>CM053031.1:272060956-272393456 GCA_028564925.1 Lithobates sylvaticus
AAAACCCCTGTAAGTACTATTTATTTATTATTAAGTCATTGTGTGTGTATTGATGTGTGTGTAGTGTGTACTGATGTGTATGTTTGCTCACCAGAGAGACAAGCTGTACTTATGTCCAACTAGCAGTCCCAATGACCAGATAGTAGCACATAGCTTCTATGGGACTTAAAGTTCCAGCACTCCCAGTGTGCAACTAGCAGCAAACAACCAGTATGAAACTACCAGTCCCAGGAGTCCGATAGGCTGGATAGCAGCATGCAGCCAATGTAGAACTACAAGTCCAAGTATGCAGAAAGCAACATGCAGTCCATATGGAACTACAAGTCCCAGCAGTTCTAGGCCACGCTTCTTTAAAACTCCTAGTCTCCTGCTAGTAAGCCCCTGTAACTATGAGTTCCTCTGTGTCTGCTATTGTAGAGTCATCTTGCTGGGTGGACTCTGTGACTTTCTGTGAGCACAGGACTGTTGTATTGTATTGGGAGTTCAGTAATCCGAAATGGGAGCCCCAGTTCAGAGATGGGAGCCCCAGTTCAGAGATGGGAGCCCCAGTTCCCGGTGTGGAGGTGTCAGTCCCTGTACAGGATATGATGAGTCCTGTGTCCCCCCCACACCCCCTATGTGTGCACAGGAACCCATTCATGGGACATGCAGGTACACTGACTGATTTACACCCTGACTAGATTTTTGTTGTAACATTTGTTATTTAGAGGCTGCTGATGTGACTTTAACATATAATACAGCTCTATGTCCCATCGATCAGATTCCTGGAAATGAAAGTAATTCTCATGTGACAGAAACGAAAGTGAAAGCAGTTGACGTCAAAGGGGTGTGGCTCTACATGTATCTCTTCACACACACTTATTTGTTATTTAGTCCTCGGAAACTTTCCCTTCCTTAAAGAAATGAGTAGTAGAGATTGGGTGATTTCTGTGAGTAGGTTCCAGCTCGACAGGTAAGGGGGGCTATTTGTCTTCATGCCAAATACCAGCTGGGGTTTAGAGGGGGGAACAGCTAGGACACACACAGCATGTAACTTGTAATCTCTATTGTTAGGTACACTATATTACCAAAAGTATTAGGATGCCTGAAATTGTCTTGGTAAGCTGACACCTTTTTGCCGCGTACACACGGTCGGATTTTCCGACGGGAAATGTTGGATGGGAGCTTGTTTTCAGAAAGTTCCGACCGTGTGTAGGCTCCATCCAACATTTGCTGTTGGAATTTCCGCCCACAAATGTTTGATAGCAGGTTCTCAATATTTCCGCCAACAAAACATTGTTGTCGGAAAGTCTGATCGTGTGTACACAAGTCCGTCGCACAAAAGTTTGCGCATGCTTGGAATCAAGCAGAAGGAGCCGCACTGGCTATTGAACTTCATTTTTTTTTTTCGGCTCGTCGTACGTCACCGCGTTCGGAATTTTGGGCCAACATTTGTGTGACCGTGTGAATGCAAGACAAGTTTGAGCCAACATCCTTCGGTAAAAATCCACGGTTTTGTTGTCAGAAAATTTGATCGCGTGTACACGGCATAAGAGTTCCCTTCACTGGAACTAAGGGACCAATCCCAACCCCTGAAAAACAACCCCCGCAACATAATTCCCTCTCCTCCAAATGATTGGACCAGTGCACAAAGCAAGATCCATAAAGACATGGATGAGTGAGTTTGGGGTGGAGGAACTTGATCGGCCTGACTTCAACCCGATAGAACACCTTTGGGATGAATTAGAGCGGAGACCGTGAGCCAGGCCTTCTCATCCAACATCAGTGTCTGACCTCACAAATGCGCTTCTGGAAGAATGGTCAAACATTCCCATAGACACCCTCCTAAACCTTGTGGACAGCCTTCCAAGAAGAGTTGAAGCTGTTATAGCTGCAAAGGGTGGGCCAACTTAACATTGAACACTACGGACTAATGCCCCGTACACACGGTCGGAAAATCCGACCACAAAATCCATTGGATTTTTTCCGACACTGGTGTTGCATACACACGGTCAGACAAAGTTGTCGGAAAATCCGATCATTCTGAACGTGGTGACATTTGTTGCCTACGACGGGACTACGTAGAGGCTAGTAGCCAATAGCTTTGGTCTTGTAATGTGATCTGAGCATGCGTGGCACTTTGTCCGTCAGAATTCGCTACACACGATCGGAAAAAGTCCTGATAGGACTTTGTTGTCGGAAAATTTAGAGAGCAGGAGATAAAACTTTGTCCGTCGGAAAATCCGACGGAAAAAGTCCGATGGAGCCTACACACGGTCGGAATTTCCGACAACATTGTCCGATAGGACATTTTCCGTCGGAAAATCCGACCGTGTGTACGGGGCATAAGACTTGGGTGCCATTAAAGTTCATGTGCGTGTAAAGGCAGGTGTCCCAATACTTTTGGTCATATAGTGTATTTGTGTAAAAGTCTGTTGGGTTTTAATTTATATGTTTCTTGGGGGTTTTTGTTTGTTTGTTTCAATACAAAAAGAACATTTATTTATAGAGGTACTTTGGATATTTACAAATACACATTCAATGATTACAGAGATACATTTGTTGACTAAATATAATTTTTTAGGAAGTAGAAAAGTTTGCGCAGTACGGAGGACAAGGAGACGCCGAAAGTCTCTGAAGATGAAGGGCGCCTGCGCACTTAGAAGTACCTTCTGCCCTGAGTCCAGGTTCAAGCCCCCACCATCCAAGTGGACATAGAGTTATGCCTTGTACACACGATCAGTCATTGCGACCACAAAATCCGTCGTTTTTTTTTCCGACTGATTTTGGCTGAAACTTGTGTCCACACACGGTCGGACACAGTTGTCGGAAAATCCGATCGTTCCGAACGAGGTGTCCTAAAACACGTACGACGGGACTACGTAGAGGCCAGTAGCCAATAGCTTTCGTCTCCAAATTTCTTCTGAGCATGCGTGGCACTTTGTGCGTCGGAATTCTCTACACGCGATCGTAAAAAGTCTGATCAGATTTTGTTGTCGGAAAATTTTAGATCCTGCTCTCAAAGTCCGCTAGAGCCCACACACGATCGGATTTTCCGGCAACATAATCTCCGATCAGACTTTTTCCATCGGAATATCCGACCGCGTGTACGGGGTATCAGAATAAAAATATGCCGAGCGAGGCCATGCCCAAAGCGTGGCGAGGGAAGCGAGCCTGCGAGGGGCCATCTTACAAAGGGGCTGCTGTTTTACATCATTTATGTCCACTTGGATGGTGGGGCTTGAACCTGGACTCAGGGCAGAAGGTACTATTAAGTGCGCAGGCGCCGCTCATCTTCTGAGACTTTCGGCGTCTCCTTGTCCTCCATACCGCGCCAGCGCTGCGCAGTACGGGGCAGACACTATGCGATGGCACTTCTCGGCTGAATGTATGTTCCGTGCTAAAGAACATTGTTTTTAACCTCCCTGGCGGTATGATTATGTCAGGAATTTTGTACCAAAAGCGGTACAATTATTTTGCATGGAAATTTGGCGTTTTATATTGTAGGCATGCAATTATTAGGAATAAGTTACTTAAATCTGTCCAAACAAGAGTCTAGTAGACATCCGGGTATGATAAAGTTTGAAACACAAAATCATAAATTATAATATAATAAATAACTATAAAAATGATTCAATGATGTAATTAAATCAAAAAACACTGAAATTTGCTCACTTGCAGAATAATCGCTGTCATTAGATTTGGTGTTTGATGATGAATTGTGATTCTAATTTATTATCGCTGTTATCTAGCTGGTCTAAAACCACTTTTGACATAAAGGGACACTTTTTGGTTGCTATGGACAATCTCCAAATTCCAGGCAGAAAAAAAGTGTATTTATAATATAAAACTACATGCAGGGCACTGGACAGACCACTAGGGACAAAGGTGATGTGTATTTTTTTTATACTGTATGTGTATTGTTTGTTTTTACTTTTTTGAATTTTGGCGCCGATCTCCGCTCCCGTGCGTCGTAACATCGCAGGGAACGGAGATCAGTGGCACTCAGGCACTGTGTGAATCGAGCGAGCAGACGGCTCGCACACACAACGGGGAGACATCGCAGGATCCAGGGGACAAGGTAAGTTACTTCCCCCTGTATCCTGCAATGCAATCCCGAGTCTGGCTCGGGGTTACCGCTTATGGTACTGAAATTCCACCCCGAGCCAGACTCTGGAATACCGCCAGGGGGGTTAACAAGTTGTTATGGGTAAAATTCCACTTTAAATGATACCCTTTTAACTTCCATTATGCAGCCTGCTGTGGAAGAATGAAAGGGAAACGGTGATTCGTTGTAGGCAGCTTTCAGTTACAAGGCCCTAATGTTCATTATATATCTGTGTTGCAGCTGCATTTGCTGAAAATGATGGTGCCCTTGCTATTGAGCCCCACGTGCAGGTGCCTCTACGAGGAGCTGGTCATCTTGTTCCACCATCACCAGTGTGAAGAATGTGAAGAGACGGCTAATGTAATACAGTACATCACTCTGCCTTTGTGCCGCAGTGTGCAGGCAATGTTGAGTCATATCAAGTATTGCAGAGCTGGGATGTCCTGCAAAAGTAAGATATCAGAAACTGCACTGACATATTAATGATAGTCATAGAAAACTAGATATATTACCGTGTGTTTGAACATATGATCCCTGCGATGTTTATGCAGTCTTGGTGGATGATAAACTGGAGACTGATCATAGATTCAATGCCTTTAGAGTACAAGAGAGGTTTGTCACCAGTATTGCCTGTGGTCTCCCTGCAGCAGATCCCTCCACCATTACAGATTAACTATCCCTTTTTCTGCACTGTATCTCTTGTAAGGGGGTAGGCTCAACTGATATATAATAATAACAATAAATGATGCATGTAGCTGGAGCAGCCCAAAAAGGTTTGTCCTGCACTTTTATTCAGCAAGGCAGCCAGCAAGAGTACATAGTATAAAACACAAACAAGGCTCAAAGCCACTAACTAAACTCATGTCAGTTCCTGAATAACAGGATACCACCTAATGGGTCCCCTGAACAAAAAGAAAGCACTTGCACCTTTTCTGTCAGCAGTAAGCCTTTTCACCCAGCAGCAGGCTGTTAGCCCCCGTGCACACGGTCGGAAATTCCAACCACAAAATCCGTCGTTTTTTTTCCAACGGATTTTGTCCGACACTGGTGTTGCGTACACACGGTTAGACAAAGTTGTCGGAAAATCCGATCATTCTGAACGTGGTGACGTTCGTTGCGTACGACGGAACTACAAAGAGGCCAATAGGTTTGGTCTCGTAATTTGATCTGAGCATGCGTGGCACTTTGTCCGTCAGAATTCTCTACACGCGATTGGAAAAAGTCAGATCGGATTTTGTTGTCGGAAAATTTGAGAGCAGGATCTCAAATTTTTTCAGACGGAAAAAGTCCGATGGAACCCACACGGCCAGATTTTCCGACAACATGGTCCGATCGGACATTTTCCGTCTGAATTTTCGACCATGTGTACGGGGCATTAGAGCTGTGAGAGCAAGAGAGAGCCATGCACACCAGTCAGCCCACATTTATAGAGGTCTTTTGCACAGCTGAGACAACATGGATGTAAGAATGGAGACTTTTCCCAGCCTAAGTTCTACCAAGTCTTCTGGCTCCAGGATCCAGAACAGCACTTCCCAAGATTCTGCAAAAAAATAAAAGTTTTGTTTTATCCATATGAGACACAAACCTTGGAGCCCCTTCGCAATATTTAGGTGAGAATCCTAGTTGACAAATACAGTATAAAGGGAAAAGAAAGGGCGCACCAGCCTTGTGCTTTATACTTTGGATATGTATTTATTAAAAATGATCAAAAGAAAACTACTCACAATCGACTGTAGAATTCTTTGCAATGTAATATTTGCCAAATAGCAGGATGTAGTCTCAACCGAACAATGCTCTCCAACGGTCACAGCCAAAGCTGAGCTCTGAGGAAGAGGGGTTTTCCCCTCGAAATGCGTCAGCTGGCAGTATTCCTGTGATTTCCTCTGGGACTGTTGGAGAGCATTGTTCGATTCAGACTACATGCTGCTATTTGGCAAATATTTTATTGCAAAGAATTCTACAGTCGTTTGTGAGTAGTTTTATTTTGATCATTTTTAATAAATACATATCCAAAGGATAATGCACAAGGCTGGTGCGCTCTTTTTCCTTTTATATCTTTGATCGTTAGGATACCCCTATCCTTGAGGGCAGCAAGGCCTGTGACGTTATATAGCCTGTCTGCTAATTCCCTTGTGCGCAGGAAAGTTTCTTTTCCGACACTTACGCCGTCCACAATCCTGCCAGGCCGTGCCTCACATTCTGTTTGGAGGCAGCTTTTTGGTACAAGGTACCGGGCTTAGTTTTCACATGTCTCGGCTGCCCCCTTATCACTGGTAATCTGATGACCAATGAGCATAATGATCAAGAGGCAGCAAGAAAGGTGAAGAAAGCACCTATCCACAAAATGAAAGAAGCAGGATGGGTTCTTGCACTACAGGTCCTCAGGTACAGCTTTGTCTCCAGTAATGAGCACAGTGAACAGCACAGTAACAAGGAAAATATATTTTTTTATTTTACCGCCAAGACGTAATTGGGGAGATTTACTAAAACTGGTGTGCACAGCAGTGTTAATTTCGTTGACTAAAATATTTTTGTCTACTAAATTACCGTATATACTCGAGTATAAGTTGACCCGAATATAAGCCGAGGCACCTAATTTTACCACAAAAAATGGGAAAACTTATTGACTCGAGTATAAGCATAGGGTGAGAAATGCGCAGCTACTGTAAGTGGAAAAGAGGGTCAACAATGCCCATTTGCAACCTTACTGTGCCCATTTGCGTGCCTCACTGTGCCCATTTGCAGCCATAGTTCCCCTGAACTTCAAACTTGGTAGTTAAGGGTTCCTACATGCCCCCTAGCTGCAGCCAAAGGGTCCCGAAATGACATTGCTGCAGATGGACATAGTTGACCGAATTTGGGGCCCTGTATCTCGCGGCCACTTAGTGCTAGGAACCCCAAATTTGGATATGTTGTAGTGTTGGTTCCAAGTGTCCCCGAGATATGGGGCCCCAAATTCGGGTCGGAAAATGTCAAGCACTTTTCTGCAGCAGAGAATGACATTTTCCGAACCGACTTTGGGGCCCGTATCTCTGGGCCACTTGGTGCTAGGAACCCCAAATTTGGTCTGCAAACCCAGTGGAACCAACACTACAATATATCCTTTTGGGGTTCCTAGCACCAAGTGGCCCAGAGATACGGGGCCCCAAAGTCGGGTCGGAAAATGTCATTCTCTGCTGCAGAAAAAGTGCTTGACTCGAGTATAAGCCGAGGGGGGCACTTTCAGCACAAAAAATGTGCTGAAAAACTCGGCTTATACTCGAGTATATACGGTAATAAGATTTTAGTAGACTAAATACGACTAAAACTAAAACAATTGGGATGACTGAGGAATAGCATTTTAGTCATAAGACTATAACTAAAACTAAATTGAAATTTTACATCAAAATTAACACTGCACTACCACATAAAAATATGTAGGGGGCATCTACTAAGCTGCTAAAGGAGAAAAAAATAAAATAAAAAGTATTTTCTTATTTTTTTTCTACTTAATATTTAATGTTGGTAATATATTAAGGTGGTATGTGTAAATGGCATTACAGCCAAAAGTTTACAGTTTTGTCAAAAAGCAATATATTTGTTTGTTTATAAAACGTGTTTTTATTTATAGTGCAATTATAATGGTAGTGGTGCCTTTATGTGCTTATACAATTAATGAAATCAATAAATAAACCTAATGTCCAAAAAAAATATGAATACGTAGCAGCAGTCATGGATAAAAATCATTGACATAATACGCAAACATCAATTCCATACGTGATAAGTCCCAGCACCAAACGAGTTGCTCCTATATATGGATAACTTCTAGTTTTTTTACCACAGGCGCTCAGGGGAAAGGTGGCAACTCACCAGAGGTGTTTGACCCCTTTTTACAGGATGGTCAAAAACGCAGTTGGAAAGCCAGATTGGTTCTGCTGCTGACAGCACTCCACTCCAATGCTCCCTCAGGATAGAACTAGGGTGTAAAAATGACAAGTCTCCTTGGGGGTTATTTACTAAAGGCAAATCCACTTTGCACTATAAGTGCACTTGGAACTGCAGTCGCTGTAGATCCGAGGGGGACATGCAGGGAAAATAAAAAACAGCATTTTAGCTTGCACATGATTGGATAATAAAATCAGCAGAGCTTCCCCTCATTTCAGATCTACCCCTCAGATTTACAGCGACCGACCTTCCAAGTGCACTTTCAGTGCAATTTCAAGTGCACTTTGCACTTGTAGTGCAAATAGTGTACTACACTTTGGGAGTTATTTATGAAAGGCAAATCCACTTGGAAAATCCACTTTGCACTGCAAGTGCACTTGAAAGTGCAGTCACTCTAAATCTAAGGGGTAGATCTGAAATTAGTGGAAGCTCTGCTGATTTTATCATTCAATCATGTGCAAGCTAAAATGCTGTTTATTTATTTTCCTTGCATGTCCCCCTCAGATCTACAGCGACTTGCCTTCCAAGGGCACTTGTAGTGCAAAGTGGATTTGCCTTTAGTAAATAAACCCAAATGAGACTTTTTACTTGTGTCTCCTGAGTAATTTTTACATACTAGTTCTATCTATATTTTTTGGATATTAGGTTTATTTATTGATTTCATTTTTTGTATGAGCACATCAAGCTTAAAATTAGGTGATCAATTCACTCTTAACCACTTTCAGACCGGACCATTTTGCTGGCTTAAGACCAGGCCGTTTTTTGCGATTCGGCACTGTCGCTTTAACTGACAATTGTGCGGTCGTGCGACGTGGCTCCCAAACAAATTGGCGTCCTTTTTTTCCACAAATAGAGGTTTCTTTTGGTGGTATTTGATCGCCCCTGCGGTTTTTATTTTTTGCGCTATATAACAAAAAAAATAGCGTAAATTTTAAAAAAAAATGCATTATTTTGTACTTTTTGCTATAATAAATATCCCCCAAAAATTTATATTTTTTAAAAAAAAAAACATTTTTTTTTTTCCTCCAGATTCTGTGTGCACCAGTTTTAGTAAATCTCCCCCAATGTTCCTTTTTTAGAAAACCATCATTCACATGTCATGTGGTTGATTGCTGGAATATACACTCCATTGAAATAGTCATTATACTGAACAGTCATTTGGATGTGTGTATGGTCATCATTATCATAAGTTCTTTATTGAAATATATTTTTACTTGCTCGCTTTGTTTTATAATGTCGTGATCAGTTGCCAGCTGCCGTGATTCTCGAATAATCGTGTCACATGCAAAAACCTGCAAGAAGAATTGCCTCGTGGCTCTCAGCCTGAGCCCCAGACGCATGGTGTGGACTCAGGTAAAGAGGCTTTGTTCATGGATCAGTAACCCTCATTAAAAAAAGTTACTTTGTATGAAAATTGTGGTGTATTTGCTTTGTTGTGTAGCCCGTTGCAAGGTGCAGTTAAGTGGATACCAAAGAATAAGCTGTAACATAGATACTTTAAAATTGTATATGGAGCGTTATGTAGGTTGTGGGGGGGGGGGGTAGATGTTATCATTTGGGGAGTCTTAAGAATGGAAGTCCAAGTCCAGGCTAGACCTATCAAACCTTAAACCTGTTCCCACCCCCAGAGCGCTCCTGTTCAGTCACACGATCAGCTCCCAGCAGAGAGGAGGGACGGCCGACAATGGCTTCCCCATAGTAAGTCATCTCCATCTAGACATTGCAGTCGTTGTTGGCGATCTCTCCTCTCCCCTGAAGCCGGCCGCTTGGGGGGAGATCATGTGACCGGAGCGCTCTGAGAATAGGTAAGTATAGACATCTTTCCTTTACAGCAGTGGTCTCCCACTGACACCAATTATGGGGCATTGATCCTCCCACTAATACCAATGATGGAGCACTATTCCTCCTACTGACACAACAATGGGGCACTAGTCGTCATCTCCACTAACACTTTTTTTTTTTACTCCCACTGACCACCAAGCCATATATATTATCTACACTCACAGACACTAGACTAGGGGTATAGAATAACATTTTACGGAGGTCCGATCCGCCAAATTTTCTGCCAGCAGAGGTCCGAATCGCACCAACCCCCACCTCACATCACAAATCCCCCCACACACAGTAGTGTGCTCTGCCCCCCTTCACAACACCTGCCCCCACTCCCCTCCACATCACCCTCCCACAGTACTGCTCCTTCACAACACCTGCCCCCACTCCCCTCCACATCACCCTCCCACAGTACTGCTCCTTCACAACACCTGCCCCCACTCCCCTCCACATCACCCTCCCACAGTACTGCTCCTTCACAACACCTGCCCCCACTCCCCTCCACATCACCCTCCCACAGTACTGCTCCTTCACAACACCTGCCCCCACTCCCCTCCACATCACCCTCCCACAGTACTGCTCCTTCACAACACCTGCCCCCACTCCCCTCCACATCACCCTCCCACAGTACTGCTCCTTCGCATCACCTGCCCCCCCCCTACAGCACTGCCCCTCTGCACATCATCTCCCCACATCACCAGCCCCCTTGACATCAACCACTCACACACACACACACAGCACTGCCCCCTCACATCACAAATCCCCCCACAGTAGTGAGATCTGCCCTCTTCACATGACCTGCATCCCCTTCACATCACCTTCCCCTCGTTACATCACAAATCCCTTGTCCCCCAGTAACATGCTCTGCCCTCTTCACTCCCCTACAGCACTGCCCCCTCTCAAATCATATTTTCATAATCGATTAGTTGGCCTATTATTGTTTCAATTAATCGGTTAATAACCTTAAAAAAAAAATGTGGTACATAATTTAGTTAATATGTAAAGTTTTAAAAAAAAGGCAATTTATTCTTAAATATCTCTATGCAGTGGTAAAAATAAATAACCAACTATATGGTTAGGGAACAAAATCTCTAATCCACTCTGAGAATAACAGGCAGAAGAGATATACTATTAGAGGAGATATACTGTATAAACTATTAGAGGAGATATATACTGTATATACTATTAGAGGATATATACTGTATATACTATTAGAGGACATATACTGTATAAACTATTAGAGGAGATATATACTATTAGAGGAGATATACTGTATATACTATTAGAAGAGATATACTGTATATACTATTAGAGGAGATATACTGTATAAACTATTAGAGGAGATATATACTGTATATACTATTAGAGGAGATATACTGTATATACTATTAGAATAGATATACTGTATAACCTATTAGAGGAGAGATATACTGTATAAACTATTAGAGAAGATATATACTATTAGAGGAGATATATACTGTATATACTATTAGAGGAGATATACTGTATATACTATTAGAATAGATATACTGTATAACCTATTAGAGGAGAGATATACTTTATAAACTATTAGAGAAGATATATACTATTAGAGGAGATATATACGGTATATACTATTAGAAGAGATATACTGTATAAACTATTAGAGGAGAGATATACTGTATAAACTATTAGAGGAGAGATATACTGTATAAACTATTAGAGGAGAGATATACTGTATAAACTATTATAGGAGAGATATACTGTATATACTATTAAAGGGTGAATCTGGTAAATATCATCAGACTCAGATCAAATTTTTTATTAAAAAAAACAATGTCTTCCTTTAAAAAAATTTCATTTTAAGAACTTTGTTTGATTTTCTAATCGTTAGTGGGGTCATATCGACGTTCATTTTCAACCAGAGTGACGGGAACATTTGGAAATAGAAAACTTCTTGGTCAAAGAAATTTTCAGACAGTGTATGCGGTTTTCGTTCAGAAATTACAATCATTCAGCGAATGTACAAAGATTTTTCATCTGAATATTCTCGTCTGAAAATTGATCCATGTGGCCAGCATAAGGCTCGGTACACACCTACGCAGTTTGCTTTTGATCAGTTTATGCAGTGCTTTTTGCTGTGCGTTTTGATTTTTACGCACATGATTTTGCTGCGATTTGCGTTTTTGCTTTTTTTTTTGTTGGGCCAATTTGTTGTTGGGCAGATTAAAAAACACAATTTCTGAAATAACGCATTACATGCTTTTCTGCAGCTTCTCTATTGAAGTATATTGAACCAAAAAAGCACCGTTTTGCGTGAACGTGTCCCATAGGAAACCATGTAAATGAACTGTAGTGCGTTTCTGCAAAAAGCACCAAGAAACACGTAGATGTGAACCCGCATCTAAGACGTTTAGTAACATAATTGGGTTCAAAAAAATAAAATTAGCCCTTTATAGTACAAAAAAAAAAAAAAACAGATAATCACTATTGTAAGGGTTTCATTTTTTTTTTTTTTTTTACCGTAGAACTGTGAAAGTAATATTTACAGTAGCGATTATTTGCTTATTTTGTACTATAAAGGGCTCATTTTAGTTTTTTTTTTTTAACCCCATTATGTTACTGGCCAATTAATCGATTATGAAAATAGTAATCGATTAATTTCATAATCGATTAGTTGTTTCAGCCCTAGTAATATCCCGGGTGGGGGAGGCACAGCGCTGCATTGGGGGCGGATAACAAGCTGGGTGCTGGTATTTAGCGGACTTCCGGAGGCACATCTCTGCATTGGATGGGAACGAGAGCTGCCGGCTGCGAAGTAAACCCATCGATTTAACAGTCTAAAAAAAAAAAGGCATGCCGTGAATGCTAACTGCACATTGGCTGTGCTCTCAACCAAACAGTCAAACCATCCAATGGCTGGTGTCATAACGGATCACATGTGCAGCACTGTGGCAGTTGAAGAATAAACAGAGGCAAAGATGGCAGCTTCCCTGGCTGAAAACGATAGGGGGGTTTACTTCCGCTTTAACCAGCAAGTGATTGGTGGCTAGGATGCAGGGCGGTTCTAGCCACCAATCGCTTGCATGTTTAACCACCTTGCGCCCACTATACGTCATATGACATCCTCTACTTCCCGGGGGTATATCTGAATGATGCCTGTAGCTACAGACATCATTCAGATATTGCCGTTATCAGCCGGCGATTCCCTGCACCATAAGAATGATCATAGCGGCTGTTCCGCCGCTTGATCGTTCTTACGGGTGGCGGGAGGGGACGTCCCCCCCTCCCGCCGCCCTCCGGTGCTTCTACCGACTCACCGCTTCCATCGGTGAGTCGGACACAGGATCCGCCGGCCCCCGAATGGTGATCATAGAGATTTCCGGCGGACCAGAAGGTCGCCAGTGTCTCTATGATCGTTCGGATTCCGGGCGCAATGTTATGACGTCACGCCCGGCCTCTGCATTCAAATAACGGCGCCGCCTCGGCTGGGGAGCCGTGATCGTTGTTTTTTTATTTTTTTTTAGGCTTCCCAGCCTAGAGGTGAGATGTGGGGTCTTATTGATCCCATATCTCACTGTAAATAGGTCAGATCGTGCCATATTCCTATTACAAGGGATGTTTACATTCCTTGTAATAGGAATAAAAGTAATCAATTTTTTGTTTTTTTTTAAAGTGTCAAACTAAAAAATGAAAAGTAAAATTAAAAAAAAAAAGAAAACATTTTTAAGCGCCCCTGCCCCGTGAGCTCGTACACATGAAAACGGTGTTCAAACCACACATGTGAGGTATCGCCGCGAACATTAGAGCGAGAGCAATAATTCTAGCCCTAGACCTCTTCTGTAACTCAAAATATGTAACCAGTAAAAAGAATTAAAGCATTGCCTATGGGGATTTTTAAATACCAAAGTTTGGCGCCATTCCACAAGTGCATGCAATTTTGAAGCGTGACATGTTGGGGATCTATTTACTCGGCGTAACTTCATCTTTCACATTATGCAAAAAAATTGCGCTAACTTTACTGTTTTTTTTTTTTTAAAAGCATGAAACTGTTATTTTTTTTGGAAAAAAACACATTCGAAAAATTGCTGCGCAAATACCGTGCGAGATAAAACGACCGACATTGTATTCTCTAGGGTCTTTGCTAAAAAAAAAACATAATATATAATATAATGTTTGGGGGTTCCATGTAATTTTCTATCAAAAAAATTATGAATTTTACATGTAGGAGAGAAATGTCAGAATTGGCCTGGATGCAAGGTGGTTAATATGAAATGCAGAGCTGGGCCTCCTGCACCTGGGATATTACTATTGTGCCTCCTGACATGCAGACAATGACAGCGGCTGAGGCTGGGGAAGAGAAGCGGCTCCTAAATGATGTGACCGCGGGTCCAGGTGGGACAGTGGCTCGGTCCAGATCCAGCCCGTGGTCCGCAATTTAGTGATCCCTGCACTAGACAGTATATCAGCCCTTTGTTTACAAAGTTTGGAGACCCCTGCTCTACAGGGTACTTAGTATAGTAGTTAGAATAGGGGTTTGGGTCAGGTTTAAGATTAGCCCGCTCTTCCACTTTAAGTCTCCTATGATTTTTCTGTTTGACTCATACACATCCCTTGTTAATTCCAGGCACTGTTACAGAAGATTGACTTGTGCTCCTCAAGCTCCCAAGTGAGAAACACGCTGCAGTTTTTGTTCGTCTTGTTCCACACCTGGACATGTATGACATTCCACAATGAACCCAACAGCCTATGTACTCTGCCTCAGTGCCACACCATGGTGAAAATGCTGGGCCACTCACAGTCATGTACAAACCTCACAGGCTGCCTATGTAAGATATGACTTGTAGTTTTAGAAAAAAAACATACAGTATATGCTTCAGTCTATCACTCTCAGTAAAGTGTTTCTAAAGTTAAACTTTTTATTTAGTTGTGGATGAAGAAGGATTGAATACGTACTCTGGCCCTACCTTCATTCTTGCACAGTTGTGCAGACTCCTATCCTGGACTGAAATGGCTTACCGTATATACTCGAGTATAAGCCGACCCGAATATAAGCCGAGGCACCTAATTTTACCACAAAAAAATGGGAAAACTTATTGACTCGAGTATAAGCCTAGGGTGAGAAATGCGCAGCTACTGTAAGTGGAAAAGAGGGTCAACAATGCCCATTTGCAGCCTCACTGTGCCCATTTACAGCCATAGGTAGTTGGTATTTATGGTATCTACATTGGTAGTTAAGGGTTCCTAGATGCCCCCTATCTGCAGCCAAAATTTGGGGTCTCTGGACCCAAAGGGTCCTGAAATAACATTGCTGCAGATAGACACAGTTGACCAATTTTGGGCCCCTGTATCTTTGGGCCACTTGGTGCTAGGAACCCCAAATTTGGTATGCAAGCTCACAACATATGGCACTACAACATATCCAAAGATGGGGTTCCTATTGCCAAGTGACCCCGAGATACGGTGCTAGGAACCCCATCTTTTGATATGTTGTATTGCCATATGTTGTGAGTTTGCATACCAAATTTGGGGTTCCTAGCACTAAGTGGCCCCGAGATACGGGGCCCCAAAGTCGGGTCGGAAAATGTCATTTTCTGCTGCAGAAAAGTGATTGACTCGAGTATAAGCGAGGGGGGCATTTTCAGCACAATAAAATGTGCTGAAAAACTCGGCTTATACTCGAGTATATACGGTAATCACTACTGTAAAGGGTTCATTTTTTTTTACTGTAGAACTGTGAAAGTAATATTTACAGTAGCGATTATTTTCTCTTTTTGTACTATAAAGGGCTCATTTAATTTTTTTTAACCCTATTATGTTACTGGCCGATTACTCGATTATGAAAATAGTAATCGATTACCGTATATATCAGCGTATTACACGCGCCGGCGTATAACACGTACCCCAAGTTTAGGAGGAAATTTTAAGGAAAAAAACTTTTTAAAGGAAAAAAACTTACATTTAAATGCCCATCAATGCAGCCTTGCACAGCGTCCATCTGCATGCTTCTCAGTGTCATTTGCAGCCTTGCATCCTTGTCAGTGTCATTTGAAGCCTTCTTATTGTCATTTGCAGCGTCCATCTGCAGCCTCCTCAGTGTCATTTGCAGCCTTGCCCAGGCTGCAGTTAAACTGCAGTGACATATCAGTGTCACTGCAGTTTGAAAATTGGCACCTTCGGCCTTTCTCGGCAGCTTTCGGCCGCCGAAAATGTCCGAAAGTTGCCGAGAAGGGCCGAAAGCTGCCGAGAAAGGCCGAAGGCGGCTATCGAAAGCTGCTGAGAAGGGCCGAAGGCGGCTAAAAGCCGACTGGAGCCTCACAACGGCGGGGGATCGGCGTATCACACGCACCCCTGATTTTCCCCTGATTTTAAGGGGGAAAAAAGTGCGTGTTATACGCTGATAAATACGGTAATTTCATAATCGATTAGTTGACGATTAATCGATTCGTTTTTTTAGCCCTAATGTGAATCAAGCCTTAATGCACAAATAGATTACCTAAAAAAAAATTTTGGGCATCATAAAAGGAAAGTACACTTTCACAAAAAAAATTATATGGTATATACATATATCTATATATATATATATATATATATATATACAGGATTTCACAAAAGTGAGTACACCCCTCACATTTTTGTAAATATTTTATTCTATCTTTTCATGTGACAACACTGAAGAAATGACACTTTGCTACAATGTAAAGTAGTGAGTGTACAGCTTGTATAACAGTGTAAATTTGCTGTCCCCTCAAATTAACTCAACACAAGGCCATTAATGTCTAACCCGCTGGCAACAAAAGTGAGTACACCCCTAAGTGAACATGTCCAAATTGGACCCAAAGTGTTTTATTTGTTAGCATAACGTTCCACTTTAATTTGTTTTAAATCTGCAGCTTTCATTTTCAGTGTCCCCATCGTATTTATTAGTATGTTGAGAACACAACACCATGAGGTTGATGTATTAACCTCCCTGGCGGTATGATTATTTCAGATTTTTAATGCTGAAAGCGGTACAATTATTTTGCATGGAAATTTGGGGTTTTATATTGTAGGCCTGCAATTCTTAGGAATAACTCACATAAATCTGTCCAAACCAGAGTCTAGTAGACATCCCGGGTATGATAAAGTTTGAAAAACGAAATCATAAATTATAATATAATAAATGACTATAAATAATTATAAGAAATAATAATATAATAATAATTATTCAATAATGTAATCAAAAACACAGAAATTTGCTCAGTTGCAGAATTGTCGCTGTCATTACTTTCAGTGTTTTATGACGGATTTCCCCACAAATCACAATTCTACAAGTGATTCTAATTTATCTCTGTTTTCTAGCTGGTCTAAAACCGCTTTTGATGTAAAGGGACAGTTTTGGTTGCGATGGACAATCTCCAGTTTCCAGGCAGAAAGAACAGTATATATAATATAAAACTGCATGCAGGGCACAGGACAAACCACTAGGGACAAAAGGGATGTGAAATAAATTGATACAGTAATGTAATCTGTAAGATAACAGTGTACTGTATATGTTTTGTGTGTTTTACTTTTTGAATTTGGTGCCGTTCTCTGTCCCCGTGCGTCACAACGCTCGCAGGGAACGGAGCCCAGATCTGTGATAGGTCGAGCGGAGGACGGCTTGCACACAGAGCGGGGAGACATCGCAGGATCCTGGGGACAAGGTAAGTAACCTCTTCCTGGATCCTGCGATGCAATCCCGAGTCTGGCTCGGGTTTACCGCTTTTGGTACTGAAAATCCACTCCGAGCCACACTCGGGAATACCGCCAGGGGGGTTAAAGGAGTCGAAAAAATACCCAATCGTGTGCAGATGAAATTAAAAAAACAGATGAAATAAGTAATCGTGAATTTGCTTTTTATATGATTGAAGTGAATCTTCACAAAGATGTGAAGAAGAATGTCTTTACTGTATTCTTTTAACCATTAGTAATGGGATTAAATGTTCTCTATTTATTTTAGATGCCGGGTGTTCTACTTTGCGATTCCTCCTCCAGCACTGTCCCATATGTAAGGGGAAGACCTGTTTGATCTGTCACCCCCTCCGGACATCGGTGACCCAGCTGTGTATGTAGCTTTGTGTGCAAGATTTATTACAAAAGGGGTATACTCCAGGGCTTTGCTTTGAATCTAGGAGCCAGTTAAAAAAGTCAGGAGCCAGTTTTTTTAGAGTGGGATAGATTGTCAGCTCCCGGGGTAAAGCCAGTCATTTTCGCCCCCAACCCTAACTCACAACGGATCACCCACTCAATAACTCCAATGTAACGCTATTACATAAGGGTTATGGGCTGGCCAGAAAGAGTAAGGCTGGCAACAGATAGCACTGGTTGGCTCTGGCAGGTGGCACTGGTTTGGAACTGGCAGGTGGCACTGGTTGGCACTGGCAGGTGGCACTGATTGGCAGGTGGCACTGGTGGGCGCTGGTACGTGGCATTGATTGGCAGGTGGCACTGATATATGGCACTGATTGGCAGTGACACTGGCTGATGGCAGGTGGCACTGGCAGGTTTCACACTGAGCACTCAGTAACTGTGTGAAACTAACAAGTAACAGAGAGGAGCTGTCAGAATTGAGATTAATGTCGGGAGGTGGGCAGGACCCAGCAGCTATCAAACACCAGACAATGATTGGGCTGCTTAAGAAAAGGGGCGGTGCCACATACACGTAGCGGCCCGCCCAGATCCCATTCCATTGGCTGGTGTTTGATAGCTGCTGGGTCCCGCCCACCCCGACATCAAGATCAAATCTGACAGATCCTCTCTGTCTCCTCTCTGTTACTTGTCAGTTTCACTGAAGAAGAGAAGGGAGGAAGAACGGCGGTCAGTGTTAATGCACTGCATGTCTGGGGCATCGGGAGTTATAGTGAGTGGGCTGGTGGCAGCCTAGGCGCCAGGGTGCGATTTCTGGTCGCCATGGCAACCTGGCGCCTGGGGTTTGTCGAGCCCTGGTATACTCTGAGATTAGTGCTAAGCACTCCCAACTCAACTGATCCATTTCAGTCCATTTAATACTTGTGGTTAGTTGTACAGCAATCCTATACTACTTAGGATACTGGGAAACTCTGAGCAAGGGGAATCCATAGCCGGTCAAAATTACAATCTGCTTTATTTGTGTGCCCGGAAGCAGATGCCACTGGTCACATCCTCACTGGGCTCACCCCCTCCTATCGTCTGTAAAAGTCATCTGTAAAAATCACATCTACATAACAGAGAATCGCCGGCTGAACATTTTGATACTGGGATCATATGACATCCTACGAGCTGCAAGTGGTTAAAGTGTTACTAAACCCAGTAATATGAAAATAGTGCATAACACCCCCCCCCCCCAGTGTCCACAGCTTACAAATCTTCTGTTAACATTTTTACATAAAATATTGCCACAATATACCTTTTTGGATGATCTGTATACCATGGTCAGTGATAAAGTGTTTCTCCAGTGCTGAGAATTCAGGTGGGAGGAGATTTTCACTACAGCCTTTATACACGCCCACACGTGTGATGTCATAAAAGACACAACTAAGCATGTGCATGTTGGCTACTGCCTGTGTGTCAGCTGGCCTTCCCAAGTTAGACGATGTAAGAAAGGAGGGATCTGTGCATACAGGATAAAACAGCCTTATTACACAATGCAGAGGATTAACCCCTTAAGTTCCACATTGAGTATAACAAGCACGCTTTACTGCATATACAGACTGATTTTACTGTTGTGGGTTTAGTAACACTTTAAGTACTTTGGAGCCTCCTTCACACGGGTGATTACATGCATACAACAGAACTCCAGTGTCAAAAAAATCTTGCAGCTGGAAACACTTGTTAACTGCGGTGTAATCGCCTGTGAGAAAGAAGCCTAACATTTAATAATTTATACTGGAGACATTTGCCCACAGTTCCCAAACTTTGTACTGTCCACCACAAGAGGGCAGCACAATTCACATCCACCAAGCTGACTTTCATAAAGGACCAATAAACCTAACGAGCTATGTATGTATTACCATGAGCTCTATGTATGTCATGAGTCATGCGGACATATTTCAGAATACTTTCACCTTCTCACGATTAAAGTAGTGTTAAACCCTCAGCATTTTTAGCTTAACACAGAAACACATTTTTAGCTTGGGCACCATAAAATAAACATTCCTCTGTAAACTATTTGTTAAAATGTCTTAGAGCTGCCACGACGCGTCGATGTAGTGAAAGTGCGTGAAAGGTGTCGACGCTTCACACGTTGCGAGTTGCAGGTAAATACACCCCTGCTGCGGCTTTCAGCGCAGTGCTTTTCTCACACATTACTGCTGACTGTCCCCTATCCTCTCCCAATCCCCATCCGTCCTTCTCCATGCTGCTACGTGTCCCCCTCTCCCCTCCGTGCATCTGTCCCTCTCTCTCCTCCGTGCATCTGTCCCTCTCTCTCCTCCATGCATCTGTCCCCCTCTCTTCTCCGTGTCCCCCTCCATGCTGCTCCGTGTCTCCCTCTCTTCTCCGTGTCCCCCTCCATGCTGCTCCGTGTCTCCCTCTCTTCTCCGTGTCCCCCTCCATGCTGCTCCGTGTCTCCCTCTCTTCTCCGTGGGTGTCCCCCTCCATGCTGCTGTCCCCCTCTCTCTTCTCCCCCTCTGTGCTGCTGTCCCCCTCTGTATCTCAGGATGGAGAGCGGAAGTAAGAGCCGGTAAACCCGGCTCCTTCGTTTTCTGAATGGACAGTGTCAGTGACTGACTGTCCATTCACATTAATGAATGAAGAGAAGCCGGTCTCCATTTATCAGTGTAGCGGAGGCTACAGAGAAAGGGACCTGGGAATCCGTGTCCCTAGTCCCTTTCCCTTTCTCAAATGGGAGATGTCAGAGGTCTGTTAAGACCCCTGATATCTCACCATAGCCACAGGGCCACAGGGCTGATAAAAAAAATTGCAATAAATAATAATGAAAATAATAATAAAAATAAACACACTGACACTGTAAACCCCCCCCCCCCCCCTAAAAAAAAAAGAAAGCATTGTAAAAAATAATTATAAACAAAAAAAAGTAAGATAAAATAATATAACTACATACATTATATATATATATATACATATATACATATATATATATATATATATATATATATATATATATATATATATATATATATATGTAGTTATATTCTTTTATCTTACCTTTTTATTTATTTTTTTATGCACTCATTTTTTGTAAAGTTATCCAAAGGATTAATTGGCTAATCAAAAAAAAGAACACTAGATTAAGTAAAAAAAATAATAATCGTTAGTCGATGACTAATAGAAAAAATTATCGCTAGATTAGTCGACAGACAAAATAATCGTTAGTTGCAGCCGTGTCCCCCTACCCCAGTACCCCAGTACTCACATTTTACAACTTTTAGTGCTGCTGGCTCCTGCTCTCCCAGTGCTGTTTTGAGAATTGTATACACAATAAAATTGTGATCTTGTTGTTTAGTGATGCCACACCCCATCTCCTAGCATTACATACGCAAAGCAAAAACATTTTCCATGGGACTTTAAATAAAGCATAACATTTGCATTAAAAATACATTCATTGCACAATAGATGAAAATCTTATACATAAATAATAGCATTAGTAAAAAAAGCTGATTCATTACCACTACCGTATATTGGCATACAATCTACATCATATTCATATAATAATTCATGTTTATGTTCCACACTTCCAATTTTTTTAACCACTTGGTTAAAACAAGTGGTTTCAATAACGTAACTGGGTGTCATATGACGTCCTCAGGATATTGAGCCGCTGCACGCCCCCGGGGGGCGATCGTTGTTGCGGGTGTCAGTCTGACACCCCGCAACTATGATCTCGGTAAAGAGTCTCCGACGGAGACTCTTTACCACGTGATCAGCCGTGTCCAATCACGGCTGATCACAGTGTAAATAGGAAGAGCTGTTGATCGGCTTTTCCTCACTTGCGTCTGTCAGACGCGAGTAGAGGAGAGCCGATCGGCTGCTCCTCTGACAGGGGGGGTCTGTGCTGATCAATTATCAGTGCAGCCCCCCCGAGGATGCCCACACACCACAAGGGACGCCGCCAGACCATCAGGAATGCCACCCTAGACCACCAGGGATGCCAGTCAGTGCCCACAATGGATGCCAATCAGTGCCCACAATGGGCATCACTGATTGGCATGCTTTATTGTTTGGCACTGATTGGCATCCATCAGTACAATACAATAAACAACAATGCCACCTATCAGTGCCCATCTGTGCCACCTATCAGTGCCCATCCATGCCGCCTATCAGTGCCCATCTGTGCCCCTATACATGCCAATCCGTGCCACCTATCAGTGCCAATTTGTGCCACCTATCAGTGCCCATCCGTGTCGCCTATCAGTGCCCATCAATGCCAACTCATCAGTGCCACTTCATTGGTGCCACCTTATCAGTGCCCGTCAGTGCAGCCCCATCAGTGAAGGAGAAAACTTACTTATTTACAAAGTTTTGAAACTGAAACAAAAAAGAAAAATTTTTTTTTCTTCTAAACTTTCGGTCTTTTTTTATTTGTTTAGCAAAAAATAAAAACCGTAGAGGTGATCAAATACCACCAAAAGAAATCTCTATTTGTGGGAGCAAAATGATAAAAATTTAGTTTGGGTACAGTGTAGCATGACCGCGCAATTGTCATTCAAAGTGCGACAGCGCTGAAAGCTGAAAATTGGTCTGGGCAAGAAGGTGTTTAAGTGCCTGGTATTTAAGTGGTTAAAACATAATGCATGCGTCTTATAACTTGTGAATATAGCTTCACTTTTTCAGGAGTAGATGCCCAATGTAAATTCTGTAAACCAAAAAACGATTTCACAAAGTATGTTCAAGCACTCCTTAAAAATAAGGGTGCCATATCTATGCATACTGATATCCTTAGTGGAACAATACTTACAAATCAGCTTGATAATGTAAGATAATACTTCCAAATGGCAATCGCCGCAAGGTGTCTGGCCTGGGTGTTGTGGAAGGAAAACATGGTACCCTGATGGGAAAACTAAGGTGCAGTACTTAAAATTACATAGATGGAATCAGAAGACCCATTTTCCACCAGAAACAAATAACTAGACCTACGTGAAAGCAGAATATCCTGTGCGCACAAATCTACCACAAAGTGGAAAACAGAAAAAAGTAAAAAAGAGCACCTCAATGTTATACTATTAGTGAGAATAATACCCATGTACATAAATGAATCGACTATCTCCACTATATAATTATTACACAGAAACCAGAGAAACAAAGGGAGGAGGAATTAAAAGAAAGCATTTAATGTCTAGCACCAGTGAACTATAGATAGATCTTGGGGTTGATTTTGTAAAACTAGAGAGTGCAAAATCTGGTGAAGCTGTGCATGCTAACCAATCAGCTTCAAATTTCAGCTTGTTTAATAAAGCTTTGACAAAAAAAAAAAACTTGGAAGCGGATTGGTTTCTATGCAGAGCTGCACCAGATTTTGTAAATAAACCCCATTGTGTGCAGTATGAAGATTACAACACCATTAGACACCAAAATGTATTGACTCGAGTATAAGCCTAGGGTGAGAAATGCGCAGCTACTGTAAGGGGAAAAGAGGGTCAACAATGCCCATTTTCAGCCTCACTGTGCCCATTTGCAGCCATAGGTCCCCCGAACTTCAAATTCGGTAGTTAAGGGTTCCTAGAGGCCCCCTAGCTGCAGCCAAAATGGGGTCTCTGGGCCAAAAGGGTCCCGAAATTATATTGCTGCAGGTGGACACAGTTGACCCATATCTCGGGGCCACTTGGTGCTAGGAACCCCAAATTTGGTGTGCAAACCTAGTGGAACTAGCACTACAACATATCCAATGGGGGGTGATGGGGTTCCTAGCACCAAGTGGCCCTGAGATACAGGGCCCCAAAGTCGGTTTGGAAAATGTCAGGCACTTTTCTGAAGCAGAGAATGACATTTTCCGAACCGACTTTGGGGCCCCGTATCTCGGACCCCATATCCTGTAACCCCATCTTGGATATGTTGCAGTGCTAGTTCCACTGGGTTTGCACACCAAATTTAGGGTTCCTAGCACCAAGTGGCCCCGAGATACGGGGCCTCAAAGTCGGTTTGGAAAATCTCATTCTCTGCTTAACACAAGTATAAGCTGAGGGGGGCACTTTCAGCACAAAAAAATGTGCTGAAAAACTCGGCTTATACTCGAGTATATATGGTAATTAAGTATGGATATCTAGGGTCAAAAAGTATCATTAAAATGCAATGTTTACCAGTTGTTAATGTGTGTAGGTTGGGGATCTCTAACAACAAGAAGCTCGGTCCCAAATGATGAGGAACCTCCCTCCACCTGTCCCCTGAATTTATCTTATAAAGGGGAACCAAGCCCCTCCCAGCACCATGTGGACCCACAGATAGTAAGGTCTGTTTTCAGAATGACCTTGTCACACACGTGTGTCTCTTATTTCAGATTTACGGCACAACGCAAATACCTCTGGTCTGCAGAACATCCCAGTGATTTTCCGGGTCCCTACCAGGTAAGATAAAAGGGTTACAAGCCAGAAGGTGATTTCAGAACAGCTTTTTGGCTTTTACCTAATCGCTATTTCTGAGAGCCTTTCTAAAAGTGGAATTTTACCCAAAACAACTGAATAAAAGTAATGTTTTTTTTTTGTAAGAAACATAATTTCCACAGTAATAATTATGCTATCTGCTGTAAATTGCCTCCAGCATTGCAGGAGGCTGCCATTTTGCTGAAACCCAGAGCCCCTGAGCAACAGTAAATCTTTAGCCTGTCAGCAGATCAGCCTCTACAAGTTCAGCACAGTGCCTAAAAATAGAGAGCAACTGAGCATGTGCAGAGCAGGGTGAGACAGTGTATTACTGGACTTTAAAAAGTATAGGCGCGCGTCAAGAACGCGCTGGCTTGAGGGGGATGAGCCAGGACGTGCGGACGTAGTTACGCACGGGGGGAGGGGCCTGATGCAGCGGGCGGCCTGAGTGAATGCTGACCGCGAGGAGGATAGATGCCGGCGTCCATGGAAGGTAGGCGCCGTGCACCTCCGAGCGACAGCACTACCCCCGGGAGACGCTCTGCATGGATCGGAGCCTGCTGACTGGCGGCGCACTGACCGACACCCGGAACATCCCTGCCTCCTTCACCCCGAGCCCTCCTTCCCGCCGATCCGGACCTTCGATGTCTCCCCCCTCGGCAGTAAGAGGCGCCTGGTCCGTGAGTAAACACTGATTACCAGCCCCCCCCTGTGAGGGGGAAGGTTCTCTAAACCTCTTTACACCCGTGGTGGGAGGTAAGCAAGATTTTGTCATTACTTATAACAGCTGGTCACTCCAATGAGGAGGAATACACTAAGGGACTCTGTCGTTTTCCATGTTTACAACTGAAATAGCGGTGTGCTGGGGTCAATAAATGTTTCAAGTACAGGCTTACAGGCCTATTAAGGGCAATGTCATTTACTTTTTCTTTTAGCCTTTTTCATTAGCTGCTAGTACGTGTCCCCCTGCTCTCTCTCTGAAGCTGAGGGTTGCACTGTTTTTTTTTTTTTTTCTTTTTTGTATTTCTTACACTGGTATGTCCGCTTCCCACTCGGGATGTGATAGGTTCTCCTCAGTAGCCTGTACAGAATAGGCTGACGGTCGTTAAAAGGACTTATGGTTCTCTAAAAGGACTAGAAAACCTGTACAAGGCGAACCTTGAGCTCCCAGCGCATAACCTTTATATAGCTCACTGCCCCCTACTAAACAAAGAGATCTTGGCTCCCAACCTGCGCTGGTGAAGCCTTTATCTACCTCATCTAGGGGGGAGAATCGCTCCCCCTCCAGGGGAGAGGAGGGGATAAGGAAAGGGTACCTTGCGCCGGCAAGGAGGGTTACTGCCCTTATTCCCCTCATCTTGTGTCTACCCTACCCTCCCCCTCAGGGCTCTGACACTCAGCCCCAGTTTGCTGTCCCCACGTGGTACCCCTTTCCCTGCAATTTTACAAACTCCCTGACGGGGACTTATTCTAAAGTCCTGAGGGCCCCTGTCGGTCCCCTTGGCCCCTCTCTTTACCCCTGGAGGGCTTATGCAGGTGACTGGCCGTAGGGGGCACGCGAGGCAGGAGGGTGAGACCCTTTTGACGTGGGAGTTTCCCTTCAGGGGCACGCACCATTCATCTTTAGGGCCCTGGACGGGTCACCCCAATGGGACAGAGGTAGTTCCTGGACTGCTATACAGGGGAAAGTTTGCCCGTGACTTACAAATACCTGTAAGGTAAAACCCCTGTTGAACATCTGGTATAGCTCCCACCTGCAGGACCAAGAAGAAGAGGAATAGGAACTGGGCTCGGAGGAGGCAGGGTGTAAGAAGGAGCGTCACCTAAAACAACTTAAGGAAGCACCCCCCCTAGCAAGCTGGGGAGGAGAATTAGAAAACTCCCTAAAGGAAACATGAGTAAACCATCTAAAAAAGCGCCCCCAAAAACCCCGAAACCTGTGGCCAGTGACATAAAACAATACATGAGATCCGGATCTAGCCCACAATCGCTTAATACGGACCATCAATCTAAAGCTATGACAGACAAAAAGAAAGGTAAAGATAAAAAAGCAGATATGACACTTGACCAGACCCTATCAGAACAGGCGATGGAAAGCGAGCCGAATGGAAGTAGGCCTTCTGAACAAGAGGCTGAGTCACAGGGCCCTTCAAAGAAAGAAATGGAGGAAATGCTCCAGAAGATGGAAAATTCCATAAAAGGGGAATTTACCCTTCTTAGAGAAGACTGGGGCCACCTGTTAGGAAGGGTTGAAATTGTTGAGAAGAAAGTGGAAGGTCAGGAACACGAAACTCTCGAACTGAAGGAACAAATACGAGTTTTACACCTGAAACAACGGGACACCCTATATAAGCTGGAGGATATCGAAAATAGAAACCGGAGACAGAATATTAGGGTGAAATCGGTCCCCGAGAAGGAAGGAGAGGATTTAAGGGACATTATATTTTTAATATTCAACCAGCTTTTAGCAAGAGGCCGTGAAAATTTCCCTAAAATCGAGAGAGTCCACCGACTGGGCAGAAGGCAAACAGCAGAATCTGGTAGACCCCGAGACATTATCGTTAGGTTTAGATATTACGAGGAAAAGGCGGAAATCTGGGCTAAATTATATCGGAGCCCCCCCTTGAATTATGAAGGCACTGAAGTTCAAATTTACTCAGATCTATCTCCCCAGACCTTAGAAAGACGCAGGCAGCAGAGGCCTTTACTAGAAGCTTTGCGATCGGCAAACATAAAATACATCTGGGGGTTCCCGGCTAGCCTGATTGGGAACAAGGATGGGCGCTCAGCCAGACTGCGCTTTCCGGAGGAGGTCCCAGATTTCTGCAGTAAAATGGGCATTCAAGTCCCGGCCCTGCCAGGATGGGTTGAGGGGGGAGAGTATGGTTAAATTCTCTTGTGAGGAGACGGGGAGGTTTTTTTTTTTTTTTTTTTTTTTCTTTCCCTTTCCGGGTGTCGGTCGGGTGGGTGCCAGGGTAGCAGGGAATTACATCTTCTCTTATTTCGCTCGCTGCTCCCCGATGATGGAATATCATCGGGAGAATGGCTGGATTCTCCAGCCATTCAGTGCCCCACCCTTCCTGAGTTAGTAGGAGAGACGTGGGAGGTCAGACATCTGAATGGCCCCCAACGACTCCAAGACCCTAGAGAGGGCCAGGGTGGGGAGGGAGGGGGGGAGGGGTGGTGGGGGGGGGGGTTGGGAGTGAGGGGGGGGGGAGGGGGGAGGGGGGGAGGAGGGGGAGGGGGGGTAGAGAGGGAGGGAGGGAGGGGATTCCTCCGCGTCACCCCGACACTGCGTGTACACTGACATTAAAAGCTTGGCTATTGTGCCGAGATGACCTTGATTAAATTTGTATCCTATAACGTAAAGGGACTTAATCTCCGGGCCAAAAGACAAAAGATCCTTGAGGAGCTGAGAGCCTACGGGGCAGGTGTGGTCTTCCTTCAGGAGACACACCTGTCCCGGATGTCTAACATCGGATTAGCTTCGGGTCATTATCCATTTTGGTACTACGGTGATGCCATTATTAATAGGGCCAGGGGGGTGGCCATCGGATTCTCTAGGGATGTACAGTTCCAATTGGAGAGTAGGGTGGAGGACCCAGAGGGTAGATTTCTGTTTTTGAGAGGTTCGCTTGGCGGCAATAAATACACTTTTGCAAACATATATGCCCCTAATATTAAGTCGATTAAATTTATGAAAGATATTTTGTCTAAATTAAAAGATTTTAGACAGGGGTATGTTATTTTGATGGGGGACCTCAACTTCTGCATGGACCCGGACCTCGACTGTACGTCCCGTGCACGTGGGGTATGTAGGGAACAACTTAAAATGATTAAGCAGAACTTGAGGTCTAACCAGTTGGTTGACGTCTGGAGGATACAACACCCTGGAGACAGGGATTACACCTTCTATTCCCACGTGCACGGGACGTACTCCCGATTGGACCATATTCTTATCGATCATGCCCTCTTAGAACGAGTCAAGGACACGAAGGTGGAGATCGTCTCTATTTCCGATCATGCCCCAGTCTCAATGGTTTTAGAATGCCCTGAACTACAGGCCCCCTCAGCGAGTTGGAGATTGAACGAGGAACTCCTTTATGATGAAGAAATAGTCGAGCAAATTAAAAACGAAATAAAACTTTTTTTCGAAATCAATGATAATGGGGAGGTCCTGGGGTCAACTCTATGGGACGCCCACAAATCCTATATAAGAGGGATCTTAATTACAAAGGGGGCCTGGAAAAAAAAAGAAGGTAGGATAAAAAAAGATGCCCTTGTCGAAGAAATAAAAACGGTTGAGCAGATTCATAAATCTTCCACGGCGCCAAACAGGGACCTTTACTCCAAAATTATTGCCCTCAGAGAAGATTTAAAAGACCTGACGGAACAACAAATAAAACAAACATCTGACTTAGTGGCCAGGGAGAGGTACATGTGGAGTAATAAATCCGGAAAACATTTGGCCAGAACTCTCCGCAATAAAAAGTCCCGTAACTATATTGAAAAAATAAGAAACAAAAAAGGGGACATTACATACCTATCCAGGGATATCGCCGAATCTTTCAGGGCTTACTTTGAAGATGTTTATTCGGCGGAACCGCAGGGTATTAGATCTGATAGGGCGCAGAAGGGGGAAAGGTTCCTGAATGGCGCTGGCCTCCCTAAACTTCTAACGGAGGTAAGTGAGGGGTTAGATAGTCCCTTTACGGAAGATGAGATTAAAAGGGCCTTGATGGGATCCCCGAAGGGTAAGAGCCCTGGCCCGGACGGGTTCACTAATCTATACTATAAAACCTTTCAGGAGGAACTAATTCCCAGAATCTGTGCATACTTCAATGGACTTGGACAGAGTTTCGGAATGTCGACCGAGTCTTTAACCGCGGACATCACGATGATTCTGAAGGAGGGGAAGGATGGATCAGTGTGCTCGAGTTATAGGCCAATCTCGCTTTTAAATGCCGATACTAAATTATACGCGAAGGTTTTGGCTGAGAGGATTAGGGGCCACTTGAGCACACTGGTCCATCCCGACCAGGTGGGATTTGTCCCTGGCAGAGAGGGACGGGACAACGGGATTCGAGCGCTGTTATTAATTCACAAGATCAGGAAAGCAGGGTCCCCAGGTCTACTCCTGTCGATAGACGCTGAGAAAGCGTTCGACAGGGTAGACTGGGGACTCATGTTCCAAACCCTAACCCATATGGGCTTTGGGCCCAAGATCATTCAAAAAATAGCGGTACTGTACGCCCACCCAACAGCTAGGATTAAGATAAATGGAATGACCTCTGTACCGTTTTACATGAAAAACGGTACTAGGCAGGGATGTCCGCTGTCCCCTCTTCTATTTATATTGACCCTAGAGCCTCTTCTCTCCACAATAAGGGGACATCCGGGAATACATGGGGTACCAGTAGAGGACGAGGAACATAAATTGGCGGCATTCGCAGATGACGTTCTGTTCTTCTTGGGAAACCCACAGATATCTATGCCCCTTCTGATGAAAGTCCTGAGGCAATATGGGGAGATATCTAATTTTAAAATCAACTCTTCCAAGACATTTGTTCTCAATATCAACGTTCCAAGGTCGGTCCAGCTGAGCCTCCAGGGGAGATTTGGGTTCCCTTGGAAGCATCAAATTAAGTACCTGGGCATAATTTTGTCTAGGTCCCTGAAGGCAATGTTTAACACTAACTATCTCCCCCTGCTAGATGCCATTGCAAAAAAATGCAAAGAATTCAACAATAGACCTTTGACGTGGTTGGGAAGGATTAATTCCGTTAAAATGATGATCTTACCACTAATTTCTTATAAATTCCAGATGCTCCCAGTCCCCCTCTCGGCAAATTATTTAAGAAAGCTAAAGTCCCTAATTATGAATTTTATCTGGGGACATAGGAAGCACCGCATAGCACTTCGTACCTTAAAACAGGAAAAAAACAAGGGTGGCCTAGCAGTCCCCGATATTGAAAATTATTATCAAGCAGTTGTCCTCTCTAGAATCCCCGAGTGGGGGGCGGATCATAGCGACAAAAGATGGGTAAAATTAGAAAAATCACTAAGTAATTTACAATTGGGCACCCTTATATGGAACCCACCTCACCATAGGTCTTTAGGAGAGAATACGCACGTCATAACCACTAACACATTGCGCATTTGGGATAAGGTTTATAAGCACTTTAATGTAGAGTACAACTCACCACTAATAGCACTCAGAAATAATGAATATTTTCAGCCAGGGAGGGTAATGGTGGGAGGGGGATGGGTTAAAAAAGAGGGCACATGCTTGAAAGATATAATGCAAAAAGGTAAGATACTATCACTCACTGAACTTTGTAACAAAGGAGATATGTTCAAGATGGATGAATGGAGATATCTGCAGTTGCGCCACTTCCTAAACAGTCTCCCTCAACCGATTAGGGCCGCGGACGATCTGACCCGAATGGAGCGGGTGTTTTCGGCCACTAAGGGGAGAAAAACGATCTCCAAAATATATAAATTATTAATAGAGGGGAGCGACTGGGGAATACCACCATTCATCCAAAATTGGGAAAGAGATTTGGGCACTAAAGTAGATGCACTCATGATAGGCAAAATAATGAAACTAACCCACAGGTCTGCTATAGATACCAGGTCAGCTGAATTAAACTATAAAGTTATCTCACGGTGGTATATTACCCCGGCTAAGTTAAGTAAGTTTCTCCCGGGTACTTCGGAGGCCTGCTGGAGGGGTTGCCCCGATAAAGGGACCATGGCCCACCTATGGTGGGCTTGCAGAAAAATTAAGACCTACTGGGCCAAAATTTTAAGGTACGTGAAGGAAATTACAGGAAATGAACTCGATAATGACCCGTGGGTTATTTTGATGCACGGCACTAAAGAAGGGATAAAACAATATGAGAGGTCACTGGTTCCCCATCTTCTAAACGCTGCCAAGCGAACGATAGCTAGAAATTGGGGCAATCATGATAGCCCACATATCTGGGAATGGATCGATAGGGTCGAAGATATTCGCAAGATGGAGACTTTAAGGACTAGAGCTGAAGAAAGGAAGGGGGTCACGGAAAATATAAAATGGGAAGGTTGGCTTAAATTTAAAAAAACCTGGAGCTTTGCCGAAGCAGTTAGGATTCAGCTATAGCCCTTGAAGAGAGGGACATCTCGATGCAAAATGATGGACTGGCCGTGGTGCCGGGGTGACGCGGAGGAAGGGAGGGAAGGGTGGAAGGGGATAAAATGACCACAGGGAAGGAGACGGGGGAGAGGCAGCGTTATTGTTCTGTTCTTTTTTGTTTCTTTTATTATTTGAGTACTGTATGGTGTTTTCTCTTCTTTTTGATAAACTAAATGTTAGCAAAGCCACAATGATGTGACGACCCATTGGGACAGTGATGAACAGATAAGTTGATTCGGGTCCCTTGTGTGAGACTGAACTGATGTGGCAAAAAAAGAAAAGAAACAAAAAAAAAAAAAAAAAAGTATAGGCGCTTATTTTACATTTTTACATAGCTATACCCGCAAAAGGGGCCAGCCTGGCGTGATCTAGCAGGACTTACTTTTCTGACTGAAGTTCCAGTTTAACGATAATACAGATTGTGGCTTTCTGTTTGCCAACTACTGCAGTCTGCACAACGTGCTGTACATTACATACTCCTAACTATTGCGTTCTGCATAATACATTGCATATTACATAATCTGGATGTCTTCACATTGTGCTGCAGAATGTACACTACTTTGAATGTTACATGCAGTAAACTATTGTCATTGTACATCGTGAATCAGTTCTGACAAATCTTCCCCACACCAAGAGCTAAAAAGATGACAGGGGAGGGACCTCCAGCTGATTAACAACCTCAGCTCTATTCCTGTGTGCTGTGTGAAGGGGGGGGGGGGTGTCTCTACCCTCCAATCAACTCTCAGAGCTCCCCTCATTGAGCCATGCAGAGTGTAACTTCAGCTCTCCGCCCCTTTTTTCTGACATCTCAGATAAGCTTATAAATTCAGTAATTTATGTAGAGATAAGAGGATTTGTTTGATCTCTGTGTATCACCTGAGCCCAGTCACTTCACTAGGTATACTGTATGGAAGGGTTTACAACCACTTTAAAAAAAAAAAAAAATCACAGTCTTTAAAGTGGTTGTAAACCCTTTACATTGCTGCCATACAAAGTCCAAAGGGGCGTCCCCCTAATGCACTTCTGTGCATGCTTCTGTATAATGTTATTAGGATGTTGGTAGCAACTACACATTAATCAATTTCTCAAGATCTTTTCTTCGCATCTCTGTTATACATGCCTATGTTCCTATATTTTATCCCTTTAAAAAATAATGCAAGTATAGAAATATATTGTGAATCTGACAGAACTTAAGTGAGCTACTGTATTTGTTATTATATATATCTGTGCGGACGCACAGGTGTATATAAATGTGTCGCTCTGTGCTCTGCAGAGTGTCTAAAACTACTGTGCAGACTGCTAATAATATAAAATCGCAAACCTGTCCCAATAAGTATCTGAAACTGCTGTGCAAGCTGCTAATGGTATAAAATCACAGTGAATATCTGAAACTGCTGTGCAGACTGCTAACAAAAAAATCACAGTCCTGTCCCAATGAGTGCTAATCCAATGCAAACCAAATAATATAAGTATAAAATATAAATTCTAAGTATAAAATATAAATAGTGTCTGCTGTAGATGACAAAAAGTGCTCGTGCTCCGTGGATTCCAAACAATGTGGCGTGAATAATTCAATATAAAGCAATCAAGTCCATTGGAAAAAAGTATAAAAATAAAAACAGAAAAAACTGTCTAAAATGAAAAAAATAATTAAAGTGCAAAGTGACTTCATGCAGATTGTGCTCTCCTCCCCCGTCAGGTATACCCTCACCTTAAGGGCTTAAATTTTAAGCCTGGAATACTTTATAACAGCCGGGGGTCTTAATTTTTTCTTTTACTCCTGTGCTTGCTGCTATCTGATAATATCCCAAAGGAAGTCACGAAGATAGTGACGAAACCGGTCGGATTTTGACTGACTGACGCACAGTAAGCAGGAGGTAGCCTGGGGAGGAGGTGTAGGAGAGACTAGTGAAAAAGTAGAGCAAGAGGCTTTGGCGTATTTCAGCAAGGCACAAGATCTATATTGAGGATGTGATACCAGAAATGCTGACAAAATCTATAGTTCATTTCTGCTTTGTTTTCATTCCAGTTTGATACCCAATAGTCAAAGAGTGCCAAACCTCAGCGCCATTGCCTTACAACTCTCTGCTGCCAGAACAAGGTAATATAGCAACACAGCATAATTCTTGATTGGGAATGGGACTTTTCTATATAAACACAACTTAGCTGTTTCTTTTAAAGGACAACTTCACGTTTAGGGCTGAAATACACCTTTGCGGTGCATTGTGGTAAGGCCCGCGTTACCACATTGCACATTATTGCATGTTACATGCATTTGGCGCATTGTGGCGCCATTCATTATTAATGATACCTCAGCGCACCAAGGCAATGCAGCTCCGACCTACTGCGTGCTGTTGCATACTGAGGTTGATTTACTAAAGCTGGAGAGTGCATAATCTGCTGCAGCTCAGCATAGAAATCAATCAGCTTCCATTTTTTTTTTTTTTTCAAAGCATAATTGAACAAGCTGAAGTTAGAAGCTGATTGGCTACTATACACAGCTGCACCAGATTTTGCACTTTCCAGTTTTAGTAAATCAACCCCATAGTGTCAGAAAAAATGCTGCATGGTTTTTGGGGCGTTCTTTTGCATGTATTAGCAGAGTGCACAGGATCAGACAGGTATGAATGGGCCCTCTGAAATTGTCCTTTTAACGCCCTACTCCCCTCAGTGTAGCCCACATATCATAATGCCTAACTTCATCCCCACTCCAGAGTCCTTCATTGTTCGGCCCTGCACAGTCTTTGCAAGAAAAACATCCCGTCCAGGTACTTTGCTTATTGTGCATACTCATATTGGATGGCTGGGGGTGCCGCCATGAATATGGCTATCCACAGGCCTTTGCACTAGGCAGAGGACCCGGCCTGAAAGTTCTTCTAGCATATGCTGTGCAGCACTGGTCAGGGCCACTTACTGAGTGGGGATGAAGGTAAGAGATTTAGTGAAGCAGCTACACTAAGTCCTATACAGTACTAATAATTGGGTACTTGACCCCCACCTACTCACTGCCCTACTTCAGACAGAACTGCTCCTGCATCTTCACTAGCCCAACCCTGATGGAACCATGCTATATCCCAAGTGTGCATAACAATATCACATAAAAGAGCATAAATGACCTCTAGGGGTTGACATCTAACATAGCCAAAAGAAGATGTAGACCAAACAGTACTGAAAGTACTTTGGAACTAGGGTTTCATATTGGCAAAACAGATGTATGTTGCCTTTTTCTGGAAATCCCGTGTAACCCAGTTCGCACCCTTACCCATATGAGTCCAAAGGTTCCAGTATCCCCAACCAGCATCAAAATGCGGGATTTAGAAAGGTGAAGGGTTGAATATTTGCAAGCAAATGACCATATAATTCTTAATCTTTTCTATTCTTTACAAATTGAAACTGTTGTTAATGCAAATTTAGATCTTAAGATAAAGGAAGAAAGGGTTTTATAGTTACAGATAGCAGTAGTGAATGCTGAGGAACCTCCAGCTGTCATATGTGAAGCAATTTTGCTTGCAGTCTGCAGTTCACCATTGACTCTTCTACATTCCTGCAGGAGTTCCCAAACAAGTAATTGGAAGAAAAAGTCTTGGAGAAGTTGGAAAAGATGTGAGGGTCTCTGGATAAGAAGACATCCCTATAGAAACCCTGAGTCCAGATCCCGACCAGCACAACAGCAGCGCCGACCCAAAAGAGGGACCTTGCAAGTCCCCTCTTCTCTGTAACTGATTAGAAGCTCGAAGTGACCCATGCCAGTCCTCTTGCTGTTGCATCTTATGGTGCATGTGCATAGAGGCTGGTGAAGCCTCTTTATTGCTCTCTCTTTAATGTTACAGCTTTCCCTATATAGCATCTGTGAAAACTCTGTGTAAAACTAGACTTTACCTCCTTTCCCTTGACCTTCCTGTATTCTTCCTTTCCTCATTGGCTGTAATTATTATTAATGTTTTTTAGTATTTGGTTGACATCAGCCAATAGCAAAAAAATAATTCCAGGCAATTGTGAAAGGAGGGGATAATCATATTCTGTCCAGGCAAACTGAACACAGACGGGTTGGTTTACTAAAACTGGAGAGTGCAAAATCTGGTGCAGCTGTGCACGGTAGCCAATCAGCTTCTAACTTTAGCTTGCTCAATTAAGCTTTGACCAAAAAAAAGCTGGAAGCTAATTGGTTGCTATTCAGAGCTGCACCAGATTTGGCACTTTCCCGTTTTAGTAAATCAATCCCAGAGATTGCTAATCACAATTGTAAAGCTATAATTGATTTTTGCAAAGATTTTTAGAGCTACCAAGAAGAGATGCGTAGAGAGCTGTGTCATGACAGAGGACAAGAGCCTACAGTGGACTTTATGTATAGGGGCTGTTAGATGTGATAGCAAGAGAAGCTGTGTGATGTTAAGGGGAGATTATAAAAATTCTGTTCCGTTAAGATTTAACATTTGTTTATCAGAAAAGGTTATTTTAAAAATCCTCATTGCACTCCTTCCAGGTTCAAAACAACATACGCTAACAAATTCTTTATTAGGACAGTTTGTGAAAGTGTCCGAATGTAGAGCTGTCTTTCTGGACAATGAGACTGAAAGCAAAAACCTGTCTGGTTATTAGTAATGGTCTTCAGTCATTTCATAAATAAGACTTAAGGCCGGTTTCACACTGGGGCTGCTTTACCGTAGTTTTAGCCGCAGTATTCGGCCACTAGCGGGGTGGTTTTAACCCCCCCCCCCGCTAACGGCCGAAAAAGGGTTAAAACCCCCCGCAAAGCGGCGCTTTGCCGGCGGTATTACCGCGGTGTGCCATTGAATTTAATGGGTAGGAGCGGTGAATACACCACTCCAAAGATGCTGCTAGCAGGACTTTTTTTACCGTCCTGCTAGCGCACCGCTCCAGTGTGAAAGCCCTCGGGCTTTCACACTGGAGATAAAGGACCCGCTTTTTTTCAGGCGCATTACAGGTGCTATTTTTAGCGCTGTAGGGCCTGAAAACCGCTTAGGTGTGAAAGGGGCCTAATGCTTGCAAGTAAACTGACAGCGGGAAATAAAATGCAACCACTCTAAATACCACAAGGGACTTAGGAGCCCTGAAACACATTCATGCATATATCAAGTTCTGCTCTAAAAGTCGATCTATGGCCCACCTCTAGTGTCCATCAACATACTCATCATATTTCTAGACCATTAGAAAGGTAGGTTCAAGCTCAGCTTTGGGAGCTTAAGTCAGGATTTGCATATCTAACAAGCTTTATTGCAAGCCATGACCTTGATGACTAAACCCCTTTTGGAGAGAAACATGTTGAAGGAGTAGGAGAGGGCCTGGCTGTGCGTGAAAGTTTGGTTTTGTGAGTTTGCGCCAAAGCTTGTTGGATATCAAAGGATAAAAACAGTGGAAGTGTAGCCTGTTTGTGTCTTAATACTGCAGGGAGTAACAGCTACCTGTAAGTGTGCACCCTATAAGCTGGCGAATGATCTGTATGATGGCCTAGAGTGGTAACATATGTATGTGTACTCAGGATTTGTATAGCTTAGTGCTGCATTCAAGTGTGTTCTTTTATTTGCTGTAACTTTACTACAAATGCAATTTCTGTAAACTTCTTTGTTTTGGAATGGTGCCAATTTGAATTGTTTGAATAATTATTTGAATTATTTGGCTTAATTTATGCCTTTGGTACAAATGACAAAAGCTCTTTGATATTTGAGTGTTCTTTATCCCTGTTGCACTATTTCATTTTCTTTCCCCATGATAGAGCATGTCAGGTAGATGAAGTTGGGAGCTCACTGCTTGAGTACATAGGGTTCCCTTCAGACTATGCTATTCTGTTATAGTGCACTACTGCATCCACAATAACATGCAACATTTCGCTTTTTAACCTGCGTTGCATGAAGGCAACCCATTCATTTAGAAGTGGTTGACAATACATGGCAAAGGAACGAAAAACAGATCTAAACTTTTTTTTTTATGTTTTTTATTTTTTTTTTATATTTACCACAATGTGTGTATGTGTATATGGTGCATTGCATTGCTAGACTGTCCCTATAACATCCATTGGGATTCGGAAAAATGTGTGCTTTACTGCAACTCATAGGTGAAAAACCAGCCATAAAAAGATAAAAAAACACCAGTGATGCAGACCTCTCATAGACACTCAAAGATGACATATCATTTAAGGCTAGGTTCACACCTTTGTGTGTGGCTGCAGGTGCGGGAATCGCATCTGTTCCCGCTTCGGCAACCACCCGCAGCTAAATTGCACTGGTCGTAGGAGATTCGCATTTATTCTGAATGACACCCCCACGCATCTCAGCACGCAGCTCCTTTGCGGGTGCAGGATCAGCAAGAAAATCACATGGTCAAAAAGACCAAGCGGTTTCCCTGCGGCCACGTTTTTGAAAAGGTGCATGCACCATTTTTTTGTGGAAACGCAGGCACAGCAGCCTGTTCATTTGAATAGGCTGCGGCGCCCGTGCAAACACAGAAGTGTGAACCTAGAATTAAGGTGGAACCCCCTCTTTAAAAGATCTTTGTGTGCAACTACACAATGACACATATATGTAGGAACAAATGTGATTTCAGTAGATGTGTAAAAGTAAGGCTTATATATATGCCAATAAGTTGTCAGGTAATTATTAAAAAAAAGTATTTCTCTTCTAAACTGAGTTCTGTTTAGGGAATCTGTTACTTTTTTCCATATGGTATGAGCAGCTTATCCCTTGGTCCTCATTCACTTGGGGCATACTAACGCGCACTACCCTGGAGGGCTGTATTTACCTGGACAGAGATGTCCAGGGGTCCTGTGCATCCCGTGCAGGCAGTCCCATTGGTGTTAATTGATGCGCAGCAGCTGTATGGACACAGACGCTGCTCCTAATCCGACATTTGTGCGAGTGAGCGGACCCGGGTGCAGTGTATGTTCTGGGCCGTGCACCCACAAAGATATCATATTGGGAGCAGCGTCTCTACCCATGCAGCTGCTGCGTCCTAGTTGACATGAGTGGGACTGACTACGAGGAGATGCATGGGACACTTGTGCATCCCCATGTGGGTAAACACATCCCTCCAGGAGCGTACGCTTTAGTACACCCCATGTGAACGAGGCTTTGGTAATACTTTGTAGTTTCTGTATAGTCGCAGACTTGTGTTTGTTGTTTCTCTTTACGTTATTGTTACTGTTGTTAATTTGTTATTCTTGTTGATTCATAACAAATAAATGTGTGTTTCATAAATATTAATGACTCTTATTTAACCTTCCTAGTGGTATTCCCGAGTGTGGCTCGGGGTGAGTTTTCATTACCAAAAGCGGTAACCCCAAGCCACACTCGGGATTGCATCGCAGTATCCTGGTAAAGTTACTTGTCCCCCAGGATCCTGCGATGTCTGCGGGCTGTGTCCTCCGCCGGATGTATGGGGCGAGGCCCAGCGGGATATTCAAAAAAGTGAAAAATACATAACACATATAACACACTATACACTAAATAACCCCATTGTGTAAAAAATGTGGGGTATGCCTGTAATCTGTAGATTACATTACTGTATCAAATAATTTTACATCCCTTTTGTCCCTAGTACTTTGTCCCAGTGCTCTGCCTGCAGTTTTATATTATATATACTGTTCTTTCTGCCTAGAAACTGGAGATTGTCCATAGCAACCAAAAAGTGTCCCTTTACGTCAAAAGCGTTTTTCGACCCACTAGAAAACAGCGATAGTAAATTAGAATCACTCGCAGAATTGAGCGATAGTGATTCGTGGGGAAATTAGTCATCAGACACTAAAAGTGATGACCGCGACAATTCTGCGACTGAGCAAAATTCAGTGTTTTTCATTTGATTACATTATTGAATACATTTTATCATTTGTTATAATTATTTATAGTTATTTATTATATTATAATTTATGATTTTGTGTTTCAAACTTTACCATACCCGGGATGTCTACTCGACTCTTGTTTGGACAGATTTAAGTGAGTTATTACTAGGAATTACAGGTCTACAAGATAAAACGCCAAATTTCCATGCGAAAAAATGTACCGCTTTGAGCTTCAATAATCTGACATAATCAACCGCCAGGGAGGTTAACAGCAATAAAAAAAAAAAAAGTAATTTTTTTTTTCAGTTTTAGTTTTGGATAGTGAGAATGGTCAAAACACTTGTAGGTTTCTTTTTTAATAACTTTGGGGTCATTCACCAAGAGTTAAATAACGGCAAATAAACGGTAAAATAATGCATGAGGTAAATCAGCTGTGAAAGTTCAATTCACTAAGAATTTAGCGTTAAATAACGAATGCGGTATTTTTTTCAGTTGTTCAGTAACTGCAGCATTTTCTCATGGGGTAATTTATTGCACACTTTTGGTGGTTAAGGGTGTCTACGAGCCCGCTCCATGTCATTACGTCTTCTGAATTTTCCACGTGATCACGTTTTTGGAGATAACGCATTGAAGCTCATTTGCTCAACATTGTTATAAGTTTTCAACTATTAAATAAATTCGTTATCAAGACGGCAGCCAGCATACAATTAATAGTTGCCGCTTTTTGAGCCCTTTTAAGTAAACCTGTCACCTGTCAAACCTCATCCTTCCTGCAGATTGAAAGCACTGACTTAGCAGAGGGTGTGCCAGACCTCTGCTGGGAGACCACAGCTTTCACACAGAGAGCAAGGGTTGTTTAAGATAATTTCCTTATAACATTTAACTTTTTAACTAATGTTTGGTATTTTTCTTTTGCAAAATTTTTTTTTAATCTAAAATGTTTTCAGTAATCTTTATTTGGAGGCATTGACATTTGAACTACCTTCTCAAATTTATGTCTCCTGATACCTGGTAATCTAAGCTGTGTCTTTTTCATGTGGATCTGTTGCCTGAAAATAGCTGTATTGCGCTCGTTTACTAAACCCACCATGCCATATATTCATAGAAATTAATTTTTTTGAAATTGTGTGGCCTACTAGAGCTGTTGAAAGTGCCCTTTACTAGATTGTTTTATGTTGTTGGCCCAATTCTGTGCTGCAGCCTATATTTATATTGTGGAAATAAAAAAAAACTTGACTATATTTTTTTATGATTTTTTAAACATTTTTATTTACTTTTATTTATTTATGTTTCATGTTCCTATCCAAGTTTAACTTGTTGTAATGGTATACAACCCAAAGTATTATACTTTTGGTTATATTATAGTGGCCACTTCAAGATCACTTCTAGCTGGAGTAATTGTCATGGTTGACATATACTCCATTGTTGCACTTTTGTAAACGTTTATTTAAATATATATATATATATATATATATATATATATATATATATATATATATATATATATATATATTTTACGTTCTTGATGTTTGCATTTAATTTGCACTGCACGTCATGCCTTTTTGATTTATTAAAGAAAGAAAATATTTGTGTACTTGGGATGTATAATGCCACATTTTTGAGTGTCCACTGCTGGTGGAATAGTGTCAACTTTCTGTGGGTCTTCTCTGGGTGGAATTAGGCTCTTGGTGGGTGGATTTCCACTTTCTGAGAGTTTGAATAGGCCCCTCTTTCTGGTACAGAAATTGTTACCGCCACCAAAAGGGTGTTGTTAAATATCGCACCTTTTTTTAGTTCCTGCTTCGTTTGTGACAATTTTTTTTTCTTTGTTTACCGCAAAATCTTTATTTTTTTTAATTTTTTTTATGAATTGGACTTTATTTACCACATGCAATAACTTATGCAAATGAGTAACATAAAACCCTTACCGCATGCGGTAAAGCTTAGTGAATTGACCCCTTTGTCCTGTTGGGAACATTTCCCTTCACTTCCTGTCTCATGTCTTCTCTTCCTGTCCCATGCTGAGAGTGAGAGCGATAACACCAAATTTAACACACCTGCTCCTCATTCACACCTGAAACCTTGTAACACTAACGAGTCACATGACACCGGGGAGGGAAAATGGCTAAATGGGCCCAATTTAGACATTTTCACTTTTTTTGGCAGCGGTTTAGACATTAATGGCTGTGTGTTGAGTTATTTTGAGGGGACAGCAAATTTACACGGTTATCCAGTTCCCGACCGGCTCCTGTATATTTATGTCGGCAGCGTCATGGGCAAAGTAACGCACCCGTACGATACTTTGAATTTACCCGCCGCCTGCCGAGAGCTCCGTGTTCGCGGGTCCTGCGGACTCGTTTGCTGCGGGGATACCCGCTATCGTGTCACGAAGCTCAAGAACAGGGAGATACCAATGTATGTCATCTCCCCGTTCTGACTAGTGACAGCACACTGATCGTCTGCTCCCTGTGATCGGGAGCAGCGATCAGTGTGGTGTCACACAGCCACGCCCCCATACAGTTAGGAACACTTAACCCCTACACTGCCACCTAGTGGTTAACCCCTTCACTGCCAGTGACATTTTTTTACATTAATCAATGCAATTTTATAGCATTGATCGCTGTATTAATGCCAATGGTCCCAAAAATGTGTCAAAATTGTCCGATGTGTCCGCCAAAATGTCGCAGTCACAATAAAAATCGCCGGTCGCCGCCATTACTAGTAAAAAAAAAATATTAATAAAAATGCCATAAAACTATGCTCTATTTTGTAGACACTATAACTTTTGTGAAAACCAATAAATAAACACTTATTGCGATTTTTTTTTACCAAAAATATGTAGAAGAATACGTATCGGCCTAAACTGAGGGGAAAAAAACATTTTTTTTTATATATTTTTGGGGGATATTTATTATAGCAAAAAGTAAAAAATAATGTATTTTTTTCAAAATTGTCAATTTTTTTTGTTTATAGCACAAAAAATAAAAACCGCAGAGGTGATAAAATACCACAAAAAGAGAGCTCTATTTGTGGGGGATAAAAGGACGCCAATTTTGTTTGGGAGACACGTAGCATGATCGCGCAATTGTCAGTTAAATCGACGCCGTGCCGAATCTCAAAAAACGCTCTGGTCAGGAAGGGGGGTAAATCCTTCCGGGGCTGAAGTGGTTATACAAGCTGTGCACTCACTACTTTACATCGTAGCAAAGTGTAATTTCTTCAGTGTTGTCACATAAAAAGATATAATAAAATATTTACAAAAATGTGAGGGGTGTACTCACTTTTGTGAGATACTGTGTGTATAAAAGTAATATAAGTCAGTGTAGCGCAGCAAAAATGATTGCAATACAAAGTATTATATTGTGAATAAAACCCAAAAAGCAATAAATACATGAATGTGTAAAGTCCTCTGAATTGATTCTTCTAAATTCCTCCGCAAATAATCCTTCAATATATCCAGTGACTAGTCAAAAAAAACAATGTGACAATCCTCCACCAGATAAAGTGCATGCTTGCCAACACCAGCAGATGACACGGCTCCCCAAATCATCACTGACTGTGGAAACTTCACACTGGACCTCATGCAACTTGGATTCTGTGCATCTCCACTCTTCCTCCAGACTCTGGGACCGTGATTTCCAAATGAAATGCAACATTTTCCACAGTTTGTGATGATTTGGGGAGCCATGTCATCTGCTGGTGTTGGTCCACTGTGTTTTATCAAGTCCAAAGTCAGAGCAGCCCTCTATCAGGAGATTCTAGAGGACTTCATGCTTCCCTCTGTTTTTTCAGAAAAAAAATTGAACTTTTGGAAAAAAATAATTCAGTATGGAGAAGCTTTACAAATTGAAAGTAATTCTTTTTAAAATTGTATTTTTTATTACAAATGGAATAACAAGGACTGTATATAAGAACATTTCAACTATACATAAGAACAGGTAACCACCCTTTTTCCCTCATAAAAATTTAAGAGCTTCCGGCCAATATGCATTTTCAGTTATTGACCACGCTGATCCAGAAACATATATTACTATATGAAGAGCTAGACCAATGCTCTCCTGATGTAATTTCCTCTCTAAATGAAGGTATTGTGTATTTTTGGAAGGCTGTGGTTTGCAACACTTCCTAACTTGAAGATGCTGCTGGTGAAGAAACACTTGATCCAGAAGCCTGCAAAAAGAGCATTTCTGGAATAAGAACTCGTAATTTCATTCTGGTCCTCATTTTATTCCATAAAGTATTTTTTTTATTTCGTTAGGGCATCTTTGGCATGCAATGATGTGTTTTGTCATTCTTGTAGCATTTGTAAAAGAATATTTCTTCTCACAATATTTGCAAATTGCAGCAGACATTGTGGAAATGTTCCCAAACTCTAGATGTTGGTCTCACCATTTTACTGAGAGGAGGTAAAGCAAACACAAATTTACTGACCAGACTATAGGGAAACATTATGCTGTGATGATGGAGAACATTAATAGGAATCATTTAAAGGTTATAAAGATAAATGAATTTGCCAGAGAAATGTATCCTCTTACCTGTCAATTAAAGCCTGAGAGGATAGTCTTAGGTCTGCAAAATTAATAATCTTTACATTATGGAGATGACAGAGTGGGTGGCATGAGGAGTTTAGCAAAAGAAAACTGGACAGGGCTGACACCCCTCGGCCCACAAAAATTCTGTGTCGGATCAACAGGTACTTACTGTACTTGCAGGGTCTTTAAAAAGATGGAGCATAGGAAACTGTGCATATGTAGATTTACTACATATATTTTTTTTGTGCCCTGAAAGGCACTTTAACTACTGGCTGCCAGAGACAGTCCCTAGCAGAGATTCACAACTACCCTTTTTCAAAATATGTTGCTGGTCATGAAGGGTGGTGCAGCCTAGCCCCCCGAAACATGCTGGCCTACTGATCCTTCGATTAAAATGATGTGCCCCTTTGATTCATCCCCCTGATTCGGGAACCCTGTTTGACTCACCTCGGGCCCCCCCCCCCCCCCCCCCCCCGGTAAAAAATGTGAATATTTGCGGGTCTCTGCTCCCTTTATTTTTGGATTGTTCTGCCTACTCTCTTCTTTTTTTTTTGCTGTCTGTCTGTATGGGTTACTTCCCTCTCTCGAGGCGTGTATAGTTGAAGGGTATGTCTCTCTCTAATTGAATTAAACTTCAGAAATCCCAGATTCAACGCTGTCTTAGAAAACAAAAAACTACGATAAGTAACCCTAGATGGCCCATATTTAACATCCCTCCTCAACCTTAACGGGGACTACAAGGGTGTAGGGATTGACAGTGGGTACTTTACCTTTTCCCCCCCCCCCATTTTACGGTATAAAATTTGACAAGTAAAGAGAAGGGGAAGGCTCCAAGATAACTAAATAACCTAGTATGACTGGCAGAGCCACTAAAGGAACGGAACCTAAAACACCAAAAGAAAAAGCAAACACAAGTACAATCAAGCAATACTTGGTGAAGGGCCTGAGCCCAAGGAGCCCAGCCATGGAAAAACAAGCGACGAAACAGGGAAAGAAAAAGGAGGGGAGTAAAAAGAAGGAGGAAATTTTGGAGGCCCCAGGTGGAAATACTAGCACCCAAAGTGAACTAGACAGTAGTAGGATGGAGGAACAGAGGGAGAATACCCAAATGTTAACCAAGACAATACTGGCAGAAATGCTGATGAAAATGGAAAATTCAATTAAAAGTGAAATAGTAGCACTTAGAACAGATTTAACACAGGTGTTAACTCGAGTAGAGGAAGTGGAAAACAATACAGATAGACATACACTTGAAATTGCGGAGCTCAAAGATCAGCTTAAAACGACTAAGATAAACCAAAGGAGGACTCTGTATAAACTAGAAGAACAGGAGAACCAGAGTAGGAGGCAGAACCTCAGAATACGATCACTCCTAGAAGAGAATGGGGAAGACCTTATAAAAATTATAAAAGAATTATTTAATCCCTTATTAAACAAACCCCCAGAATGGGATTTGAAAATTGAAAGGATACACAGAGTCAGGAAACCACAACATATACCAACAGACTCCCACAGAGATATCCTGGTCAGATTCCAGAACTATACAGAAAAAACAGAGATATGGACTAAATTGAGAGGAAAATCCCCCCTGAAATTCAGGGGAGTAGAACTTCAAATTTTTATGGACCTGTCTCCGGAAACACTGGCTAGGAGACGGATGCTTAGACCACTGTTAAATCAAATGCGAATAGATAACGTAAAGTACAGCTGGGGTTTCCCGGCCTGTTTGATAGGATACAAGGAGGGTAGATCAGCAAGGTTGAGGTTTCCGGAGGATTTAATGGAGTTCTGTAAAAATTTAGACCTACAACCAATAGAAATCCCAGAATGGTTGGAGAGAGAGGGTTTGGGATGAGGGGTGGGGGGGGGGGGAGAGACCTGAGGGAAAACACAACCCTTGGCCCGTGGGGAGGGTTGGGGGGGGTAAAGTAGTGCTACATAATTATTTTCCTTGGTGGATGGGGTGGGGGGATGGGGAGAGAGAGCGGGGGAGAAAAGGGGAGGGGAGAAGCTATGACCGGGGTGGAATCCTCTCCATCCGAGGGACCATTTCTGCCCCCCCCCCACGAAAGTGGTGGGGGGCAGGGGTAGAAGGGGGGAAGAGGTCCAGGCCCAACCTCTGAGAAGGAAGCCCAGAGGTAGAGAGGAACATTTCTGATCAGCCAAGGGGCTGGAGGTCAGTATTGACCAACCAAGGGAGGGCGGAGGGGGGGGGAGGGGGGGAGGGGGGGGTGAGTGTGGGGGGGGGGGGGAGGGGGGGGGGGGAGGGGGGATAAGGGGGTGTCCTCTAATAAAAGGGAGGCGGGGGGTGAGGGTGGGAGGAATGAGGGAAGGGTGGGAAGGGGTAGTTGGGGGAGTAAAGTGCCTCTCCGTAAAAAAACAAAAACAAAAGAAAAAGTTCTAGATTAGGTTCCTAACATATAATGTTCGAGGTCTGAACAACCCTATTAAAAGACACAAAATATTAACAGAGCTTAAATATTATCAGACAGACATAGTGTTTCTCCAGGAAACCCACCTCTTCCAGGGAGCCAATATAAAATTATATTCCAAAAAATTCCCAACTTGGATATACGCAGATTCAACCACTAGGAAGGCCAAAGGAGTCGCAATAGGTTTCTCGGAAGGAATCCAGTTTAGAGAACAGGAGAGAGTTGTGGACCCTGAAGGGCGGTTTCTCCTATTATGCGGTTATATCAATGGGGTACAACTCACTTTAGCAAATATATATGCACCAAATAAAAAACCAATAGACTATGTCAACAAAATGATAAATAAGCTCGCTAATTTTGGACAGGGGATGATTATAATGGCAGGAGATTTGAACCTATGCATGAATTCAGAAGAAGATAGTACGTCGCGTGTAAGGGAGACGGGAAAGCAACCTTTAAAAAAAATTGAAGAAAACCCTACACCAAAATCAATTGGTAGATGTGTGGCGAACGATGAATGTAAAAACACGAGATTATACTTTCTTCTCCCCCGTACATGGGACGTACACGCGTCTTGATTATTTTTTCGTGGATCATAATACGTTATCCAGGGTTACGGACTCCCATATAAAGATATCTACAATATCAGACCACGCACCAGTTATGATGACAATAGAAGAAATGAGGGTATCAAAACCCCCTTCGAATTGGAGATTAAACGAAACCTTACTTTATGAAAAACAAGATATTGAAAAAATACAGCAAGAATTAAGCTTTTTTTTCGAAGAAAACGAATCAATCGACATTTCACATGCAACACTATGGGAAACACATAAGGCATATATGCGGGGTATATTTATTGCAATGAGTTCAGGGAAAATAAAAGAAAGAACCAAAAAAATTGAAAGGATATCGGAAGAAATACATAGCCTGGAGCAAACTCATAAGAAACAAGGGGGTCATCGGCAAGAGATATACCATAATCTTATAACAAAAAGAGAAGAATTAAGAGACATACTGACCCAGAATACAAAAAACGTTTTTAATGCGTCGCAAATAGATAAATATGTGGGAGGTAATAAAATAGGAAAACATCTAGCTAAAACCCTGAAGAAAAAAAAAAACAGGAACTACATTGAAAAAATTCGCAATGGACAGGGGGATCTAGTCTTTAAGTCCAACGAGATCGCAGAGGCTTTTAAGCAGTACTACAAAACCCTGTACAATGTGAATAAAGACAAGGTAGACCTGGGAAAAAAACACAATAAAATAAAAGAACTCCTAAAAAACGCAGGACTCACCCAAATATCTATGGAGGATAAGTTAGATTTGGAAACACCGATATCGGAAAGCGAGATTATCCAAGCTATGGCAGACACAAAATCAGGGAAAAGCCCGGGACCGGATGGTTACCCGATCCTCTACCTTAAAAGATTTAGCAAAATTTTGGTACCTAGACTGTGTGAATATTTTAATGGTTTGGGAACAGAATTCGGACTAAGCCGAGAGGCACAGAAGGCATTAATAACCCTTATTCCAAAAGAAGGAAAAGATGATAGTTGCTGTTCAAGCTTTAGACCAATATCCCTTCTTAATTTCGATACTAAGCTTTATGCAAAAATACTCGCAAATAGATTAAAAAAACTCATGAAGGATCTGATCCATTCAGACCAGGTGGGCTTTGTGGCCTCAATAGAGGGACGGGATAATGGAATTAGAACCCTCCTACTGCTACAAAAATTAAAGACAAATGGGCCCCCAGGTCTATTCCTGTCGATAGATGCCGAAAAGGCCTTCGACAGGGTAGACTGGGGGCTCATGATGGAAACGTTAAAGTATATAGGTCTGGGCCCTAGGATGGTACAGAGAATTAGAGTCTTGTACGAAGAACCAACTGCAATAATAAAGATTAACGGAGACTATTCATCCCCCTTCACTATGAGTAACGGGACGAGACAGGGATGTCCCCTGTCCCCGCTACTGTTCATCCTGTCATTGGAGCCACTTTTAGCCACTATTAGACGAGATAATAAAATAAAAGGAATTAAAATAGGGGAGATCGAACATAAAGTCGAAGCGTTTGCCGACGATCTATTATTTTATATAACTGAACAAAAAACATCAATGCCAAAATTACTTGAGGTCCTGAAAGCATATGGAGAAGTTTCGAATGTTAAAATAAACATTAATAAGTCAGAAATTTTGAATATTAACATAAGGAAAAAAGAGGCTCTAGTGCTGCAAAGGGATTTTCAGTTCCCATGGAAACAAAAAGGTTTAAAATACTTAGGGGTCAAACTGGCAAATTCCATGGGAAAGCTATACAGCGAGAACTTTCTCCCGCTACTAGATGAAATAAGGAACGAAACTAAGAAGATACAGTATAGACCCATCTCGTGGATAGGCCGAATAAACGCGGTGAAAATGGTGATTCTGCCAAAAATTACATATAAATTCCATATGATCCCTATCCCCCTCCCTGACTATTACTTCCAGACAGTAAAATCAATCATAAATAACTTTATATGGCAAGGTAAGAAACCCAGGATAGCACGAGATATCTTGAAACAAAGTAAAGACCAGGGAGGCCTGGGGTCCCGGACATAAAAAAATACTACCATGCGGTAATACTTTCAAGAGCAGTAGAGTGGACACGACAGGAAACTCAAAAACAATGGGTACACATAGAAAATGATATTAGTGAAATAAATTTGAGGGGCGCGATTTGGTGCCCACCGAAACTTAGAGACTTAGGAATAAAGACACAGAGGATCACTAGACACGTTTTTAAAATATGGGATTTAACACATAAGCAACATGGCTGGAGCTATAATTCACTACTAATGCCACTGAAGAATAATGACTACTTCCCGCCCGGGAAGAGAAAAATGGGTGGACACTGGATAGAAGAAAGTACACAATTAGGGGAGATAATAGAGAAAGGGAAAATAAAGTCACTAGTAGAAATACAACAGAGCACACCACACCTTAAGGTAAATGAATGGCGCTACCGCCAGCTGACAAACTTCGTAGGGAGCTTGCCACAACCGATAAGATCTAAAGATAACTATACAGCTCTGGAAAAAATATGTACAACAAAAGGAGTAAAAAAAAAAGATACATCTCAGCTGTATAAAATGCTCCTGGAAGAGGGCCGGCCGGAGCTACCCCCATTCCTCACAAAATGGGGAAACGAATTAGACTCACATGGATATAAACACAACATTAAAAAAATTTTGAAGTTAATACACAACTCAGCGATTGATAGTAAGACCGCCAAAATGAACTATAAATGTATTGCAAGATGGTATTTCACACCAAATAGAATGAACAAACTTCAGCCGGGGAGGCCACAAGAATGTTGGAGGGGATGTGGGGAGCAAGGGAATATGGCCCATCTGTGGTGGAAATGTCCCAGGATAAGGGAATTTTGGGAAACTATTCTGGACTTAATAAAGGAAATAACAGGGACCAAAATAAAAGATGACCCCTGGATATGCTTATTTCACAATACATCAGATCCAATAAAAACATACACGAACACATTGATTCCTCATATGCTGAATGCCGCTAAGGCAGTGATACCAAGGAAGTGGCTGCAAGTCAAACCACCCTCAGATCTTGACTGGATAGGAAAGATGGAAGAGACATACCAGTTGGAGAACCTTAGATATAATGGGGATGAAAAGGAAGATGAAGAAAAGACCAAATGGAAAAAATGGCAAGAGTTTAAGCAGTCATGGAAATATGCAGAAATACTAATGCAATTAGGGTAAAAATAGAAACCTAAATTTAGAAAGCTAGAAGATAAAAAGGAGAGGCACCGGGGAGGGGTGGGAGGGGGAGGGAATATAAGGTTTTAAAAGCAAGAAAGAGATTAAAGATAACTAAATAAATATGAAATTATTGAGAGGAAGATGTGAGATGTATACCTATGTCTGCCTGTTATGCGATTAAAAAGGAACTTTTTCTTTCACAATGATGAATATAACACAAGAGACATGAATGAAGCGTAAACATGAACATTCCTTTCTTTCTTGAGGTTCTCTGAAGTGAAAATAAAAAAAAATAAAAAAAAAGGAAAGGGGTGGGGTTTACCTGTCGGCAGATCAGTATAGCTAGGGAGGGGAGGTATATTTTTCTGCATTGTGTAATAGAAAATCGAGAATACGTTCTTGCAAATATTTATATTCCTCCTCCGTTTAAGCTTGATGTTATGTATAGCCTAATGGAATTTTTAACAGATAAAGCCGGGATACCAGTTATAGCAGTGGGGGACTTTAATGAGGTTATTAATAAAAAATTAGATAGGTTTCCACTATGCGCACAGAGGCAGAAGGTTGATGAGACCCGTTTATACCAGTTCTTACAAGAAGTGGGGTTGTTTGATATGTGGAGAGTGCGAAACCCGGATGTGCTGCAATTTTCATGTTTCTCAAGTTCCTATTTTACACTTTCACGGATCGATTTAGCTATGGGAAATGGAGAAGCATGTCAAACAGTAAGGGATATAGAATACCAGCCTAGGGGGATATCGGACCACGTCTTGCTGATTGTTTCAATAAATTTAGAAGGGAAGAGACCTCCTAGAGTATGGAAAATCGATCCAGCTTGGTTTGAAATAATAGGTGATCCAAATGAGGTGCTATTAAAATTTGAAGAATTTATAAAGTTTAATAAAAAGACAGTAACAAGAGAAGTAATATGGGATGCACTGAAGGCCTATCTGCGAGGTATCCTTATTCAATCAGTTTCAAAAATTAAAAATATTTCAAGAGAATGGGAGAATAATATTAAGACCGAGCTGATGAAAGCAGAAAGAGACTACGTTGAAAATCCCACCCCAGAAAAACAAAGTACATGGCTAATTAAACAACAGGAATACACAGACATAGTTATTAGGAAATCAGAGAAGAACAAGAGATTGTTTCAGAAACAAGTGGTCTATGGGGAGGGGGAAAAGGTTGGAAAGATGTTGGCACATTTAGTGAGAACTAATTCCCCTCCCTCCACTGTCCCTGCGATTAAGACTGAGAAAGGAGAAATCTCATCAAAGACGTCAGTAATTACAGATACCTTTAGAGTATATTATGATAAATTGTACAGATCGCGAGGGACGATGGAGGAAAGGGAAGTGGACAAATTTTTCAGAAATGTTGAAATTATGGTTCTCACTGAAGAAGAAAGGGAGGCAATGGAGGCACCGTTAACGCTGGAGTAAATCCAGCTGGCGGTGAAAGAAATGGCCAATCAGAAATCACCAGGACCAGATGGTCTCCCTGCGGAAACTTACAAGCAATATGGGAAAATACTATTGCCAGAGCTTCTTAACCACTTTCAGACCGGACCAATTTGCAGCCAAAGGACCAGGCCCCTTTTTGCGATTCGGCACTGCGTCGCTTTAACTGACAATTGCGCGGTCGTGCGACATGGCTCCCAAACAAAATTGACGTCCTTTTTTTCCCACAAATAGAGCTTTCTTTTGGTGGTATTTGATCGCCCCTGCGGTTTTCATTTTTTGCGCTATAAACAAAAATAAAGCGACAATTTTGAAAAAAAATGCATTATTTTTAACTTTTTGCTATAATAAATATCCCCAAAAAATATATAAAAAAACATTTTTTTTCCTCAGTTTAGGCCGATACGTATTCTTCTACATATTTTTGGTAAAAAAAATCGCAATAAGTGATTATTGATCGGTTTGCGCAGAAGTTATAGCGTTTACAAGATAGGGGATAGTTTTATAGCATTTTTTAATAATTTTTTTTTATTAGTAATGGCGGAGATCTGCAATTTTTTTTGTGACTGCGACATTATGGCGGACACATCGGACATTTTTGACACATTTTTGGGACCATTGTCATTTTTACAGCAATTAATGCTATTTAAATGCATTGATTCCTGTAAAAATGACACTGGCAGTGAAGGGGTTAACCACAAGGGGGCAGTGTAGGGGTTAAGTAGGCCTAGGGGTGTGTTTTTTACTGTGGGGGGGCGTGGCTGTCAGCTAGTGAATGCTGATCTCTGCTCCAATCAAGGGAGCAGAGATCGGCGTCACTAGTTGCTAGGCAGAACGGGGAGATGCTGTTTATCTCGGCATCTCCCCGTTCAGCCGCCCCGTGAGACGATCGCGGATGTCCCCGCGGCGATCGAGTCCGCGGGGACCGCGATCGGACTCACGGGGGTCCCGACCGGCGCACTCCAGATGGCACGGACAGGCAGAAAGGAGGGACTTATATATACGCCCTCCTGCCTGTACGTGCCATTCTGTCGACGTACATCTGTGTGCGCCGGTCGGCAAGTGGTTAAGGTATTAAACTGGGCAAAGGAGGAGGGGAAGCTGCCGACGTCTATGACAGAGGCAACAATAAAAGTTTTGCATAAAGAGACGAAAGACCCGTTAGATACTAAGTCTTATAGACCTATTTCCCTACTCTGCTCGGATGCTAAAATATTAGCTAAAGTAATGGCAATTAGATTAAATAAAATCATCTCTAGACTAATACATCCTGACCAAACTGGATTTATCCCCTGTAGATCTACCAGTATGAACATTAGGAGGCTGTATCTTAACCTGCAGATACCAACAGAGAACATAGGTACAAGGGCAGTTATGGCTCTAGACGTGGTCAAAGCTTTCGACAGCTTAGAATGGGGTTATTTATGGCGAGTTTTGGGGGAATTTGGATTCGGTCCCTCGTTTATTAAATGGATTAAAACCCTGTATAATGGTCCTAGTGCTAAAGTCAGGGTTAATGGAGAGTATTCCGAAGGGATTCAATTGGAGAGAGGGACAAGGCAGGGTTGTCCACTGTCCCCCCTGCTCTTCGCTCTTGCAATGGAACCCCTAGCTAGTGCAATTAGATCAAACACAAATATGCAGGGGTCCTGGAGAGCAGGGGGTGAAGAGAGAATTGCATTGTATGCGGATGACGTCCTCCTCTTCCTGGGGGATACGGAGCAATCCCTCAGGCAGGTGATGAACATCCTCATAGATTTTGGCAAAATTTCAGGACTGACCATAAATTGGGAGAAATCTGCATTAATGCCCATAGATCCTTTAGGGAATCAGAGTATACAGGATATTTCACAGCTAGAAGTGGTTGAACAAATGAAATATTTAGGTATATATATATAACAAGGAACCCTAATAACTACATAAATGATAACATAGTACCACTCTTAGCTAGATTTAAAAGTAAAATTGCAATCTGGAGACGTCTCCCACTGTCGGTTGCAGGGAGATGCAACTTGATTAAAATGCTGTGGCAGCCACAGCTTTTGTATCTGCTGCATAACTGTCCGACCTGGATAGACAAAAAATGGTTCAGGAAGATCGATATGTTGTTTAGAGAACTCATATGGAAAGGAGGCCAGCCTAGGATCGGGTTACAAACACTACAATTAGCAACAAGAAATATGGAAAGGAGGCCAGCCTAGGATCGGGTTACAAACACTACAATTAGCAACAAGAAAGGGAGGGATGGCAGTACCGCACCCACGGAGCTATTTCCTAGCAGCTCAACTGCAACATCTAGGAACTATGGTAGGAGGAAGTAATAAGGAATTAATGATTGCAGGAACCCCGCATAAATCAATAGTGGAAGTCCTTGAGGCAAACTCATTTTTTTATAGAACCCCCACGGTGAGACTCGCTTTAAAAGTGTGGAAGGCAGTAAAAGTAGTAAAAGGGTTAGAGGGTATGACAAAATATGCCCCCCTCTGGAATAATAAAAACCTGCAGGAAGTCGAGATGATAGGGAAAATTAAAGAGTGGGAAATAAAAGGGATAGATAAGTTGGCCCAGTTGTACGAGGGAAAGATATTAAAGACATTCACAACACTGAGAGTGAAATATGAAATACCTAAACATTCATTTTACAAATACTTACAAGTTAGACACGCCTTAAATAGACAATTCGAGAAACAAGGACCAACTTGGAATAACTCTCCGGTGTACCAAAGAATAGGCACCCAAGATAAGATTAGAGGATTTATAGTAGAAATCTATCCGTACATATGCGAAGATAGTATAGAAGACCCAGAACGGCTTAAGAGCAGGAGGAAATGGGAGAAGGAATTTGGAACGTTCTCAGGTGAACAGTGGATGAGGATATTGGAGAAAGGACACGTGGTATCGGTCTCGCCCGCTCAGAAGGTCTCATATTTGATGCTGCTACATAGGACATATTATACACCTAAGAGACTGTATGAGTTTGGGTGGACAACGGATGTCAGGTGCCCTAGGTGTCAGGACACTGGGAATTTAGCACATATGGTATGGAAGTGCCCAAAATTGTTCCGTTACTGGACAGAAATCCTTAACACCTTGAATACGGTACTCAATGTAAGGCTAGAAATGAATCCCAGACTGTGTATACTGGGACTGGATGAGGGAATAAATGGTGGTTCCTGCGTAATCAACGTAGTGATGAGATGTCTGTTTCAGGCGAGAAAGCTAATAGCGCAGAGGTGGCAGTCCGAGAAACCCCCAACGGTAGGAGAATGGATAAGACTAATTACAGAAACAATATGGAAGAAAAGAACAGTATATATAAGGAGAGGAAACCTGAAAGAATTTGAAACAATGTGGAGACCATGGTTGGATAAGTTGGAATACCCACTATAGTGGATGGGGAGGAAGGCTGGGAGTAGACATGTGCACAACAAAAAAATTTGTTTATTTTCGTTTCGTTTTTTTCGTTTCCCCGAAAAAAAAAATTATTTTTTCGTTTCGTTTTTTTCGTTTCCGTCGATTCGTAAAGATTCGTCCATTCGTAAGTCATCGTTTTGATCGGATTCGTAAAGATTCGTACATTCGTGAGTCGTCGGTGTTCGTATTCGTAACGATTCGTACATTCGTAAGAGTTATTTTTTCATTGATTCGTTTTTTCGTTAGTTTAATTTTCGGACGCATTCGTATTTATTCGTACATTCGTAACATTCATAATCGGAGCATAATTCATAATTTGATGTAATGTGTATGCTATTATTACATTTTAATAATTTACGAATCGAAAAAAAAAAAGTTACGAATCGAAAAAAAAGTTACGAATGTACGATTTTTTTTGTTCAATAGAGACACGGACAATTACAAATCGAAAAAAATTAAAAAAAAGTTACGAATTGAAAAAAAAGTTACGAATCCAAAAAAAAGTTACGAATGTACGAATTTTTTGGTTCAATAGAGACACGGAAAATTACAAATCGAAAAAAAAAAAAAAAAAAAATTACGAATAGAAAAAAAAAAGTTACGAATCGAAAAAAAAGTTACAAATCGAAAAAAAAAAGTAACGAATGTACAAATTTTTTTTGTTCAATCCATTCGAAGCACGTTTAACAGCACCATTGTAAGGGACACGGAAAATGACCAATTCAACAAAAAAAAAAGTTACGAATGTACGAATTTTTTCGTTTTTTCGTTTTTTGGACTTTCTTCATTAGTACATTCGTTGTTTCTAATTTGTTTTTTTTCGGATTTTCGTTGTTTTTCGGATTCGAATGATTCGTTATTCGGATTCGTACGATTCGTTACGATTCGTTATTCTGATTCGTACGATTCGAATGATTCGTTCATTCGTACGAAAACGAACGAACGAAAATAACGAAAAAAAACGAAAAACGAAAAAAAACGAAACGAATTGCACATGTCTAGCTGGGAGGGGAAGGGAGAATAATAGAGAAAGGCCCCATAGAGACAGGATAGGAGGGGGAGGGAAGCTGGGAGGGATGTATACAGGAGGGGTGGACAGGGAGAGAGAGAAAGGAGAATATATCAGGACTCATGAGAGAAGAATGAGAGGGATAAAAGAGTTAAAGGTTGAAGGGTATCTCTAGTAAATTGTGAGAAATTGATTTCATTTAAATGTATGTATTATGTAAGTAGAGAATGTATTTTGTATGATAATGAAGAAAATAAAAGAAGATTATATAATTTAAAAAAAATAGTGTTCTTGGTTTGCAGTGCAATGCAATTCCGCTTTAACTAAGCCCTGGACTGTCAGCTCTTCCAGCCAAACTGCATGAATTCTGCTCTGTAAGGGTTCCTCTGCAATATTGCGAGCCAGCTCTTGATACCCAAGACTGGTCCAATAGACTTAGACCTCCTGATCCTTCCATCTGTTGCCCTGCTATATATCACCCTGTACTGAAGCATGCCACTGGAAGTTCTTCTATATACACAGAAATAAGGGAGAACACAGGAAGCGCCACCTAAGTGCAGTATTAAAAGCAGCTTTAATGGCAAGGTATAAAAACACACTTACAATAAGTAAGAACATCATAGGCTCATCTGTATATGTGGAACGCCGGTTTCCGACCTCTTCCTGGTGGCCACAGAACGTGCTGCAGATCGACCAGACCATCACACAGCCTCGCAATGGGACTGGATCCAGACATAGGGACCTTCCCAGGGACTCCAGATATACAGATGAGCCTACGATGTTTTTACTTTTTGTAAGTGTGTTTTTATACCTTGCCATTAAAGCTGCTTTTAATACTGCACTTAGGTGGCTCTACCTGTGTTCTCCCTTTTGTCTCCCTATACACAGAGCCAGCTCTCTGAGGACAGCAGCCACCGTTGCCCTGCCATTATTTTATTTTTAACCCTTGAACTATCTGCATTTCCTATGGACTAATGACACAATAGTTGTGATTACTCTGCGTGCACTTTATTTGCGCTTACAGTTATTGTTACTTTTTTATATACACAGAACTTACAGGCCGCTGCCTGTCCACTATCTTGAATGTCTTAGGAATTTCCCATGTCTTGGGGATTTCCCATTTTTCTCGCTGTAGTTCTTGATTGTTCCTTCACCCGCACAATGTCTAAATTTATCCTGCATGTGACATAAATAAAGAATTCAAGAAAAAAAGCTCACTTGGGATTGGTGGAGCTGGGAACCTGGGTCTCTCCACACTAGTCCCCCTGAATGAGACCTCTGCTCACAGCCAAAGTGGGGGAACCTTTCCAAGTGTGGGAACAATGTGTGGAGGACCTCCACATTCTGAGACACTGTAGCCTCTGCCTCCACTCTACTTTTACTCTCAAGTGAGCAAGTAGCAGATTCACCCAAGCAGTATCACGTACAAGCAGGGCCGGGACAAGGGGTGGGCACTGTGGTATCATGTAAAGTAGGGGGGCACCTCGAGGAGATGGGGGGATCTGTGTTGAGAGGGGGAATTTGGAGGGGGGGCAGGGGACAAGAATTGCTCTAGGAGGGGAAATCGGGGGTGTGCTAGGAATGGTGATTTAGGGGGGGGGCTTTGTATTGGGGGGGTTGGAGGAAGAGGATTTGTTCTAGGAGGGGGGATTTGTGCCAGAAGAGGTGATATGGTACAGAGGGAAGGAATTTCTGCTAGAAGGAGAATTTTTTTTGGGGGAGGTTTGTGCTAGTAGGGATGATTGGGGGGTATTTATGTTAGATGGGGACATATGGGAGGGGGGTTTTAGAGTGGGGGGAGAGGATTTGTGCTTTGAGGGGGTAAAGGTTTTGTGCTAGGAGGGGTGATTTTTTTTGGGGTGTTGTGCTGGGGGGGGGGGGGGTTGGAGAGAGAGAGGATTTGAGCTTTGAGGGGGGATTTTAGCAGGGGGCAGATTTTTCATGGGTGAAAGGGGAATTTGTTGCTTAGGGGGTAAGCATGCATATTAGTAGGGCTGCAACTAATGATTATTTTCATAATCGAATAATTGGCCGATTTATTGTTTCGATTAATCGGTTAATAAACTTAAAAAAAGTGGGGTGTATAATTTTGTTAATATGTAAAGTTAAAAAAAAAGGCAATTTATTATTTAATATCTAGACTATATGCAGTGGTAAATATAAATAAAATAATAATAAATATGGTTAGAGAGCAAAATCTCGGTGCGGGGCGGCGGCGGTAAAGCAGCGCTATATTTAGCGCTGCTTTACCATCGTTTTACCCGCGGTATGCGGCCGCTAGCGGGGTGGTTTTAACCCCCGCTAGCGGCCGCAAAAGGGTTAAAAACCTCTGCAAAGCGCCGCTGCAGCGGCGGTTTGCGGGCGGTATCCCCGCGGTTTCCCATTGATTTCAATGGGAAGGAGCGGTATAGGAGCGGTAAATACACCGCTCCTTCACCGCTCCAAAGATGCTGCTAGCAGGACTTTTGTTGCGGTCCTGCTAGCGCACCGCTCCAGTGTGAAAGCCCCGGCTTTCACACTGGAGTGAATGGGGCCGGTTTTTTCAGGCGGTATACAGGCGCTATTTTTAGCGCTGTACCGCCTGAAAAACCGCCCCAGTGTGAAAGGGGCCTAATCCACTCTGAGAATAACAGACAGAAGATATATACTGTTTATACTGTTAGAGGTTGAATCTGGTAAATATCATCATCAGATCTTTTTTTAAAGAAAAAAAAAAAAGTTAACTTTATTTTTCCTATATAACAAAATGTATTACTATTACATATGTATGTTATATTGTCCATGTGTATATCTGACCCTCTGTAACTTTTATATTACTTATGCCATGTCAGTTTTGTACCACCTTTTGTACTTAATAAAAAAGTTTGTAAACAAAGACTAGTTTGGTAAAGCTGTGCAGCTGCCGGTACAAACAATGCTAATGAACGGTTTATTTGCGCTTACTTCAACCCTTATAATTGTGAATTAAAGGGAATTAAAGGAATGGGGTGGGCAAAGCCACTATCCTGCCTAAAGACTGGTACGCACTACTCGTTTTTTTTTTCATTCAACCCAGTGGGTTGAACAAAAAAAACTGACAGCTGAGGTCAGAGTCGCTGTACTAACTATCTGATATTAGTACAGAGATCTTCCCTGCTGTGCTATTGTGTTCTGAGAGGGGGATGAAGCCCCCCCCCCCCCCCACACCAGAACACTCCAGTCTGAGTGCTAATCAGGAGTCGTTCAGCTGCTGATTTTCCAGCATTCTCGTTCGACAGAAGCCGGCTTCTGTTGGACCGGCTGCCATACACACAGGTGGATTGTCGGATGTTTTTTATTGAACTGGCCGATGTTGCCCGACATTCAGCCAGTGTGTACTAGGGTTAAGGCCCAATTCGACCTTAATTTATCAATAAGCTTGCAGGTAAATGACTAGCATTGCTGTACGCTACTTACTTTGCTGAGCACACACTTCCAAAATCTCCCCCGGCTCCATCTTTTTGAACCCTCTGTTGTCAGTTATCGAAATAGTGTCGGTGAGTTCGTGTGATGTCCTCTTCATTGTTCTCCCTCCTTGATCTGCCCCGGCTCCAGCCAAGTTCCGATATATGTCATTCTTCATCACACAAATACAGGAATTGATGAGGGACGACTTTCCATGTCCTGCAAACCCCAACAGCAGTATAATGAGGTGTTCAATACCATGTTCAGAGTTGGCAGCCCTGATACCTGGGACATATCTCTTAACTTTCTCTACGAGGTTTTCGGGACCCTCAGACATGATGCGACCAATGAAATATGGCACAATGGGACAAAAGAAAAAGTAAGCGCCTTTTCAATCAGCACAAACTGAAAGTGAAAATAAGTTCAAACCATGCATCAATAAAATGTTATAATAAACCGAGAGGGGAGGGGGTAGAGGAGGTAGAACAAGAAGGGGAGAAGTCAAGAGAGCAGAGAGGAGAGGAAAGAGGAGAAAAGAGGGGAGGACAGGGAGAACAGAGAGAAAGGAGAGGAGAAAAAAAGAGAGAAGAGGAGGGAGATCAAAGAAGGGGGAGATGAAATGGAAAACAGGGAGAGAAGGGAAAGCTGAGCAGAGAGGAAAAGAAGGCAGGGAGAGAGGAGAGTAAAGAGAGAGCAAGAAGGGAGGAGAGGAGAGCAAAGAGAGAGCAAGGAGTGAGGAGAGGAAAGCAAAGGGAGAGCAAAGAGAGAGCAAGAAGGGAGGAGAGGAAAGGAAGAACAGGGAGAGAGGGGAGGATGGAGAGCAGGGGGAGACGAGAGGAGAGTTAAGGGAATAAATAATAATAATTAAAACAATAAAATTAAATTTAAAAAAAATGTAAAGTTTTATCTAGGTTAGTGCCAGGGTTAGTGTTTGGGCCAAGGTCAGGGTCAAAGTCAAAGGTCAGTGTCGGTATTTTTTGGACAGGATTTAAAAAAATAAAATAAATTGTATTAGTGTCAATCAGTGTCGGTGTGTTTTAGATTTAAAAAAAAAAGTGAAATGTTTCTGGGCTGTACTACAGGTACAAACAACTAACATACACGTATGTGGTATCAGTGTGATCGTCAGGAGCAGGAAAATTTATTTTGGGTTGTTCATTGTAGGTAGGTTATGGTAGTAGCAAAAAACATACAGTTAAATTCTAAAAAAATATAATTTTTTTTACAATTTTAGGACAGTTTTTCTTTGATAATAAAAGAAAAATCAGGAGATATCCATTACCATTTACCACCAAATGAAAGGCCAGTTTGTCCTAAAAAAAAAAACAAGGTATGATCCACCTGGATGCACAAAGTAGTTGTGATGATACGCAATTATGCAGCACCACGGAAAAAACGCCCAGTCCAGTTGGGCCGCATATTTAGATGCGCTTGGCTCCCAGGGCTTAAACAATCTCCTTTAAATCTAACTATGCAATATAAGGGCCTGTGCCGTTGGATATTATTATTATTATTATACACGATTTATATAGAGCTAACAGTTTATGCAGTGCTTTACAATGTAGAGGGGGGACAGCACAATTACAGTACTGTGCAATACAGAAGGGATGGGAGGGCCCTGCTCATAGAGCTTACATTCTAAAGGGAGGGGGTGGTGGTACAAAAGGTAATAGATGCAGAGAATGATTTGATGGGGGTGGCTCGGGGACAGTTGTTATTGGGTGTGGGATAGGCTTCCATGAATAAGTGGGTTTTCAGGGATCTCCTAAAGGTGGACAGGTTAGGGGCTGATCGGATATATCGGGGCAGGGAGTTCCAGATGATGTGAGACATGCCTGACGAGGGGGTTCTGCGTGACTCCGAAAGTTGCCCCTTTTTGTGTTGTGATCATGCAATAAACTAAACCGTTTGGACGCCACTTTGTGCCGATCCTTGGTGTGCTGGCAAATATCTACGTTCTTACGCTGTGTGGCAGCAGTAGCTGTCTTAGTAGACAGGAAGCAACAGCCTGGCAGGAGGGAGGCCATGACCTGGCAGTAGGCTCTGGCCTGATAACTGAGAACCACTGACCTAAAAAGTGAGGGCTGGAAGAGTGAACTTCCCATCCCTTCCCCTAAAAAAAATGGCAAAATGTAATCAGTCACATAAGACAACAGCAATGTTTTGTAGCATAAAGCAACCCCTTCCTAAAGCCTCGTACACACGGTATGATTGTTGGCCAACCGAGCGTCTGATTTTTGTCTTAAGGACGTGTGCCAGGAACTTGTCTTGCATACTAACGGTACACAATTGTCGTGCCACAAACACAAACATAGTGATGTACTACGGCGAATTTCAGCTATTGAGTACCACCCTTTGGGCTCCTTCTGCTAATTTCGTGTTTGGTGAGCATTGATTCCGATCATGCGTGTCTGTACTTTCGACTTTTGTGTGACGGATTTGTGTACTGACCATACGAAAATCTGACGTCAAACCGGTGTCCGCCAAAAATTTACTAGCCTGTCATCCAACATTTGTTGGCCGAAAGTTGGTCAACAATTGTCAAAAGGAGCGTACTAATGGTATGATTTTAGGACAACAGTCTGTCAATAGACAATCCCCTGCCAACAATCGGATCGTGTGTACGAGGCTTAAGATAACAGTGACCATTGACCATGACCAACCCATGCCCATTTTTCTGGGCTTTCCATTTGAAATTTGTCTCTGCAATCAGTACATTATCAAATGCTTTGACGATTGATCTTTTAAAACTAAATTCTACCCCTTGTATGGCCAGCTTTAGAAACTGGTCGTTCTGGTTAGGCCAGACCATGAACTTTAAAACAGTCAGCTGTTGTCAGAAATAGGATTAACCAAAGTCATGCAACTTTAACTCTCATTTACCACACCTTATGCCTGTGACGCACACAGGTGCTGGGCCAAAGGGGATGGGGTGGGGGGACACACGTTGATCTTTTCACCTTGGATGTTAAGGTACCTTCTGGCACTGGTAGCTCAGTTTAGTCCTTTATAAACAGAATAAGTGCTGTTTGTGGTAAAATATAAAATACGCACCTAAATAGAATAAGAAGGATGAATTTCTTTGATTGCTTGTACCTCCCCTGTGGTATATTTTACAGTCTAGTCTGCATGAATAAATCGCTGACGTCTCCAGATACAGCAACAATATAATTTTTCAAAATAATTCCTTTTACCATTAAAAAGCTGTCCCTGAGCTGCAGACAATAACTTTGCCTAGGGTGAAATCCAAAGACATGCAGGTAGGTTGATTGGCTTCTGTCCAAAAATTGGCCCTAGTATATGAATGGGGACCTTGGATTGTGGGCTCCTTGAGGGTAGTGAGTGTGTGATGTACAGGGATGGGGACAATTGTAGACACTCACTCAGGTTTAACTGGATGGACTGATGTCTTTATTCAACCTTACTAACTATGAAACTATGTTGGAAGCATTTCCTCAGTCTCCTCTTTCCAGGTTATTATCCTGAATAGATAGTGTGACAGACCTAGCCGGGACACAGGCTTTTTGAGAGGACTAAATGCGAGCCTCTTGCCAACCGATTATGGGCCCTGGATTTTAAGGGGCACAGGGTGAATGAGAACCCCACTGTAATCTGTGCTAGTCAGATTCAATTGCAGGGTGAATTAGCACATACTAAAATAGGTGAAATACTCTTTAGAATCTGTGTCAAGATAGACTGGACTCATTTGCATTATACAAGACAACAGACGGGTGGCTGGAGTTGATGATATTAGCATCTAACATGTGTGAAGCTCGGTGACAACAAGTCTGACCTGTAGTGAAATCCTGATGGGCACAGAGTCACATCGGCTGCTTAAAGGGATTAGTTAATTAGCTCATGTTAATTTGTTACAGGTGTATTGTTAGAGTAAAATGAGCAGGAGGGGGGGGGGGTCTCCTCTTCTACTGTACATAAATACTTGTCAGTTTGGTTCTAATAAAACAGTCCATGTTGGCACTAAGCAAGTCTTGCCTCGTTTAGTGCTTGGGAGCGGTTGGAATATCTGAGATCCATATTCAGACTGGGAGGAAGTGGTATATGACGAAAGCACTCAAGAGGAGTGTGGGAGCGTTTCGTCACAGATAGAGTACATAAACTGAGGATCAGGGTGTCAATACATTACATGTCAGGAGACAGTCTAAGCACAGAATCCTAGCAGTTAAAGAGAAAAATGTTTTCTATAATACTACAAGAAAACCACACAAAGAGAAAGTCATGTATATGTGACATCTTCGACGATTAGGCCAGGCGGTCAAGTCAGAGTCTCTGAAAAAGTGACAAGTTCAGCAGAAATTTGGAACAGGTAAGAAACAAGCACCAAGGACTATATATCAACAGAGCCAACACAAACTTGGTTACAGACAGTGAAACTAGGAGCCTTCACTTCGGAAACCCAGGCAATTTCTTATGGAGTCCCTCAAGGATCACAATTGTCACCGGTACTCTTCAACATTTACATCCGGCCACTCATATGCGGACGACATTCAACTGTACTTCCATATCACCGGACAAAAAGACCAATACCAGGGACTAGGAAAATGTCTCACATTAAAAGATGACTGGATGACCACTAGCTCCCTCAAACTTAATGGATCCCTCAAACTCTCTCAAACTTAATGGTTCGAAAACAGAACTACTGCTCCTCGACACAAAGCGAAGGAAAAAAACGAAGACCCCATGGACCCCACCAACCATCCTTGGTCAGACCATCATCCCAAGCACCAAAGCCAAAAGCCTCGGAGTCATCTTTGATTCAGAGATGACCATGGAGGCACAAATAGGATCAGTAATCAGCGGATCCCATCATCTCCTCCGCATGCTTCGCAGACTCATCCGATTCATTCAGGAAAAGGAGAAAGCAGTAGTAGTAGGAACCATCATCAATTCGCGTCTCGACTACGCAAGCTCACTCTACATAGGATTACCGGATTACCAGATTGCACGCCTTCAAGTCGTCCAAAACACAGCAGCAAGACTAGTCACCGGAAAGAAACCCTGGAAATCCATCTCCCCATCCCTGAGGACCCACCATTGGCTGACGGTAAAGGATAGAATCACATTCAAGACCCTCTGCCTCACCCACAAATGTACACAAGGAAATGCACCTCAATACCTTTGTGAGAAAATAGAAAAATACATACCAAATCGCAGCCTTCGATCGACAAACCAGAACCGCCTTCTCATCCCCAAAGCTCGCTACAAATCGAAGGGAGAACGAAGATTCGCAGTACAGGGACCTCGGCTATGGAACGCTCTACCGAACAACATCCGCTTGGAAGAAAACCATCAGGCCTTCAGGAAAAAACTCAAGACCAACCTCTTCTAATATCGCAGGACAACAAGAGCAGACAAGCGCCTTGAGGCGATTCAGTTCGCATTTGCAGCTCTATACAAATCATTCATTCACAGTGCCTCTTCCACGTGGCAGCAGAGCTTGCACTCAGGGTTCTTCCTTTATGTGATGAATTCTACACCAGAGAGTCACGGACATACTTGCCTTTCCAAAGTCTGGGAGAACTTTTAAGGCCCGTACACACGATCGGACTTTCCGACGGGAAATGTTGGATGTCAGGCTGTTGGCGGACAATCCGACCGTGTGTATGCTCCATTGGACAATTGTTGTCGGACTTCCCGCCAACAAATGTTGGCTAGCAGGTTTTCAAATTTTCCGCCAACAAATGTGTGTTGTCGGACTTTCCGATCATGTGTACACAAGTCCATTGGACAAAAGTCCAAAGTACAAACACGCATGCTCAGAAGCAAAAGCGGTCTTGTAAACTATCCTTCGTAATGGAGAATTAACATTCATGACGCGGCAAATTATGAAATCTCCAAAGGCAGCGCACAATTCTCTTCTTCTTTAATGGGATAATAATGAAGCTGCTTTGCTGGTGATACTGATGGAGTTATTGCAAACTAATTTTCAAAGGCTTTTTTTTTTCTAGTGATATCAAGAATAATATTATTATGTTTTTTTTTTTATTTTTTTTTTATTTGGGCAAGTTACCACAACACCATTATCCTGTAGTTTGTAAGATAAAAGATACAACTATGTTGGTGTCCCTTGTCACTTTTACATTGTTTTTTTTTAAATGTAACTGCCAAACTGTCACTTGAAGTAAAACACATAGCCAAGTATTATTCTACACAATTTTTTTATTGTGCTTCAAATTAAAAAAAAATTAGACATGCTATCTGCCAATAGAACTTAACCAAAAAGTGCATTTTTATGCATCCAAAAATATAGAAAATATACCAAATCAAATCATTATTCAACCAAAAAAAATAATGTCAAAGCAATAACTCCAAGGCCAATAATAAATAGCACGTTATCTCCTCCGATTCTGCAACATGTCTGGTTGACAAAAGGCCATTCAGAAACTAACTGAAAAGTGCGAACTGAAAAGCACTAAATGAAAAACACGAAAAGAAAAGCGTGAATCACTCACCAAACTTCTACTAACATGAAATTAGCAGAAGGAGCCCAAATGGTGGCGCTAAAGAGCTGAAAAAACACATAGTACATCACTAGGTTCATAATTGTTGGCCAACAATTGTGTGGCCGTGTTTATGCAAGACTTTTGGGCCAACGCCCTTTGGACAAAATTCCACGGTTTTGTTGGCGGAAAGTCCGATCGCGTGTAGGAGGTGGACACTGAGCACCTGACTCCGAAACTCAGAATTCTTCTGCTCGCCCCATGCTACAAGTACTGGCACCTCTGCACACAACACTGGCCCTACGGCGACCCCTGCTGGGGGATCCACTGGCCTGGAGGGCAAGCACTGGCCCAGAAAGTGCATAGAAATAATATAGAGCTCTTGATTAGTGGAGACAGATCACCATCTAGTGGCTGCAAAATGGTATTGCAGCAGTTGTATAGAATCCATAATAGCACTATAAACTTTAAAAAAAAAACGCTATTAGTAGCATTTAGGAAAATTTCTGCTGGAAAAACGCTCCAAAAATCTCTACAAAAACAATTTTTTTTTCCTTTTTTTAATTTTACTGCAAAAATGCTAATAAAACGCTAATGCTCCTAAACCGCTGCCACAATGCTACTATAAAAAGCTATTACTAGAATTTTTTTTATCCAGCGTTTTTTAAGCTCCTAGAAGCTGTTATTGGCATTTTTTTCTGCTGCTAGAAGCAAAATAGTGTTACCCTATGTGTCCATGCACACTACATTATGTCATTAGCATTTTTTGAGCTTCAGCGTTTAGAAACAGGAAAAAAATTGGTTTGTAGAGTTTTATTAGGTGTATTTTCAGCAGAAAAAAATGCTGAACGCTCCTAAAAACTTTTTTCTTTGCTTTTTTTTTTTTTTAATGTACTGTAAAAACGCTAATGAAATGTTAATGCTCCTAAAAGCTACTAAAATGCTACTACAAGCTGACACGAAACGCTATTATCAGCATTTTTCATCCAGCGTCTTTTTTTTTCTTTTTTGCGTTTTTCAAGCTTATAAAAAACGCTAGTGTGCATGGAGCCTAAATATGAATAATAATCACCTTCTGTGCAAAAATGCTTACATACATAAAATGCATGAACAAAATAAGTGCAAAGAACCAACTATTATGCAAAAATCCACCAAAAAATTATTAATACACATAACGTAATGTGCAAAAAATTTGAATCAAAATATGCAATCTAACACATAAAAGCGCAATAGTATAAAGCATCAAAGTGTCACTAAAGGCAAAAAAAATTTTTTAATTTTTTTTGGATATAGTAAAGGAGTTGTAACCAGTTTCTTTGTTTCCATTCCATTTTCCAATTGCAGAGATTTCCCTCCACTTCCTGTCCTGTAGCCAAAACAGGAAATAAGAGAAAATCCTCCCTCCAAAGTGAGGAAATCCCAGGGATGTGTGTTAATTAATTTTTTTGTGCACTTTTGCATATACCGTAAGTCGGTTATTTGCACTTTATTTTGTTAATGTATTTTATGTATGTAAGCATTTTTGCGCATGAGGTAATTATTAACTGTTTATAGTAGTAGGCATAGCTCCCAACTGTCCCTGATTTCGAGGGACTGTCCCTCATTTTGAACAAAGTCCCTCTGTCCTCCTCATTTGTCCCTCATTTTTGGTCTGATTTATATAGTTATAGTTGTATATAAAATGCAATATTTATCTTTCCAAAAGTGTTTTACAGTGCTAAACCTTTTATCCAACTTCTGCATCTGTAAATTCCAAAAGCCAATATAAAGGAATAGTGGTGGTAAAAAAAAAAAAAAAAACACTTGTGGGTATAACCAATCATTTTTTGTATCATTCTCCTTTGAGGGGGGCGTGGCAGTGGGTGTGTCCTATGGCTACATACTTTTTCTAATAGGTGACCCTCATTCCCATCTCAGAAAGTTGGGAGGTGTGGTAGTAGGCATACATCTTATTATTTCAATTCTCTATGTTTATAATGCTTTTATTATTGTTTTCATATTTTGAGTATCTCCTAGATAGTTATACAGAGGTTAATATGGATTTTAGGGTGTTTGAGTGCAGAATTTTTGGGTTTAATTACAGCACTTGTGTTTTGCTATGCTGTTTGAGATTTTATATCAGTAGCTGTAGACAGAAAGCAGTGGTCTGACAAGAAGGAGGCCATGACCCAGCAGCAGGCTACGGCTTAGTGACCTACATAGTGAGGGCAGGACAGTGCCGGGACAAGGTCATCCAGTGCCCAGGGCAAAGATGCCAAACTGCGCCCCCCTTTCCCTTAGGGTTAGGCTCAGGGTGCCCCCTACCCCTGCAATATGCCATTGCGCCAGGGGCAGCTGCCCCTCCTGCCCACCCCTTGTCCCGACCCTGGGGCAGGAAGTGTGAACTTGTGGGTAAGTGCAGCAGCAATAATTCACACACAGTCCAGGTGCAATCAGTATAACTTGTATTGTAGCAGAGGCAGAGCTTTTATTGCAAAAAAGCAGACAGTTCACAACAAACCGATTGGGAGAGAACCCAACCGCGAGCACCCGCGAATGCCAACAGCATGTATTGGAGCAGATATCAGCCGAACTGACAGCATCTGTTTGGCGGGCATAATGCGGCCTGGCCATCTTGTACCCAAACGGGAAGATGTCCAAGGCAATTGTGAGCCCTAAGCTTTCCCTTCTCTTCTGGAAACTTTCCCTGCCGCTAATACTGTTCCTGACAGACAGGAGACCTGTCCCTACACTAGCCACTCACATAAAGCGCACCAAACCCAGGAGCCGGAGTCTTAAATAGATTCTGCCTAATCCAAGATGGCCACTGAAGTCAGGTGCGGCACCAGCTTCCAATTGGACAGCTGTGTCCCCCTGGCTGCAGGAAGTCATAGAGGAAACAAGTTCCTCAAAACCTGCTCTACATTGCCACTTTGCTACGAGCGTGCGTGCCAAAGCCTGGGGAGCAGGGGCTTAAAAATACTCTGCTGACCCAAGATAGTCGCCAGAGTTCACCTGGATGCAGCGCACCCAGCCAAAACAATATCTCCATGGACCATGGAGTTGGATAGTAGACAGATTGTAGCAATTTCATAAAAGCTGCAGTCTCTAATGAGAGAGAGCACATGGCGTCAGTTTTGTTCCTAGTGCTGAACAGCACTGCTACTACGGCCGTCTATCTGTCTACAATCTGTCTACTATCCAGCTGGATTGCCACACACCTCATATATTGTTTAATTAACACTCTCTTTGATATTTTCCTATAAGAGAAGTGTCTGGCGTCATCGCATCCCTTTGGTTTCTTCACTATAAAAACACAGTGCTTATGTTTGCTTACCAGCAATCCAGCTATATCTACTCCTGCTACATACAAATACACAAGTTAATTTCTCCTGAAGAAGCGTCTTTCTCAACACGGAACATGTCGAGCTAATATTTCAATTATTCCTGGACCTACACTTCTGACTCATCATCGCTACAAGACTCAGTCTTTCTCCTTGAGACTACACTCTCAATTAATCCATCTTGATTACTATCCAAAAATTAGTTTTGTATCTTATACTCTGCTATGAGTTCTATTGTATGATGTCAGATATGTCTTGTTAAGGTGCAAAAATATCAAATTTATTTTCTGTACATGTAACTGTATTTCTGATTCTACTTGTTTAAATAAATCTTACTGTTTTTTGATTAATTACCTAAGTGCCTCATAAAGGCCAACTATTAGAGCCTTTTTCTTATGTATAAACGTTTTTTTTTTTTTTTTTTTTAAATAAGACTTTCCAATCATTTTAAAGTCCAGGACGCCATATGACGTCCACCCCGAGAAAGTGGTTAAAAAAAAAATGGTTGTAAACCTCAGACATGAAATATGAACAAAGCATATTCCTCTATAGTGTGTATTCATCTCAATCCCGAGCACTAATGCCCCATACACAGGGTTGGAAAATCCGACCACAAAATCCATCGGATTTTTTCCGACGGATTTTGTCCGACACTGGTGTTGCATACACACGGTCGGACAAAGTTGTCGGAAAATCCGATCATTCTGAACGTGGTGACGTTTGTTGCCTACGACGGGACTACGTAGAGGCTAGTAGCCAATAGCTTTGGTCTTGTAATGTGATCTGAGCATGCGTGGCACTTTGTCCGTCCGAATTCGCTACACACGATCGGATAAAGTCCAATAGGTCTTTGTTGTCGGAAAATTTGAGAGCAGGAGATAAAACTTTGTCCGTCGGAAAATCTGACGGAAAAAGTCCGATGGAGCCCACACAAGGTCGGAATTTCCGACAACATTGTCCGATAGGACATGTTCCGTCGGAAAATCCGACCGCATGTACGGGGCATTAGTGTCATTTCTCTCTGCTGCCTCGTTCCTCTGCTTTTAGCATGAATCACATTTCCGATGAATTTTCCTGACACCAAGAGAAAAATGGTGACAGGGGAGGGAGCTCCAGCAGATTGTAAGCCTTAGCTCTGTTCCTGTGTGAAGGGGGTGTGTCCCTGCCCTCCAATCTGCAATCAGAGCTCTCCTTGCCGAGGTAACTCCAGCTCCCCGGCCCTCAACTTTACAGAGCTGAGAGATCATGTATAAATTCTGCACTTCTAATAGATATAGGCTGTAGATAAAACGGGTACAACTTATGTAGGAAGATTTGTTTCATCTCTGTGTATCACCTCAGGCCAGTCACTGGGTATATGTGAGGGTTTACAATCTCTTAAAACACAAGCTACTACAGTGACTTTCTGCATCGTCAGAGGCCCTCCAAGGGTGTGATATGAAGAAATATATGTGTTAGGCAATTCCTGGAGTTTAGCTTTAGGCCTCATTCACACTTGTCATGCGATTTTGGACCCCCCCCATGTTGAGGGCATGAGGCCTGGTATGGTTCAGGTGGGGGGGGGGGGGGGTGCTCGCTTATTCCCCCCTCTTTCCTGACCTGACGCTCAGATGAGGGTCTGGAATGCATTGGGGGAGGACCCCACACCATTTTTTTTTTTCGTTGTTGTCATTCTGTTTTTTACATTAAGCTGTCAGTTGGGAAACCCGCTGACAGCTGATGAGTCATCGGTTGTTAAGGAAGCGGCAGCAGGCTTCCCGGCCTTATAACAACCAGCTATTCTTCACACAGAATTAGAACTGTCAATTTTTCGAGCGATGTGAATTCAAATCGATCTGAATATTTGGAATTCCTTAGAGAAGAAAGCAAAACTAAACGAAACAATTTTTTTCCATTCTACGTGTCTAATGACTTTGTAGAGCACAAACCAAAACAATCACATTGGTCAAAGTCATAAAGTCGCACTCATCCAAAGTCGCAGGATAAAATCACAATCAAAATCGCACAGTTTTTAAGTCGCACAAGTGTGAATAAAGCCTTAAAGAGGATGTAAACTCTTGTAAAAAAATAAAAAAGACAACCTGCAAGACAAAAGCATAATGAGCTAGTATGCATAGCATACTAGCTCATTATGTATTACTTACCTCAGATTGAAGCCCCCGAAGCTGTCCTCGTCTCCCCCTCCGGCCGCCAACATGTCATCCCTGAGTTACTTCCGGGTATCGCGGCTCCGGCGCTGTGATTGGCCGGAGCCGCGATGACATCACTCCCACGCATGCGCGCGGGAGACACCGGTAATGGCATGCAGACTGATGCAGCGGCACATAGGTGCCATTGCGTCAGTTTGCTCTAGTGCGCATGTGCCAATGTCATCGGCACATGCAGGGGACAGGGGATATCCTGTTAGCTACAGGTAAGCCTTAATATAGGCTTACCTGTAGCATAAAGTTTAAAAATAGGGCTTACAACCACTTTAACCACACACAAAAACACACAGACAATAACTGATATAAAAAAAAAAAAAAAAACTTTAATAAAACATAACAATGTTTAGTATTCATTAGTAACAAGCTTGTACAGCACTATAAGTGCACTTATAGCTCTCATTACAGTGACAGCAATATTGTTTGTCCTATCAGCTCCCTGGAATCTGAGAACAGCTAGAGAACAGATAGGCTGAATCATCTATAAGGATTGGTCCATCCTAAAAAAATAAAATAAAAACTTTGGTTCCACTTTAGAAAACCTTTGAGATTGTGTTGGGTCGGAGAATGGTATCTTCATCCTTCGGTGTTCCTCCAATATTCCATCCTTGTAGATTCCGCACTGATATGGTGTCACCAGCACCGAGTTTTAGTGTCCTTCATTAGTGTTAGTGTTGCATATTATTTAACATATATACACAGTATACATTTTCCAGTGTCAGATGTCTTCGGGAACTTGTTGGCATAGCTATATGGAAGTGTCCATTGCCGGCTTGGCTTGGCTTGGAAGACGCAAACTCTGTCAGTGGAATCCTTATCCTTGCTTTAGCATTTAGCAGTCGCTTATAAAGCAAGCATATGCATGTTAGGTTGCCAATACTTTACTGGCTGCATGCTTGTTCCAGGTCAGTGACTAGCTAGGTAGTGTAGTAAGGATAAAGGCCTGTGTCTACGCCAGAGTTTCTCAACCAGGGTTCCATGGAATCCAAGGGTTCCTCCAGAGGTTGCTATGCAATGAGCAATTTCTGCCTCAGATAACTTCCCACTGACACCATTGATCTTTTTAGCTATCTGTAATTCTTCCCAATGATCACAAGTGTAAGGAGCATTCTTCCCACTGACCCTCACACTAATGTATCATGAGCTGCAGATATAGTATTTTTTTATATGGGGTTCCCTGAGACCAGAATATAATTTCAAGGGTTCCTCTGTGTTGAAAAGGTTGAGAAAGGCTGGTTTACGCGCTTCGGACTTGTGCCAAAGAACAATGCAACTTCTTCCAGGTGCATTCCACTTGTAATTGACATGAGTCTGGGATTCTTCTGGGAGCATAGAATTCATTGACAGGGTCATATGACCTGCAGCCGACATCTTTATGACCTGTGAATGCCCTCCTACTAAGCTCCATCAACCTGCCTTTGCATTTATATTGGCTTCTAGGGGGGGGGGGGGGGGGGGGGGGGGGGGCTGGAGGAACAGTTCTGACATGAACAAAAGCCCATTGATAAAGCTCCTTAAAATGGAACTTCACTCTCCCAATTACCATTGATTATTTTTAATCCTCATGCTGCGTGTATTAGTAAATAGATTGTAAAAAATGTCATATTTACTTTTTTTTGCATTTCTTCAGTTACTTTCTGGTGTCTTGCCTAGACAAATGATGTCATACATCACAGGAGACATGAGGATAAAGGAGCGTCCGGTGATCAAAGAGGTAATTTGTATTTTATTTAAAGTTTGATCAAAAAAAAAAAAAAAAAGAGGCCAACGCGTTTCGGGGGACTAGCCACTCCCCCTTCATCAGGGCTGATAGTAAAAAATAGTTGTGGAATGATCCTGTTGGAAGTTAGAAGTCCTCAGACACACAGCCAGCGCTGAGGACTTCTAACTGTCCAGATCCATGTGCCAAAGGCACCCTCCAACAGGATCATTCCGTAATCTACAACACTGACTGATAGAGTCAGTCCAGCACGAACTACACCCATTCTTCTCATACATCCCAGGAGTCTTCAGGAGAGGAGGATGGGTTCTCTCAGCTAAAAACACTCTCATGCATGCTTGAACTAAGGACAGATGGATTCCAAAAAGTAAATGCTACATGAATCATCTGCCCTTACTCAAGATGGCCTCAGCCAGAATGCTGGGGGGAGTGGGGGGTTGAAAGCGATTTCTATACAAAATACAACCATAGAGACATGGATGGATGGGGGAGTTTGCTTTGAATATATAAAATAGTGTTTGTGGTGCTCAGGTGCAGTGAAGATCCACTTTAAGGACGATCGCCCAGGAGCTTTACATTGCAAAAACAGGTCACCAATAGCAGCTTCCACAATTCTATCCTGACAAGTTTCCTTTTAAGGGGTTCCTGCCTTGAGATGACCTTCATTTTTACGGTCTCATCCTTCAGATTTATTCTAAATATATTGCCTTTTGGTTTTAGCTGCCTTTTTTTTTAAAGCCGGAGTTATTTCCCCTGACCTGAGATAACGCTCAGCTCTGTACAGGAGTCTGTGCTGTATATCAGGGTTAACAGAAATCAAACTGGAATGGTTGGAAGACATTGCTGAGAAGCACAGGAGCAAGGTAGGCAGAAAAGAGTTCGGCAAAAATCATAGGTCTTGCACCGTCCAAATTAAAGCCACCAGAGATCACGTGGATACATCATATAGGGCTGTGATGATCAGGTGTCATTTGACGGGCTGACCTCGGTGAGCCGGGTGCCTTCTAAAATTTCTTGCACGTCCTTTATTGAAGTGGCCTGTCTGATCTTCTCCAGGCTGACCTGCGATACACCAAAACAAATAAATATGTCAATAAGAAAAAAAATCTGATCTAAGCAAAAAAATATGCAGTAACTGGAATATTTAAAGCCCAACGTCAGCCCAAATTTGTTTTTGTATAGGATTAAGGAAGAGTTGGACCTTCTGTCAGATTTTTTTCACAAATACATATTCAAGAAGAGCTGGCACTTTGAAAGTCTATTCCTGTAATAAAATGAAAAAAAAAACAAAACAAAAAAATAAATAAAAAATAAACTGCTCAACAAGTGAACTGGTTCTAGTAAAGCCCCATACACACTATGAGTTTTTCTGCTGAGTTTTTCCTTCAGGTTCACCAAAACCATGTAGTGCGAGGGCCGGCCTGATTGCATACAAATTGAAACTCCTAAGGTTTGACCTCATATTATATGGTTTTGGGAAATCTGAAGGAAAAACCCAGCAGAAAAACTGATAGTATGTATGTATGTATGTATGGGGCATAAGATTCCCCTTGGTTGGATATGCCAGACCACAAGATAAAAGAGTCCAATGACTCTTGAGTCATCTGATCACTTAAGCAGTCCTATTTATACAAAATCTTTTTTTTTTTTTTTTAAATGAACATTTACTATAGGGTGCACACACTGGACTATGGTTTTCTAAAGCAGTGTTTCTCAACCAGGGTGCCAGGGCACCCTGGGGTGCTGTCTTGGTTCAATCAGGTTGCCATGAGCATGGGACCCAATTTGTCCTGTATCCGCATCATGAGTTGCGCCATTGTGTAGGCAGGCTGGCCACCAGCCACATAAAAACCAAAGATGCTCCAGGGCCTGGACACAAGGTGTCATTTGTTGCTCTGCATTGGTAATGGCAGCTAGCTCACCTGCACTATGGCAACGCATGACTCTGATCCAGGGCAGGTGGCATGCGGGAGAAGTCCACTTCAACACCTGCCCTCTGCTACGCTATTGGAGCCAAAGCTGTGACTGTGATGCGAGGAGGGGGATTCTGTGGTGATGAAGGTATTCATGTATAAGAGGCCTTTGAAGTAAGGAGGCAACTCTTATGTGATGAGGGGCTCTTATGTATGGGGGGGGGGCTCTGATGTGAAGGGGTGACTCCGATGTCATGCGGGGACCACTGACATCATGGGGGACGTCTGATGTGGAGGGGGACCTCTTATAGGATGGAATGACTTCTGATATGAAGAGGGGTTTCTGATGTGAAGTTAAAGTGGTAGTAAACTCTAATTTGTGATTTTTACCTACAGGTAAGCTTATAATAAAGCTTACCTGTAGGTAAAATTAACATCTCCTAAACAGGTACTGTTTAGGAGATATTCAGGCGAGCAGCAGCTGGTGACGTCACCGGCGCATGCGCTCTGAAGGAACTGCATACCCGTGCTGTTCCTGCACAGCTGTGTGCCGTGCATGTGCGGGAGTGACGTCATCGCGTCTCATCCAGTCCATGGCCCGGAGTCCCCGAACCTGGAAGGAAGACCTGGGTGAAGAGGGAAGCTCATGCAGCGGTGACAGCATGCTGCTGGAGGGCTTCGTTTCAAGGTAAGCATAATAGCACATTATGATATTGCCTTGGAGGAGAAAACTATTTTTTTTCCACAAGACTTTACTACCGCTTTGTCACCAATGCAGCTGTGTGCCTTGTCCCAAACTCAGATTTCTCACTGATAAGAAAAATTAAAAAAATTTCATTTCAGAATAGGGTGCACTGGCAGAGCCACAACTGAAAAAGGGTTGGGAAACGCGGTTCTAAACATAGACTCAAGCAGAAGCCGTTTACTTTCAGACTACCTCTCACTATATGAATGACTATATGGTGCTGTACAAAGCAGGGAGAGAGGGGAGACATAATTGCTAAACTAACTTAGTAAACTAAATTAACATAATTGCAAGTCTGCATTTGGTTCCATTGTTACCAATGAAGGGCTATATCAATGATTGGACAATAATCACTAAGAAATCTGTGGAGGTCCTCTGAGCACTATCATTCTAGTGATTACCGTTTATAGAGGGGAGGGATTGCACTCTCACTTAGGCCTGGTTCAGGTTGCAATTTGCATATTCCAGGTGCATTTTGCATTTTTTCAATACACGTTTTTGATCTACTGAAGTCTATGGAACCAAAAACTAGAAAAAAAGTCCCTGCCCCTTCCATAAAATGCACAGATGTGAACGTAACCCATAGGAAACCATGTTAAATTGACTGTAGTGTGTTTCCGCAAAACAGAAAAACACACTAGAAAATGCATAGGCATGAACCAGGCCTTGAGCCTAGTACACACTGGCCGAATGTCGGGTGACATCGGCCGGTGCAATAGAAACTGGCCAACAAACGGCCCATGTGTATGGAAGCCGGTCCGACAGAAGCCGACCATTTGTCGGACGGGCATGCTAGAAAACCAGCAGCCGACCTGCTCCCAATCAGCACTCTTGATTGAGAGCAGATTCTATATTTTTCAGTCGGAAAAAGTTTTGATCCGAAATTCCGATCGTCTGTACAAATTCCGACGCGCAAAATTCCTACGCATGCTCGGAAACAATTCGTTGCATGCTCGGAACCATTGAACTATTTTCTCGGCTCGTCGTAGTGTTGTACCTCACCACGTTCTTGACGGTCGAAACTTTTGTGTGACCGGGTGTATGCAAGCCAAGCTTGAGCGGAATTCCATCAGGAAAAACCATCCAAGTTTTTTCTGACGGAAAATCGGCTCGTGTGTACGGGGCATTAGATAAAATGAAGTTGGAGTCACCTGCAGTTTCTGGGATAGCCGGACAAAGTCCCTTTGCACCTCCTCGCTGGTGTTCAGTTCAGTCTGCAGTCTGCCGATCTTGTTCCTCTCCTCGCTCAACGCTTGTTCAAGAGAAGCCTGAAGACACAAGTTAGTGAGACACAGTGAAGACCAGAAATAGGGCCCAGAACCTTCAGAGAAAGTGTTTTTTGTAATGATCATTTAATTGATGTGCTCCCTACTATGCTTGCTAGCAGTAGAGAGGTTAGCTTTCTTATGATCTTTTATGAGTTGGTAACTTTTGTCTGCCTCACTGAGAAGAGATAAGCTAAACAGCGTGTGACCTTTTTTCACCATGGAAGTCTTCATACCTTCTCCTCCTTCTCATTCTGAAGAAGCTTCTCTTGTTCACCCAGAGACTCCCACAGCTTCTGGACCTGAGTCTCTGACTCCTGCAACTGCAGCTCTGTCTGTAGGGGAAGGAGAAGAGAACATCAATCTGTGTTGGCTTATTACTGCCCAGTATAATCAGCATGATTGGTTCATCGTGGATTATCACCAGTTCAATGTACATTTATCAGCAGATAAGAAATCACGAGCTAGGAGGTATAGAGACCGGTTTATTTAAAGTGAATTTGGTCTTCATTAGTGTAGTGTATGGAAACTATGGCCTCTATGGAATACCGGTATTGTGAAAAGCGGCTAAAGGGCTTGGGATCCAACAAGATGGAATGACCATACCAGTTATTGTGAGAAGCGGCTAAAGAGCTTGGGACCCAAGAAGACAGTAGAACTATACCCGTAATGGTGGAAAGGGACCAAAGGTCTTTGGACCCAACAAGACAGTATAGTTATACCGGTTATAGTGAGAAGTGACTAAAGGGCTTGGGACCAAGGAGACAGTATAATCTTATCTGCAATGGTGGGAAGGGACTAAAGGCCTTGGGACCCAAGACAGTATAGCCTTACCGGGTATGGTGAGAAGCGACTAAAGGGCTTGGGACCAAGGAAACAGTATAACCATACCCATAATGGTGGGAAGGGACTAAAGGCCTTGGGACCCAACAAGAAAGTATAGCCATATTGGATATGGTGAGAAGGGACTAAAGGCCTTGAAACCGAACGAGACAGTATAACCATACCTGTAACAATGGAAAGGCACTAAAGGGCTTGGGATTCAACAAGACAGTAGAACCATATCAAGATCATTTGGTAAGAAGGGGCTAAAGGAATCAAAAAGCCCTCTAACTAAATCAATGCATAGAATTGTAAAGACCTTTTAGAACAAAATATACAAATATTTACATATCTCATTCCATCACACATTCCAAGGTTGGAGGGTTTTTTGATTCCCTTCCTCCCTTTCCGCCATAACCTGCAAGTTTATATTGTATCAGAACAAAGGAAAAACTGGATGAAGAATCAGGAGCTCAAACCAGAACATTTCACGTCATTTCACTAAAGCACCATCTCTCTTCCCATAGAAACAGCTCTGCCTACCACACCTAACTTCCACAACCTAACCTCCTAGTGTTACTAAAAGGCACACAGATTTGGGACTCAGTAAAACAAGACAGTAAAACCATACTGGTTATGGTGAGAAGGGACTAGTCTGCTTGGGACCCAAGAAGACGGTATAGACATTCCAGTTATGGTGAGAAGGGACTAAAGGGCTTGAGACCAATAAAGACAGTAGAACCATACATGATTTGGTGAGAAGGAGCTAAAGTCATCAAAAACCCTAAAACTGAATCATTGCTTACAAATGTAAAAACTTTTTAAAAACAAAAAATTGAAGTATTTACAGGTCTCATTCCATCACATAACCCTCAGCTGGAGAGCTTTTTGATTTCTTTCTTCCCTTCTCACCATAACTTGTAGGGTCATATTGTCCTATAGTACAAAGTGGAAACTGGATGAAGAATCAGGAGCTTGAACAGGAACATCTCATGTCACCTTGCTAAAGCACCATCTCTTTCCCAGAGTAACAGCTCTACCTAGCACACCTAACTCCCACAACCTAACCTCCTAGTGTTAAAAAAAAAAAAAAAAAAAAAAGGCATATACCGTATTTAATTGGTGTATAACACGCACTTTTTCCCCCTTAAAATCGGGGGAAAGTCGTGGGTGTGTGTTATACGCTGATACCCCCAAAAAAAATGACAAAAATTGGTTGCGGCGCCGAAAAATAGCGACCGCGGCCGAAAAAGACCGAATCGCGGCCAAAAAAGGCCGAATCGCGGCCGAAAAAGACCGAAGCCGACTGTTCAGCTGCGCTCGTAGTCCCGCCTCCCTGCGCTCGCTCCCGAAACAGCAGGGAGGCGGGACTCCGGAGCGGAACCGAACAGTCGACTTGGTCTTTTTCGGCAGCGCATGCGCGGTCTGTCTCGGCGGTGGGAAATTTAAACGTCGGCAAGGCTGCAAATGATGCTGGAAAACTGCAAATGACACTGGGCAAGCTGCAAATGACACTGGGAAAGCTACAAATGACGCTGGGCAGGCTGCAAATGATGCTGGGCAAGCTGCAAATGACACTGGGCAAGCTGCAAATGACACTGGGCAAGCTGCAAATGACGCTGGGCAAGGCTGAAAATGACGCTGGGCAAGCTGCAAATGACGCTGGGCAAGCTGCAAATGACACTGGGCAAGCTGCAAATGACGCTGGGCAAGCTGCAAATGACGCTGGGCAAGCTGCAAATGACGCTGGGCAAGCTGCAAATGACGCTGGGCAAGCTGCAAATGACACTGGGCAAGCTGCAAATGACGCTTAAATGTAAGTTTTTTTTTTTTTCCCTAAACTTCTCTCCTAAAACTTTTTTTCCTTAAAATTCCCTCCTAAACTTGGGGTGCGTGTTATACGCCGGTGCGTGTTATACGCCGATAAATACGGTAAGCCTTGAGAAAGGGCCAAAACAAGCCAAATTATTCCAGAATCCTCATCTCTGAAAGAACCAGCTATAGTATTTACCTCCATAACCCTCTTTCTTCACAGCATTATGTCCACTGCTATCACAGGAGCATTTTAAGGCACAACAGAATCACAAGTAAAAAGACGACCGGATTGGTCACAATGAGAACTGAAGGTGAAGAATGACAATGAAGGAAATGATGGAAATAAAACAGTTTTTCCACTTCCCATCGGTCCCACCTGTTTCCTGTCCTGCTGGAGCCGGTCCATCTCTGTCCTCATACTGGAAAGTGTCGCTGAGTGAATTAAAAGAGAGAGGCGTCACACATAACACAAGACAGGCGAATTTATACAACTCATATCCATGGATGTATCTGCTCCACCTGTGTTTACTGGACAGATTTATTTATTCCCAAGCAACTTTAATTGTTCATTCTCAGGGAAAAAGTGAAGCTGAACTTGAGGCAGGCAGCTAAATACAGTACACAGATAAAATACATATGGGAAGCCGTTTTACTTGCCAAATTATTATTATTATACAGGATTTCTAAAGCACCGACAGTTTTCGCAGCACTTTACAACTTGAGGGTAGACAGTACAATTACAATACACTTAAACCTCTTAAGGACCAGAAGGATTTGCCCCCTTTATGACCAGGCCATTTTTTTCAATACAGCACTGTGTCGCTTTGCAATGCTGTACCCAAAACTAAATTTATGTCTTTTTCCCACAAATAGAGCTTACTTTTGGTGGTATTTGATCACCTCTGCAATTTTTTTTTTTTGGGCTATAAAACAAAAAAAGAGCGACAATTAAAAAAAAAAAAAAAAAAAAAATGATATATTATATAAAAAATTTTTTTTTTTTTTTTTTTTTACTTTTTGCTATAATAAATATCCAAAAAACAAAGAGGAGGAGGAGATCACACACAGCTCTCTTGTGAGTTTGCCAGAAAGGGTGGGGGGGTGAGTCATAAGAGGGCCAATGAGAGCTGCAGAGCTGGAGGTGTGCCTCTGTGTGTCTGTGTGAATACAGGAAGTGTCTCAAAATAAAAATGATATATTATATAATTTTTTTTTTTTTTTTTTTTTTACTTTTTGCTATAATAAATATCCAAAAAACAAAGAGGAGGAGAACATCACACACAGCTCTCTCTTGAGAGTTTGCCAGGAAGGGGGGGGGGGGGTTAAGTCATAAGAGGGCCAATGATAGCTGCAGAGCTGGAGGTGTGTGTCTGTGTGAACACAGGAAGTGTCTCACTGGCTTTGCTGGGGCTTTGCTTGGGCACCGAGAGTCTTTGGCTTCTGCTGCTATCAATCAAGGCCAGTGACAAGGGGGTGGGGGTTCTGGAGCAAGCATGCACTTCCCATGGGGCCACTGGACAAAGAGGAGGGGCTAGGAGCATGGGTGGTGAGTGAGTATAGACATGTTTGTTTTTTTACATTCTTTTTTTAATTTTACCTTTACAATCACTTTAAGTGGTCAATTATGAATAACTAAACTCTGGAAATCATTGCTGCTCTTTAGACTATGTTCCTGAAAAGCTTTACAATAAAATTTTTTTTTTTTTTTTAAATAAAAAAATAAAAATAAAAAAAAAAGCAAGCAATTCTGCCAAAAATCCTCTATCATTATACCCCATCCTAAATCACATACCTTCCATAATCTCTGCAATCCCAAGGAGAGAGAGTGTAGATGACCGAGAAAAAGGGAAGAGACAAAGAAAAGTCGATAAGAAGTCAAAAACGGTGTGGCATTTTGGTTTCATTATTAATTATACTCATTGATAATGAATACATGAAAATTCATCTCATCTACTGTACATTATGAAATATGGGGGAGACTTTATGCTGTATGAATAAAAAGACACCTAAAAACCATCTAACTAGCTGTACTATATGCAAACACTTGCAAATGCTGAACCCAAATGGAGTCCATTTACAAAAAAATAAAAATAATAATTCACATAAACATTCACCCAATGAATCCACATGTACATTTGTTCTGTGTAAATTGGGAAAAAACAAATGTTCTTAGGCCATCTTCTCTCCTGAATGATCGCTTTATTATGGGCTGTAGGGAAATACATTATGGCCACTAGATGGAGCTGTGGAGCATAGAAAAAAGGTTACATTTATTTTAGGAATTGACCGATTATTGCAGGCCGATATCAGCATTTTCCAAAATATCGCAAACTAAACCGATATTACCGATATTGCTTCAAGGGGTTTTACCGGGGTGATGCATACAGCTGTATGCATTACCCCGATACCGTTCTTTAGAGCGGACAATCGGCTTTATTATAATAACATGTGCTCGGCTTTTATTACAAGCAGTGGGGGGGGGGGGGGGACCTTCCGCCACCTTCCACCGCTCGCCTGGGCTCTCCCGTTCCACCGGGTCTCGGATCTAGTAACGAGATGTCATGACATCATTTCCCGGATTTCTGGCATCTTAAAGGCACCATTTTAAAAAAAAAAGAATTAAGTATTCAAAAATGCCGATCTTGACGTGTGCAGAGGAGGGGTTTGGGGTCTTATAGATCCCCGATCCCTCCATAAAGAGTACCTGTCACAAGGGGTGTTTACATTCCTTGTGACAGGAATAACAGTGATTAAAAAAATAAATAAAAAAAGGGGGTAAAAATAAAAAATTTTAATGTTCAGAATATTGGCCTGAGAGGTGGCCGAAATATCAACATCGTATCGGCACCGAAAAAACGATATCGGTCTATCCCTAATTTATTTGCCAATTGCCTCCAGTGTTCTCTAGAATTGTTACACTGTATCTCTTAATACAAATATGTTTGTATTTCCTTTACTCCTCATGTCCATCTAGTGGGCATAATGCAGTATTTTACCACTGCCCTTTTTAAAAGCGCATTTGTTCAGAGCAGAAAATAGCCTAAAGAACATTTGTACATATGTACATGCAGATTTGCTGGGCACATGACTATTTTTTTTGTATATTTTTTTTTAATTTTTTTTTTTTTAAATGACCCCTTAAAGCAGTGCTTCTCAACTCCTGTCCTCTAGACCCACTAACAGGCCAGATTTCAAGTATTACCTTGGGGAGACGCAGACTAGAATACTGCAATCACTGAGCAGCAAATTATATCACTTGTGATGTATTTCAGTTATCCTGCAAACCTGACCTGTTAGGGGGCCCTGAGGACAGGAGTGCTATAAAGTGTATATAAACCCATAAAACACAAATGTAATTAATGCAGCCACCACATCCAAGGATGGGTGAGCTGAAATGTGTTTGCTGATTTTTGATCTTTTTTCTTTATTTAACTCATCCTTCCCTAGGGTGACAATGTTCAGTCACTCACTGTTCTACAGGAGCAGAGTTGTCACTCATAAGGCAGGACTACAGAACACCTCCCCCTCTATTACATAGGGAAGATGCATCATGTAGTTCATGTAAGAGAACTGGGAAAGGTAATAACATTAATTAAGATGTAACTTCAGTACACGGGTTAAGTTACAATGTCACTGGAGTTATGGCAGGATCAACGGGTATTTTCTGTACTTTCAGAAAATGTACTTGGCCTAAAAAAAAGAAAAAAAGAAAATGAATGCAGCTGCCACATCTAAAGACTGGTGAGATGCATTATTTTTGTTCTGGATTAGATACGCTAAAGTGGTATTAGACCCAAAACCCAAAAATGTGATACATTGCCCCTTACCATTCATTAGACGTGGTGGCTGCATTCGTTTTCTTTTTTTAGTGTCAGTTCACACCATAAAAACACAGCCCAGGTGCGTTCAAGATACATTTCTGTATGCGCATTTTGATGCATTTCCAGTGCATTTGTCCCCTCTTTTTCTCTTCACCATAAATGAGGACAGTGCGTTTTTGATATGTTTTACTGCATTCCTGTACAGTTCAGTGCAGGAAAAAAATGCAGCATATTAAATTGTTGTTTATGGAACTGACTGCACTGGTGTGAACTATGCCATTGGAAACCATATAACCTACTATCTATGTGTTTCTGATGCCAAAAAAATAAAAGGCACTGGACTGCGTGTAAAGTGAGCCGTTCTTTAGACTCCCCCCCACGCGCGCGGGTGGTCCGGCCCGGCACTTACCCGCTCGTGTGGCGGGGCTGTGGTGTTCTCTCCTGGAGTGCAGGCAGAGGCCGCGGCGGCTCCAGTGTCCGCTCCTCCAGCTTCCTCCGCCGTGTGTCTTCCACCAAAGCGCTAGGCATCCAATAGGATCGCCTGACGCTTTGGCCAATTGGGAAACAGGTCTCACAGACCTGCCTCCTGATTGGCAGGGAGGAACTTTAGTGTGCTAATAGAGAAAATGTATTCGCTATGGTCACACAACTGGGTGGGCTTTGAGCGCAATGCTCTGCGCTCCGAGCTTACCCTTTTTTGAAGCCTATTAGAGTGTCTGGCTCTAATTGGGTGCTTCAAAAAAAAAAAAATACCCTCGCCGCATTGGAATCCATGGTCCGGCGCCACTGATATGTAGATCAGGGGGCCGGACGTATGGATAGGGGAGGCAAAGCCCGTGAGCCCTCTATGGACGGGCCGCCACTGCTGCTGTCCAAATGTGCCCCGCCCCGTGCTCCTTCATCCAGATTGGAGGCACTCGAATACAGGAGGAGTTATTAGGGGGAGAGGAGTGTTAGATGTAATAGAATATTTAAATACACTAACAAATTAAGGCTGAACTCCAGATAATACTTTATAAGCAGTTACAGCAAACAGTTGTTATCTCTTCGGATGGTTTTACATAAAAGTTGCTGGCTGGATCACTAGATGAAAACAGAAGAGAGAGAAAGCCTAAAAAAAAAAAAAACGAATGCAGCCACCACATCTAAGAATTAAGAAACTGCAATATAATAAAATGTCCATTTTGGGGTTTAATATCGCTTTAAGTCCTGATTGGTTTAATATAAGAGTGAGCAAATTCAGTTTGCAACCTCTGGAGAAGTCTGTCTCATTGTGCCGCAACACTAGATTTCACCAGCAGGTGGCAGGGCAGGTAAACTCTAAATGACCTATTCAGCACACGGAGCATCTCAAATAGCAATCCTTTATCAGCTTAACGTAAAGCTGTACCGATAAAAATAAGTAGGCTGCCATAGCTGACCTCTTCTTAATAGCTGAAAATGCTAGTTGACCGACTGTCTCTGGCTTCAGAGCTTTATATGCTTTTTAAAATGATTGACCCAGAATAAGCCTAAACATCAGAGGTTTTGACTTCACTTGTGGCATGCTTGTTCAAGGTCAGCGACTTGAACAGCATTTCCAGAGGATCAGCAATGCCAACCTATAGTCTCTCTAAGCACAGATTTCCTTTGATTCATGTATCGTCGGCTCTCACCTCTCTCTTCAGTCTGTGTCTCCTCCAGTCTCCTTATCTGCTCTTCCAGGTCCTTCTTAGCCACTTGATCTGCTTTTAGCTCTTCCTGTAGACTGACAATCTCTATACATAGACGCTCCTGCCTGTGCTGCTCCGTTCTCTGGAAAGGACACAATATGGTTATACTTCAAGCCAAGCATTCATATTGATACATGTACAGTGTCATTTCCTGCATATACTATATATATGCACTGTTTACCATTTATATACCAAGGGACTGCAACCCCTGAGCCTGTGCGCCCGGGTAAGCACACATCGCCATTTTCACTGTCTTTCTGCTGTAACTGGCAGGTCAGTGCAAGAAAGTAGCTGACCCAACCCCCCCCCACCCCCCCCCCCCCCCCCCCCCCCCCCCCCCCCCTCCAGGCAGTCACAAAAAAGAAATAGAAATCTTTTTAAAAAATGGCCCTTTAAAAAAGAGAAAAAAAAGTGACGAATCTCTTGCAAAGTGATGGGATTTTAATTGAGACAAGGTCTGTTAATAGGGTAAGCACAGAAGACAACCGATTTAAGAAAAGGTATAAATTTAAATAAAAAAAAAAAAAAAAAAAAAAAAAAAAGGTCCTTAAGTGCACTGTGTTCGGGCATTGGACACAGTGAACTATGGGAAGCGCCACGTCTATGCAATCACAAGATTGCAGACGAGGCGCTTCATTTGCAAGCTTTTGTCCCGCCTTGCAGCACATTCCAAAGCGCCGAGCAGCTTCCGCCCGGCGCATGTATTACTACGGCCGGGTGGTTTGATTGACACCCGAGTTAGATGTCACTTCCGGTTCTCTTTCTCCCATCGCGCCCGAGCACAGGAAGTATGAGGAGCAGACTCCTCCACCACCGCTGCCAGTGCCTACTGAAGGAGACACAGCAGGAGGAGAAGACACCACAGAAAGGTAAGTGTCGGCCCGGCCCTCCCGCAGAGAATGGGGAGAGGGAAGGGGGGTTTGATGGGACACAGTGAGGCTGCATTTGATGGGACACAGTGAGGCTGCATAAGATGGGCACAGTGGCAGCGTTTGATGGGGCACAGTGGCAGCGTTTGATGGGGCACAGTGGCAGCGTTTGATGGGGCACAGTGGCAGCGTTTGATGGGGCACAGTGGCAGCGTTTGATGGGGCACAGTGGCAGCGTTTGATGGGGCACAGTGGCAGCGTTTGATGGGGCACAGTGGCAGCGTTTGATGGGGCACAGTGGCAGCACAGTGGCGGCGTTTGATGGGGCACAGTGGCAGCAATTGATGGGGCACAGTGGCAGCAATTGATGGGGCACAGTGGCAGCAATTGATGGGGCACAGTGGCAGCAATTGATGGGGCACAGTGGCGGCAATTGATGGGCACAGTGGCGGCAATTGATGGGCACAGTGGCGGCAATTGATGGGCACAGTGGCGGCAATTGATGGGCACAGTGGCTGTGATTAAAAGTGCAGCAATTGGGGTATATTAAGGCCTTAATCTGGGCTGATCAGAATGTGAATTGTTTGAGGCTGATCTTAGGTGTGGAGGCTCATTACCTGGGGTTGGTCTGGAGTCTGAAAGTGCAGGAATTGGGCCTGATCTAAGGTGTAACAGTATCGATATAAAAAGTCTTAAGCTTGCTACACACTAATAACATTATTGTCCAATTTTCTTTTAGATTTACCAAAGCCATATAATAGGAGGTCAAACCTAAACACTTTCAAATTGTATGCAATCAGGCAGCCCTTATACTACATAGTTGAAGAAAAATCTAAAAGGAAATTGAACAAAGGTGCAGGAATTTGGGCTGATCTGAGCTGTGAAGGTTCAAGAATTGGGGTGATCTGAGCTATGAAGGTACAGAAATTGGGGCTGCTATGGGTTGGCCAGAGGCAGGTACAGCACATGACTGACACTATGGTGGAGAGGGTGCAGTTGGCGCAGTTGCCCCTCCTGTCTCTACTCTCCGGCTGTCCCCGGCACAAATACAAGTTTAACCCCCTGCTAATCCTAACTACTTTTTAATAACCCCCTCATCACCTTCTTCCTAAAGCTCTTATTTTTTTCATCTGTAAAATTGCATTTGTTTGTTTTGTAGCACTGCTTTAAAAATGCTTTGTGCCAGAAACATAATGCAATTCAATTATTCTTATTTATTTTTTTATAAGATCTTAGTTCAGAGATGAAAGAATGGATTTTGGCTATCATTATGTAAATTAAATCCTGGTTCTGTATCCCATGCTTATTATGACTAAATCTCAATAATCTAACAACACCTCCTCCATCCTATTTTGTTTCGCATGGACCAAAACATGGTCATTTTATGGTCCTGTCTATGCTGGTCCAGGCAATATTTGCACAGACAGGCAAGATTCATCCTTCTCCACTCCGAGTGCATTTTGGCCTATTTCCTATGGGTGCCCCAGGACCTTGTTCTGACATTGTTGTACAGTAAAGTGTAAGATGCTGCCCAGTAAAGTTACATTATTATATACAGAAATTGGCATTTTTCATACATATGTGAATGTTACCCTTACTGGAGTTTTTTCCCTTCTAATTTTGTATTATTCCAATGTGATAAAAGATCATTTCCAAAAATACCAGCTATCCTACACAAATGTATTCCCACTAATATTGATATTAGATGTCAGTTTTACAATTATCTTACAAAATACCTTAGATCCTGGAATTGTATTTCTCTTTGCTAGAACAAACATATATAAGTTTCACAAACATTTACTGTTGGCTGTCACCAGAAGAGCCTGCCGCTGTGCACATTTCACTATGAGGTCTATGAGCATACCTGCTGAGAAGACTGTTGCACACCCTGTCCAACAGGGGTCACCTCTGAGCTTAGCGATCTGAGCTTCTCATTCTCGTCATTGAGAGAATTCACTTCCTGGTACAAGCGACTAAAGGAGGCTGTCAGAGCTGCCTGAGAGGGGACAACAGGTAACTGGTTAAAAATAATGGCTCAAGATAGAAAGAGGGATCAAGATAGAGAGGTTGGTCAGGAGGATTGGTCAGGAAAGAGAGTAGAGAGATGAATCAACACAGCAAAAAGAGGTCAAGACAGAGAGATAGATCGAGATAGATCGAGACGGGGCATCGAGATAGATCGAGGCGGGGCATCGAGATAGATCGAGGCGGGGCATCGAGATAGATCAAGGCGGGGCATCGAGATAGATCAAGGCGGGGCATCGAGATAGATCAAGGCGGGGCATCGAGATAGATCAAGGCGGGGCATCGAGATAGATCAAGGCGGGGCATCGAGATAGATCAAGGCGGGGCATCGAGATAGATCAAGGCGGGGCATCGAGATAGATCAAGGCGGGGCATCGAGATAGATCAAGGCGGGGCATCGAGATAGATCAAGGCGGGGCATCGAGATAGATCAAGGCAAGGCATCGAGATAGATCAAGGCAAGGCATCGAGATAGATCAAGGCAAGGCATCGAGATAGATCAAGGGAGGGTTCAAGATAGTATGATCAAAATAGCGAGAGGGATCAGGACAGTGAGTGAGAGAAATGATTATTCCACTTTGCTACAATCTGGGTTCTGGCTTCTATGTAATTCCTCTGCGGCATCTAACCACCAGGCGACTAGCATTTTCAGAATTCTAATCTTTTACTTGGGACTTGTAGATGGTGTAGTATATTATATCTAATATATATATGTGTATGCATGTGTGTGTGTATATATATATATATATATATATATATATATATATATATATATATATATATATATGTTGTATATATACATATTTATATATGTGTTGTATGTAGTATATTGTATCTAGTATGTATGTATGTATACATATATATGTATATATATATGTATTGTATATATACATGTTTATATATATGTAGTGTTTTTTTATGTAGGTCGTATAGGCATTCTATTTAGGCATTCTAAGACGAATTCATTATGCAAGAATATAGATTGGGGATTCAAGTCTATTCTACACCTCAAAAGGGTGTCCAGGTGTCATCTCTTAATCTAATCAGTAGTCGCACACATCAAAGACAATGTTATCTGTTACCCTTTGATGTGTAAATCTTATGCAAGTTGTGTGTGTGAGGGATAGCCTTTTAAACCTAGTATTTACTGATGGTAATTAGAATTGAGGGGGGTATTCATGGTAAACATTTGGTTGACCCCCCCCCCCAGTGTCAGATCAGTATATGAGAAGACAGGCAGGTTGTCAGCTAGTCTAGAGAGAAAGACGGGTCTAGGGGAAGATATTCTTTGTCATGTACTCTGGTGGATTTTGTCGTCTGTAAGAATGTTCTGTTTTGGAAGTCAATAAAATCTCTCTCTGGGAGAATCGGGTTTTGCTGCGGACAATACTTTTAATAACTATATTCCATCTACGAGGAACGACGATTATAGATTAGATCACTACATTGGTGCCGTTCAAGCGACCAGAAGAGCATTTTCAGGACTTTGTATTAGAAATCGTGGTGATAACAATCCGTGAGTTGGACAGAAGTCTGATGGAGACCCAAGACCTGTGCTGTGACTCTAACGTCTGGTTGTGACATAAGAGAGTCTGATCTACAAAATCAAAGAAGTTTGGAACCCCAGAATTATTCTCTGGAGACTGGAAACGAAGAAAAGGACTGTATCGTGTACCAGAAGACCTGAACTGGAAGTTGAAGGAGTAATTAATGCGGTGAGTAAAATATTTCTCTTTTTAAATTATTAATAATATAGTAAAAATGCTTACTCAGTGTGAAGCCAGTGTCAGTTCTGATAAAGTTAACAGATGGGTGTTAAAATGTATTAAGCGTCATGGCGGTCCTTATGAAGTGCCAGAAAAATATAAGCAGACATGGACTATGATGAATGAATTTTTAGAAAAAAACTGTTTTTGATAGTAAAATTTCAGAAGGTAAAAGAAAAGGTTGTATTGTACAGGGCTTGTTATCTTGCTGTTTAACAATGGAAAGTTCGTTGAAGGATAAGGTTGAGGAAATTACCCAGTTACAGAGTGCAGTTGATAATAGCAACAAGGTTTGTCAGAGGTTACAAAACCAATCAGAATCTGAGACTGTAAATTTAAAATTGCATGCAGTCACCATTGGGGAAGCTCTGCTTGAGAAGTCTAAACGTTGTAATGAATTATCAGAGGAAAATGAGAGATTGAAATTAAGAATTATGGAATTAGAGAAGAGATCTCAGGAATGCAGATATGCATCGAATCGTGGATTCAGCAATCTGCAGCAAAATGCAAATACAAACATTCTATCAAATGAAACAGAACCTCATATTAAATCTGATAATTCATTGCCAGCCGCACCCACTGTGACCACCACAGTTTATAACAATAATAATAATGCAGGTGAAGTTCAGCTTGTAATGAAGCCTTTGAAACCAAAAGAATTAGATGCAATTCTTAAAGAAATAGGAATGATTCCCTGCCATGATTTAAACAGATTTTTAAAATGGTTTTGTGACTTGCAGAATGTCAGAGATATGTACAATCTCAACCCATCTGATTTAGACAGAGTTATGCAACATTCTATAGGAAATAGTCTTTGGGTGAGAATTAAGCAGATCTGTACTCAACCAATGAGGACAAGGGACATATTGATGGAATTGTTATGTGTTTTGTATGGTGTACGTTCTGATGTTACTGTTCATGGGAAGATCAAACAAATGAAAAATGAATCTCCCTACGAGTTGTCAGGAAGGATAAAATCTATTATGGAAATATTGGTCAGTAATAATCTTGCATTTGAGCATGGTGGCTTGTTACATATGAGTATATTTCTACATGCTTTGAACGAAGAGATTAGACAAAATATTTTACTAGTTACCCCAAATCCCCATGATTTAAAAGATGTATTGTTGAAAGCAGACAATTTATGGAGAAAGTCAAATGAGCAAGCTGTCAAGATTGATTTAGCCACATTGTTTAGGACAAATACTGAACATAAAGATCAAAAGATAATGTCTTATGATAACAATCAAAGAGGAGACACCAGGTCAAATATAGGTGATATTAATATGAAAAGCAGAGCTGACCAAAATCATAATAAAAAGGTATCTAAGGCTTGGATACCATTTTCTCAGTTAAAACAGAAATATGACCACCTAAAGATTGAGTACGATAAAATGAAAATGGAACATTACACATTGCTGGAACAGCTAAACAGATTACATTATCCAGATCTGTTTTTGAATACAAATGACATTTCTCTAGCAGTGGGGGTGATTTAGTTTCAACCTGTGGATGTGTAAATAGTCCTTTGTTTTGACTTCAAATAGTGTTTAAGGATCTTGCTAATTAGTTTTGTTGGAGAGTTTTTTGTCTTTCAGATATATTGGAGATTCTGCATCTGCATAGCATGTGAACTGCAAGCTGAAATTTCTGGCTAGTGGGGGAGAAACGCTGAATAAACAATATCATGGACTCTCTCAATATTCATCAAGCAATGGACATTTTTTTTTTTTGGAACATAAATTTTTTTTTTTGTCAATGGACTTTTCCCTATTTTTTATTTTTCACCCTTTCCCAGTTTTATTCTTCAAGCCCTATTTTTTTTTTAATTTTTTAATTTAATTTTTTTTTATTTTATTATGTTTTATTTCTTGAACTTTATCTTAAAACCAGAGCGAAACATTTAAACCGAAAATAATTTTTCATGTTACATTACATGTTGCATATTACATATTGCATATTGATCAATATATTTGATATCTAAGGTGAGATGCTGCACAATGGCTTGGCATAGCATAAATTATAGTATGTTGGGTGGTTTTCCTAAATTTATAAGAGGGGTGAGTGAAATTCATCACTCCAGTCATGATTTGAAACTTTGTTGAATCAGTCATTAATATTATTGACATATGGATGAAAAAAAGACCTAACTTTACTGGCAAGATTTTCCACTGCTGCTTTGTCTGGATAGAAGATCTGATAAACGCTGATGTCAAGCTGATTCTATCTGAAAGTGGGGGATTATATATGGATTATATGGATATATGAATTATAGATTGGTATATAGATTGGTATACCATTCAGGTGGAATTATGGACTGAATGATTCAAGCAACTGCTCTATTAAGGATGGAAATGAGGAGTCGGCCTACAGCAAATTACAAAGTACAGCAATAGCAGTTTTTTTCAGCCTTTTGAACTTGAAAGTGAGAGCTGGTACATGGATGGTTCTTCTTACTATAAAGATGGAAGTAGAATTTCGGGATTTGCTGGTGTTTGTGCAAAAGCATCTTTAAGAAAATGAAAACCTTGAGCCTGGAGAGGAATCCTGGATTTATGTGGATCGGAGCTCCCAGCACACCAAGCACACCAAGTCTAATTTCAATGAGAGATGTGATGAAGTTGAAGTTGAAAATTGAAGAATGAACTGTGACATCAGCTCGTTTTTGTGCAATATTCAAGATCTTGATGTGATATAATAAGGATGTTTACCGAATCCTTTTCCAGTCATGGTCTAAAGCTATATTATCTAATGACTGTTTCATGGGGATATTTTAGAGGCTGGTGAAGAGAGATGTAACCAGTTTCAACTTTATATTTCATATGAGCCATTGTGAAGCATCCAATACCTCAAGTCGGTAATGCTATGTTTGTTGCTTGATTTATGGGTCAGTTCTAGTAGTTAGAACGACCCAAGTGGGGGTATATGTAGTATATTATATCTAATATATATATGTGTATGCATGTGTGTGTATATATATATATATATATATATATATATATATATATATATATATGTTGTATATATACATATTTATATATGTGTTGTATGTAGTATATTGTATCTAGTATGTATGTATGTATACATATATATGTATATATATATGTATTGTATATATACATGTTTATATATATGTAGTGTTTTTTTATGTAGGTCGTATAGGCATTCTATTTAGGCATTCTAAGACGAATTCATTATGCAAGAATATAGATTGGGGATTCAAGTCTATTCTACACCTCAAAAGGGTGTCCAGGTGTCATCTCTTAATCTAATCAGTAGTCGCACACATCAAAGACAATGTTATCTGTTACCCTTTGATGTGTAAATCTTATGCAAGTTGTGTGTGTGAGGGATAGCCTTTTAAACCTAGTATTTACTGATGGTAATTAGAATTGAGGGGGGTATTCATGGTAAACATTTGGTTGACCCCCCCCCCAGTGTCAGATCAGTATATGAGAAGACAGGCAGGTTGTCAGCTAGTCTAGAGAGAAAGACGGGTCTAGGAGAAGATATTCTTTGTCATGTACTCTGGTGGATTTTGTCGTCTGTAAGAATGTTCTGTTTTGGAAGTCAATAAAGTGTCTCTCTCTGGAGAATCGGGTTTTGCTGCGGAGACAATACTTTTAATAACTATATTCCATCTACGAGGAAGGAACGATTATATTAGATCACTACAGATGGTTCTTACCATTTTCCTTGCAGTCTTCTGCTGGCTGTCAGTCAGATTCCTCTGAAGGCTCTGTAAAATCTCTTCTGAATTCTTTATCTGATCCAGAAGCTGTTTCACCTGTGTGAGATAGAGAAGGATTACTATATACTGTATGTGCTACTAGTCATCAGCATATAAAACAGGGTCCCCAGTCAAGGAGTCAAGGCTCCAAATTATTTCAGAATTTCATGCTTAGGGAATGTAGAGGTTTTTTTTTTTAGACCTTTAGGGAACTTTTTGTTTTTAGAGTTGCAAAACAATCACACATGGATAGCTTTGGTCCCAGAAAATGACACATTGTTATTTAAAAACAGAACTCCTCGGAATAACATAATAGTCTATTAAAAGCTAAAATAGAAAAAACAAGCAGCTTTTGGTGCAATACTTTCAATGTAGAGCGGTCTCCTGCAGTACTTCTTTACTGCCAGCAGATGTCCTCAGTTCTACAAGTTAAATGTTAGCAAACATCAGTAAACCCCTTTCTTCTAAGTCTGGGCTGTCATGGACTCGCCCTCTGGGGGGTCAGACATATCATTACATGTGTGCCATTTAGTCCAACAATAACGACCACACATTGCCATCAGAGGAGAAGAGGAAGGACCCTTAATATCTACATACTTGTTGTCAGACCCTTAAAATAAAGGTATGTATATTTAAAAGGAAAATAAATGTGCGGTGGGTGAATGAAAGGAGGGGGATTTGCACAATCCTACGTAATGTAAATAGTTTTATCTGATAAAATATTTTCAGCCAGTCCTGTGATTCAGACACCCTTGCAGACAACGAGATTGGTGACCGTACTTTTCTCCATTGCAGCTAAGCAATATAGCTCAGTCGTTGATCCACCTCAGGTATGATAAATACACAGTGAGGTCATCACTCTGCGCTCTCCTTCAATCAGTAAGCTGCCAGCATTACACTGAAAGCACGGCAAAACGCAGTATAACTCATCTGGCTTACAACCTTGACTGTCCCTCGGTGGGCATTGTAGTAGTGATTAAAGAATAATACACAGATACTGCATTTGTACTAGCTGCATTTAAAAGGTTCATTTAATATAATGTATGAAAAAACAAAGCTTAGAAAAAACAAAAACATTAACGATTGATACAACCTCTAGGATTAGACATGACTCACCTGGTTAGCGCAATCCTCTGAGCTGCACCGTAGCGCCTCCTGCAGGGTCTCCTTCTCCTGTGTCACCCTATCTAGACGCTCAGTGGTACTTTTTAGAGCTGCCTTCTGCTGGGCAACCTGCAAGCACACAAAAAAAAAAAAAAAAACATAAAGCAGATGAAATTTTAATAAACAGCAGCATGAAGCAATAAAATCATTTAATCTCTGAAGAGGGGACACAGAATTAAGAAACTCCCAAACATTCCCAAAAAGAGAGAAATTATCTCTGCTCATTAATTATTACCTATATACACAGACATGATCGCTGATTGCCGATAGGGACACAAAGTGCTGAGAAGTTTCTGATTCAGTAGATCTCTGTGTATGGAGTCTGTCTGTAGATGAATGCAAATAGACTTTTAAACAGATTTTATGTTGGTATATCTTCAGGGGGTTCCGGACCTCAGGAACGCTAATCGAGGGTGTACGTTTGTCATATAAAAGTTGAAACCCCCGGTTTTAAAGCTGAATTCTGAGATAGCCTCAAAAAAGGCCCTTATTATGTATTTACTTCAATAAAAATTGAGGATGCTAATGGTAAATGTACATAGTTCTAATGTTAATTACCTTATAAATGATCATGATATTATTTTTTTAGATGGAACAGTGCAGCTATGTCTGGGAACGGTGATGAGGGATCGATGAAACATCAATGACACTTCCTTTTACTGTTCATCTCCACTGTATCATACTACAATTTTCACCATGCAATGAGAATCAGTTAATTCAATGTGCGTGAATTTGGGCAGGTTTTCTAAAGAAATGGGCGTGACAGACCAAGAGTCTCCTGACCTTTCAGTCAAGGTATGATGTCGTGGAGGGCGTGACAGACCAGGAGTCTCCTGACCTGTCAGTCAGGGTATAATGTCACAGTGGATGCGACAGACCAGGAGTCTCCTAATCTGTTAGTCAAGATATGATGTTGTGTTGGGCGAAACAGACCAGCAATCTGCTGACCTGTTAGTCAAGGCTTGGTGTCATGGTATAATGGGACAGACTAATAGTCTCCCGTCCTGTTAGTCAAGGTATGATCCCATGGTAGGTGGGAAAGACCAGGAGTCTCCTGGTCTGTCAGTCATGGTATGATGCCAAGGTGGGCGAATCAGACCAGGCATACTTTTACCTGTCAGTCAAGGCTTGGTGTCATGGTAGATGAGACAGTCCAGAAGACTCCTGTCTAGTTAGTCAAGGTATGATGTTATGGTGGGCAGAACAGACCAGGAGTCTCCTAGCCTGTCAGTCAAGATATGATGTTGTGTTGGACAGAACAAACTAGAATCTTCTGCTCAGTCAAGGTATGATGTCATGGTGGATGGCACAGACTCAATCAAGGTATGTTATCATTGTAGGTGGGAAAGACCAGGAGTCTCCTGATCTGTCAGTCATGGTATGATGTCATGGTGGGCGAATCAGACCAGGAATCCTTTTACCTGTCAGTCAAGGCTTGGTGTCATGGTAGATGAGACAGACCAGAAGACTCCCGTCTGGTTAGTCAAGGTATGATGTCATGGTGGGCAGGACAGACCAGGGGTCTCCTAGCCTGTCAGTCAAGGTATGATGTTATGGTGGGTGGCACAGACTCAATCAAGGTATGTTGTCATTGTAGGGGGGAAAAAAAAACAGGAGTCTCCTGATCTGCAAGTCATGGTATGATGTCATGGTGGGCGAGACAGACCAAGCATCTTCTGACCTGTCAGTCAAGGCTTGGTGTCATGGTAGATGAGACAGACTATGAGTCTCCTGACCTGTCAGTCAAGATATGATGTCATGGTAGATGGGACAGACAAGGAGTGTCCTGTCCTGTTAGTCAAGGTATGATGTCATGGTAGGCGGTACAGGACTCAATCAAGGTATGATGTTATGGTATGTGAGGCAGACCAGGAGTCTCCTGTCCGGTCAGTCATGGTAGGCAGAGCAGACTAGGAGTGGATGGAACAGGCGCAAGGTATGATGTCAAGGTAGGTGGGGACAGACCTCGAGTCTCCTGGCCCGTCAATCAAATTAGGAAGCAACATTTTGCAGGACAGACTTGGGACTCTGAGCTTCCACGGCCCTCCCTCTATAGCGAGCGGCAATCTATTGACGTGCCAATGCTGTTATAAATAAACTACAATGGGGAAGTTACATGACCAGTGGCCCAGTGAGGAGCAGCCACAGTGGCTGCTGGTCTTCCATACAAATTATTAGTAACACCGAGCCCTGGAATTGTCACATTCATATAACAGATTGATAAGTGGTCAATGCTGTTTTGCAGAAAGACCTTTCTTGTTAAAAGGTAGGAGTGGACTTATTACTCATAATATGGATAAGAAATTTCTGCACAGAGTTGACCTTTAAACATTTTTTATTCTGGACACTCATTTCAAACCCACAATGGCAACGATCTGCAGAATCCCACAGCTGCCTCAGGATGCAGTTTATACTGCTGAAACATTACAAAGGAAACTGAAATCCAGCCAAGAATAACTCCAATCACAATGTCATTAAACATCAAAAGACAATCAAGTCCTCCCTCCCTCCATTGGCTGCCCTACACACAGTACATGCTGATCATGGCGGATCATGGCGGCTCATTCCCCCCCCCATCCTATGTATTGTTCAATCGGAATACCCTCGTCATACAGAACTCTCTGTACCCAGAGTTCAACCGCCCACCAAGGGCACGCAATACAGAGAATGGATATTTGTTAGCAAGGTCTTTTCCTCCTATATTGTCAGAATTCCTAATACTAAATTCACAAATAAGGATAATGGGATGATGATTACAAGTATTGAGACTATTGTACAAATGTCACCCTAGATTCATACCTGCTTATCCTTTGGAGGTACAGAGTCAGGTCACTCTAGTAACCTCCCCGTTGATAAGTGGGCGGGGCTACCTGCTATTATCACACCAAACATTCCCCGAGGTGTAAACAGAGAATATCTGCATCCTTGTATCCCTTCCAGACCCAAGTAACTCACCAAGGTTAAAAGACAGCAAAACTATGAATGCAAGGGCTGCCGATCAATTAACAATGGGGAAAGCAGCAACCAAGAGGGCAGGATTTGGGGGTCCTGGGGGCGGTTTGTACAAAGATTGCCCCAGTGTGGTCCCCAACATCTGAAATCTTTGCCAACTTTAGAAAGTCATAGTGGCTGCAGATTGGAAGGGGAACTTTAAAAGTAATAACTGATATTTATTTTTTATATCACTTAATCTGCATCTACAAATCATAACATATTCTTCAGCTATGAGCAGTTTAACACGCAGTCTATGGAGTCCAGTACAGACCCACAGTACTGTACATAACCGGAGATAAAACGTATATTGGGGTGCATAAAGGGAGGGACACAGAACTTTGAGGAGCCTACAGACTATTAGGGTATAAGGTAGGATAAGGACAGTAGAAGAGCTTGTAATCTATTAGAGTATAAAAGGAGGATACAGAAGGCAGAAGTGCTTATCGTCTATAAGGTATACGGGAGGATACACAAGGAGGAAGAGCTTACAATCTATTATGGTATACAGAAATCAAAAGAGCTTGCAATCTATTATGGTATACAGAAGGTGGAAGAGCTTACAATCTATTATGGTATACAGAAGGTAGAAGATCTTGCAATCTATTATGGTATACAGAGGGTGGAAGAGCTTACAATCTATTATGGTATACAGAAGGTGGAAGAGCTTACAATCTATTATGGTATACAGAAGGTGGAAGAGCTTACAATCTATTATGGTATACAGAAAGTGTCAGTGCTTACAATCTATTATGGTATACAGAAAGTGTCAGTGCTTACAATCTATTATGGTATACAGAAGGTGGAAAAGCTTACAATCTATTATGGTATACAGAAGGTGGAAGAGCTTACAATCTATTATGGTATACAGAAGGTGTCAGTGCTTACAATCTATTATGGTATACAGAAGGTGGAAAAGCTTACAATCTATTTTGGTATACAGAAGGAGGAAGAGCTTACAATCTATTTTGGTATACAGAAGGAGGAAGAGCTTACAATCTATTTTGGTATACAGAAGGAGGAAGAGCTTACAATCTATTAGGATTTAAGGGAGGATACAGAAGGTAGAAGTGCTTATGGTCTATAAGATATATCGGAGGATACAGAAGGTGGAAGAGCTTACAATCTATTATAGTATAACGAAGGCGGCGGAGCTTACAATCTATTTAAGATATAAGAGAAGATACAAAGGGTAGAAGGGCTTACAATCAATTATGGTATAGAGAATACAGAAGGTAGAAAAGCTTACAGTCTATTAGGGGAATAAGGGAGGGTACAGAAGGTCGAAGAGCTTGCAATCTAGTATGGTAAACAGAAGGTGAAAAATCTATTTTGGTATATAGACGGCAGAAGAGCTTACAATCTATTAGGATATAAGAGAGGATACAGAAGGTAGAAGTGCTTATGGCCTATAAGATAAATGGGAGGATACAGAAGGTGGAAGAGCTTATAATCTATTATAGTATACAGAAGGTGGGAGAGCTTACAGTCTATTATAGTATACAGAAGGTGGAAGAGCTTACAATCTATTATAGTATACAGAAGGTGGAAGAGCTTACAATCTATTTAAGATATAAGAGAAGATACAAAGGGTAGAAGGGCTTACAATCAGTTATAGTATAGAGAATATAGAAGGTAGAAAAGCTTACAGTCTATTGGGGGAATAAGGGAGGGTACAGAAGGTTGAGGTGCATGTAGTCTGTTAGGGTACCATTCATGATATAGAAGGTGAAAGAGCTTACAATCTATTAGAATATACAGGAAGGTACAGAAGGTAGAAGAGCTTACAGTCTTTTCAGGTATATGGGAAGAGCTTGCAATCTATTAGGATTTAACAGGGGGACACAGAATAAGGAGGTGATGTCATGAGATGGTAAACCAGAACCCCATGTATCATTCACTGTATGTTACTGAGCTTCCAGGTTTTATTACCAAAGCTCAATTGAACAAGCCGGGGTTAGAAGCTCGTTGGTTTCTATACAGAAGTGAGCCTGATTTTGCTCTTTCCAGCTTTGGTAAATAAACCCCATTGTGTGCTTAAAAGTGGAGTATGCCTGTATATTGGAATACACAGAGAAATGCTTTGGAGGAGAGGTAGAAGAAGAGAATTAGAAGACACACTCCTCTTCCCCAGGTAGGTAGGTATTTGGGAAGCATGCTGCCCCCTCTATATTACCTCCTGGTCAGACATCAGTTGGTACCCAGAAGGAGGAAGGTAGATACACTCAGGCACCAGGGTTGCTGTAGACACCAGGGACGCTGTGTCCTCCTGCATCAGTCTCTCTCCAGGGTAGGATGAGATGGAGACACAGTCATAGCCCCGGGCAAACGTCTCCGCTGCCACCAGGAGCTCAGAGTCATCCGAGCTGCTGTCCGGGGAGGAAGAGAGCCCGGCACATCCATCATCGGCCTGAGACATCCAGGCGGCTGTTCTTCCTGTATACAGATAAGATACGGAGATTAGAATACAGAGAACTGCCTCGGCCCAATGTTTGGGGAAAGCAAAGTGTCGATTCAAGCAAATCAATACAAGGAGACTGGATTATATTTTACAAATGTATCAGTGCCAATGCAAGACAGCAGCCATTAGATATATTATCACTATTTAAAATAAAAACAGTTTAGGAACTTCAACCAAAATTTTAAATGAATAGATATTTAAATGATAAAAATAATAAAAAGCAGCTTTTTCTGCAATATTCACCTTTAGTCCAGAGATTTCCCTGCAGTACTTTATTTCTGCCACAAGATGTCCTCAGTCTGATGCCCACATCATTCAACCTTTGAGTTCGGGTTATCCTGGACCCGACACCCAGTCTGTGACTGGACAGTGAAAGGAGAAGCAGCGCAGTGATGAGCCCATCTCTCTGTCACTCTGTTCTCTCCTCTTATGAGCATGCTTTTTTTGGCTCTTTGTGCTGCTTCTTTATGTCACACTCCAGCCCCGCTGTATAGGGTCTGCTAGAGGCCAGGACATACTGTATTTCACTACTTACACAGATTGCACTAAAAAAAGAAAATACAATTAAGTATAACTAAAGGAATTTTTTTTTTTTAGTTTTGAGTAGGGTGGAGAGAGATTGGAATGCAGGTCAGGTTTCTATTGCTGTCTGCGCAAGATTCACCCTCTCTATTTGACCTGTTTATCATTAAAACAGAAAATGAAAGTGAAAGAAAATCCTAACTTTTGTCAAAAGAACAGGGATAGAGGGAAAATCTTCCAATAGGGACACTAGTTCTGGTGACAACCAGGGATTTCCTGACTGTGGAGAGATTTCCTCCCACTTCCTGTGTGGATATGGGACAGGAAGGCAAAGGAATTCTCCACAATAGGACACAGATAAATAAAAAAAAATTAAGGGGCCAAGTAAATAGAATGCATTACAAAGTTTCTGAATCATGGACAGGGAAGATAAACGCAGTGAAAATGTTTATATTACCGGTATTTATCGACTCCAGTCAGATGATCCCTATCTCCATCCCACAAAGTTACTTTAGGAAATTAAAACATCTAAGATAACACATATTTATTGGGCACGGGAAACGGAGCGCGTATTTGCGTTACAACATAATGACGAGATGAAACGGTCAGTAGGGGGGCATAGCAGCACCATACATTTTAAAAAATACCATGAATGCTATTGTGATCTCGAGAGTAATAAGACTGGGTGACACAATAAGGAGGACAAAGAGCTGGGTTAAGATTAGAAATGAGTTTAAGCCGAAACAAACACGGGGGAAAATTGATATGGAATACCGCCACAAATTTCGAGAGTTAGGACCAAACACAAATTTAACCTCACAAAAAATATCACTAAAGGTCTGGGATGTAATACAGAAGAGGCACAAATAGGGACTATCACTACTCCCCAATAATCTCACTATTAGACACAAACTTCTTCCCACCCGGAAAGGAGGATCACTTATATTATAGCAGGTGGGCCAATAATGAAAATTTGAGATTGCAGGAGTGGATGGAAGAAATAATTGTATCACATATAGAGAAATCACACGGAGAGGGACAGAAACCACGAGAAAGATGGGTGATACACTCAATTACAACACTTTGTCGAAGTTTGCCACAGCCACTACCGAGGGAAGAATCACAAGAGACCTCGTTAAGAAAACTACTCGAGTCCCCACAAAAGCTTAGAGAAAAGGATCTCCAAACATATAAAATACTGCAGCGAGAAGGCAGATCACGAAAATCAGCTTATCTAGAAAAGTGGGAAAAGAGATAGGCCCCTAAGAAGTGACGAACTAGGGAAAAGATACTAAGGTATACATTCGACAGCAAAAGACACCAATAAATAAAAAAAAAACACCAGATAAATAAAAAAAAACTGTCAGGGGCTAACTCTTACTCAAAAAAAAAAAAAAAAAAATGAAAAAAAAAAAAAAAAGTTTGCCTAAAGTTCTACTTCAATGATTTACTAATCATTGCAGATCTGCAATAATTTATACATTGTATATCTGTCTTGTGATTGTAATGGCTCCAATAGAAGCAAATTGTGAAAGTTTTTTTTTTTGTTCTTTTTTTTTTTTTAACCTTAAAGTGGTTCTGAATGCAGAAGTTTTTTTTAACCTTAATGTACACCAAGGTAAAAAAAAAAACTTCTGGGGGCAGCTGCCTTGCTCCCCCCGGCTTCCCTTATACTTACCTGAGCCCAATCCCGCCTTTTCCAGTGACGTGCATGAGAGCAGAAGATCTCCTGGGTCTCTCTCCCCAACAAAAAAAATAAAACATTTTTTTCTTCGTTTCTGTTATAAAATATTGCAAATAAATAATTTTTCACCTGCACTGATAGGCGGCACTGATAGGCTGTGCTGATGGGCACCGAGAGGTAGCATTGATGGGCACTGATACTGTCAGTGGCACTGAGAGGCAGCATTGATGGGCACTGATAGGTGGCACTAATAGGCAGCATTGATGGGCACTACTGATAGGCAGCATTGATGGGAACTGATAGGCAGCACTGATGGGCAGCAGTGATGGGCACTAATAGGCGGCACTGATGGGCAGCAATTATGGGCACTGATAGGCAGCAGTGATGGGCAGCACTGATGGGCAGCAATAGGCAGCACTGATGGGCAGGAATGATGGGCACTGATAGATGGCACTGATAGGTGGCATTGATGGGCATTGATAGGTGGCACTGATGAGCACCAATTAACACTGATATCATGTTAATGTCACCTGTCAGAATTGTCGGTTACCGGCTCTCCTCTCCTTATGTTGTGACAGTGCGTGAGGAAAGGAATGCAGAAAACCAGCAAGTTTGTGTACAAGTGAACAGCTGTAATTGGACACAGCTGATCACGGGGTAAAGGGACGCTGTGGCTGGCCCTTCACCATGATCTGTGATCAGCTGTGTCCAACGGAAAAAGCGATCACAGAGTGCACTGGATGTGTGCCCCAGGGGGGTGTGGTTCTGGGAGGACACCCAGTGACGCCCCCCCCCCCCCTCTCCCAGAACTGGATGGCCGTGCTGTATCTGTCTTTTGGATATAGCGCGGTCGGGAAGAGGTTTATGCGGGAAATGCATTAAGGTTATAAAAAAAAAGTGCATTTAAAACCACTTTAAGTAAGGAGCCCCTTTTAATACAGGAAAGGAGGGAAATATGGGGGGGGGGGGGGGATCTCTGTGCACACATCTGTCATACATCCTCCGCTGTCATCCTGAGAGATCTCACCATAGGAGTCTATAGGACCTGGAATAAAGCAGCTCATCAGGAATTCTTCTGCTTTCACTGGCTTCATGCAATAATAATATTGTAATGATTCCCCAATAGTAAGTATCATCACCCCCATCTTTCTAATGACAGGTCTCTTTTAAATGCTGCACCTTCTCCTCCACCTGTCAGCATGGAGGGTATATACAGTATGGAGGGTATATATAGTATGGAGGGGTGTATACAGTATGGAGGGGGTACACAGTACGGAGGGTGTATACAGTATGAAGGGTATATATAGTACGGAGGGCGGTATACAGTAAGGAGGGGGGTATACAGTATGGAGGGGGGTATACAGTACGGAGGGGGGTATACAGTATATGGAGGGGTTATACAGTATATGGAGGGGGTATACAGTATGGAGGGGTTATACAGTATATGGAGGGGGTATACAGTATATGGAGGGGTTATACAGTATAAAGGGGGGTGTATACAGTATAGAGGGGGGGTATACAGTATATGGAGGGGGGTATACAGTATGGAGGGGTGTATACAGTATATGGAGGGGTGTATACAGTATATGGAGGGGGTGTATACAGTATGGAGGGGGTACACAGTACGGAGGGTGTATACAGTATGAAGGGTATATATAGTACGGAGGGCGGTATACAGTATGGAGGGGGGTATACAGTATATGGAGGGGGGTATACAGTATATGGAGGGGGTATACAGTACGGAGGGGGGATACAGTATATGGAGGGGGGATACAGTATATGGAGGGGGGATACAGTATATGGAGGGGGTATATAGTATATGGAGGGTGTATACAGTATGGAGGGTGTATATAGTACGGAGGGCGGTATACAGTATGGAGGGGGGTATACAGTATATGGAGGGGGTATACAGTACGGAGGGGGGATACAGTATATGGAAGGGGGATACAGTATATGGAGGGGGGTATACAGTATATGGAGGGGGGTATACAGTATGGAGGGTGTATACAGTATGGAGGGTATATATAGTACGGAGGGCGGTATACAGTATGGAGGGGGGTATACAGTATATGGAGGGGGGTATACAGTATGGAGGGGGTATACAGTATGAAGGGTATATATAGTACGGAGGGGGGTATACAGTACGGAGGGGGGTATACAGTATATGGAGGGGGGTATACAGTATATGGAGGGGGTATACAGTACGGAGGGGGGATACAGTATGGAGGGGGGTATACAGTATGGAGGGTGTGTATACAGTACGGAGGGGGATATACAGTATATGGAGGGGTTATACAGTATATGGAGGGGTTATACAGTATATGGAGGGGGGGTATACAGTATATGGAGGGGGGTATACAGTATGGAGGGGGGTATACAGTATATGGAGGGTGTGTATACAGTACGGAGGGGGATATACAGTATATGGAGGGGGTGTATACAGTATGAAGGGGGGTGTATACAGTATAGAGGGGGTATACAGTATATGGAGGGGGTGTATACAGTATGGAGGGGGTGTATACAGTATATGGAGGGGGGTATACAGTATGGAGGGGGATATACAGTATATGGAGGGGGTGTATACAGTACGGAGGGGGATATACAGTATATGGAGGGGGTGTATACAGTATATGGAGGGTGTATACAGTATGAAGGGGGGTGTATACAGTATAGAGGGGGGTATACAGTATATGGAGGGGGTGTATACAGTATGGAGGGGGGTGTATACAGTATGAAGGGGGGTGTATACAGTATAGAGGGGGGTATACAGTATATGGAGGGGGTGTATACAGTATGGAGGGGGGTGTATACAGTATGAAGGGGGGTGTATACAGTATAGAGGGGGGGTATACAGTATATGGAGGGGGTGTATACAGTATGGAGGGGGGTGTATACAGTATGGAGGGGGGTATACAGTGATCAGTGACACTCCATGCTCTCTCATTGTGTTGGTGTCTCCAGTGATCTCGCTCTGTACAGAGAACTTCTATAGAGATAACAGATGCTGTATTATTGGATACAATGTATGTAATCAGAGATCGGACTGTACCACTCACCCTGCGGAGGGAAGGGGGGGTTCGGGATCACTCGGCACCTGTTCGGTATTCAGGATCCTCTCTCCGTCCTCCGCCGACCCCCAACTTTCCTTCTGAGCAGCTCCCTGTCCGCATCCGCACGGGACACGTTTCCGTATCCGCTCGGAAAACTCCGGCTCCGCTCGGCTACCTTTCCGCCCCCTTAGCGGCGCTGACTTCGGCTGTTTCCGCCGCCCACTCGGCTCTTTGGCTCTTTCCGCTATCGCGCTGAGACTTCGGCAATCTCCGCCAAAGACAGCCCGTCCTTGTTAGCCTTGTGTGACTTGTCCCCGGCCTGACCTGTACAGGAGATATTTCTGGCTGTGTGATCTGTAGAGGGGAATGGAGTCTCCGCTGGGCTCATCTAACGCTGCGTTCCCATTGGGTGTTTTGTGAATGTGCTTTTTTTTTGGTAGCTCAAATTGGGCAGATTTGTGGGTTTTTGGCATGTTTGTATTACCATAGAAATTAATGGGAATGCACGATTTGCACATTTTGGTGCGATTTTCTGCTGAAATTGAAAAATAATTATTTTTTTAATAATATATGAAAAAATGTATGAAAAATAAATACACACATACCTAAAAATCATCATAAATAATAAATAAAATAAATTAATAATATTTAACAATAAATAAATAATAATTAACCCCTAACCTTAAAAATATATATATTTAGTAAATTATTATTAATAATACACAATAATATTAATAATAATAAATGGAAAAAAAAAAATTGAAACAATATATGAAAAAAAAAAAAATGAAAAATAAATACACAAATACCTAAAAATCATCGTAAATAATAAATAAAATAAATTAATAATATGTAACAATAAATAAATAATAATTAACCCCAACCTTAAAAAATTATATTTAGTAAAGTGTTATTAATAATATTAATAATTATTAATTAATTAATTAATAATAAGTATTATTAATAATAATAATATTAATAATAATACATGAAAAAAATTTGAAATAATATATGAAAAAATTAACGAAAAATAAATACACAAATACCTAAAAATCATCATAAATAAATAATAAATAAAATAAATTAATAATATGTAACAATAAATAAATAATAAATAACCCCTAACCTTAAAAATATTTATTTGGTAAGTTATTATTAACAATACACAATGATAATAATATTAATAACAAAAAAATGGAAAAAAAAAATTGAAATAATAAAAAAAAAAATAAACGAAAAATAAATACACAAATACCTAAAAATCATCGTAAATAAATAATAAATAAAATAAATTAATAATATGTAACAATAAATAAATAATAACTAACCCCTAACCTTAAAAATATATATTTAGTAAATTATTATTAATAATACACAATAATAATAATATTAATAATAAAAAAATTAAAATAATAAATGAAAAGTAAATACACAAATACCTAAAAATCATCATTAATAAATAAAATAAATTAATAATATGTAACAATAAATAAATAATAATTAACCCCAACCTTAAAAATATATATTTAGTAAAGTATTATTAATAATACACAATAATAATATTAATAATAATACATGAAAAAAAATTGAAATAATATTTGAAAAAATAAACGAAAAATAAATACACAAATACCTAAAAATCATCGTAAATAAATGATAAATAAAATAAATTAATAATATGTAACAATAAATAAATAATAACTAACCCCTAACCTTAAAAATATATATTTAGTAAATTATTATTAATAATACACAATAATAATAATATTAATAATAAAAAAATTGAAATAATAAATGAAAAAAATAATGAAAAGTAAATACATAATTACCTAAAAATCATCATAAATAAATAATAAATAAAATAAATTAATAATATGTAACAATAAATAAATAATAATTAACCCCAACCTTAAAAATATATATTTAGTAAAGTATTATTAATAATACACAATAATAATAATAATATTAATAATAATACATGAAAAAAAAATTGAAATAATATTTGAAAAAATAAACGAAAAATAAATACACAAATACCTAAAAATCATCGTAAATAAATAAAATAAATTAATAATATGTAACAATAAATAAATAATAACTAACCCCTAACCTTAAAAATATACATTTAGTAAATTATTATTAATAATACACAATAATAATAATATTAATAAATAAAAAAATGGGAAAAAAAAAATGAAATAATAAATGAAAAAATGAATGAAAAGTAAATACACAAATACCTAAAAATCATCGTAAATAAATAATAAATAAAATTAATTAATAATATGTAACAATAAATAAATAATAATTAACCCCTAACCTTAAAAATATATATTTAGTAAACTATTATTAATAATACACAATAATAATAATATTAATAATAATAATAATACATGAAAAAATGAGAAATAATATATGGAAAAATAAATGAAAAATAAATGGCAATGCAGAGGGAGAGGAAGTCAAGAGGAACCGGGTTACTCAATGGTTTCCTGAGTCACTGGGCCAGCATTTCGATTGGATTCTGGCCATCCATGTGACTCTGGAGGCCATCTTAGGTGTGGCAGAGTCTATTTAAGACCCTGGCCCCTGGGTTTGGTGCACTCTATGCGAGTGGGTAGAGTAAAGAATGGTACCCCATCTCTTGGCAACAGTACTAGAGAGAGGGAAAGGTTCCTGATGAGGAGGGAAAGCTTAGGGTTGTATCTCTCTGGACACCTTCCTGATTGGGCACAAAACGTCCAGGCCGTGTTCTGTTCCCTCTCAACAGGCGCTGCTGGTTTGGCTGGAACCTGCTCCTTCATGTCATTGGGAACTGTAATGCCGCGTACACACAATCGAAATTTCGGCCAGCAAAAGACCGATGAGAGCTTTTCATCGGAAAATGCGACCGTGTGTAGGCTCCATCGGAATTTTGCTGGCCGAATTCTCGCCAGCAAAAATTTGAGAGCATGTTCTCAATTTTTCAGACGGAAAAGGTTTCTATCGGAAATTCCGATCGTCTGTAGCAATTCTGACACGCAAAATTCCTACGCATGCTCGGAAACAATTAGACGCATTCTCGGCTCTTCGTAGTGTTGTAGGTCACCACGTTCTTGACGGTCGGAATTTGGTGTGACCGTGTGTAGGCAAGACAGTTTGAGCCGAATTCCATTGCAATTCCATCGGGAAAACCATCAGAGCTTTTTCCGACGAGAATTTGGATCGTGTGTACGTGGCATAAGTGTGCCCGGCTGGGTAGCCGTCCCACCAGGTTTATTGTGAGCTGTTGCTACACTACTTCAATACAAGTTTATTATTGCACTTGGCTGTGTGAATTATTGCCGCCGCACCAGGCTGCATCTGGCCTATAAGCCTGTTGGCCCCAATGATATAAATCCGGTCCTGTGTACACAAGGATGGCCATATTGGCTCATTATATATACAGACTCCGGGTATGGTTCGCTGATCCGCTTATCTCTGTACAGATCTACCAGAAATGTCCCGACCCATTGAAAACAGACCCAATGATGATCCACTTGTGGTGGATCCACGGTAAGTTGGATAGAGTAAGGGTTGCAAAGGAGTCTTCCAATTGTATCCAGTCTTTGGTGAGGCAGTGCGCGTGCCAGTCCACTATCCTGGTTAGGTGGCATGCCCAGTGGTATTTTTGGAGGTCTGGGAGTCCAAGACCTCCGAGCAGTTTAGGCAGCACCATTATAATACTAATAATAATACATGGAAAAAACATAGAAATAATATATGAAAAAATAAATGAAAAATAAATATCTAAAAATCATCGTAAATAAATAATAAATAAAATAAATTAATAGTATGTAACAATTAATAAATAAATAATTAACCCCAACCTTAAAAATATATATTTAGTAAATTATTATTAATAATACACAATAATAATAATATTAATAATAATACATGAAAAAAAATAGAAATAATATATGAAAAAATAAATACACAAATACCTAAAAATCATTGTAAATAAATAATAAATAAAATAAATCAATGATATGTAACAATAAATAAATAATAACTAAACCCTAACCTTAAAAATATACATTTAGTAAATTATTATTAATAATACACAATAATAATAATATTAATAATAAAAAAATGGAAAAAAAATGAAATAATAAATGAAAAAATTAATGAAAAGTAAATACACAAATACTTAAAAATCATCGTAAATAAATAATAAATAAAATGAATTAGTAATATGTATAGTGCTTACTCATAGCTATGAGTAAGCACTATACATAGTGCGAAACGCGTCAGTCTGTGCCCCCCTTTTGCTTTGTTTTGCAGTGGAATACTGGATTGATGTGATTCCGTTTTTTTTTTAAATAAATCACTAAAGTTTTTATCTTCCTCCGGTGTGCGGCTGTCCAGAGTTCTTCGGATACTTCAAGCCTATTGGATAAACCTCTAGCCAGAGATTTAGCAGCCAACATGTGATCCAGAAACTTTGCAAAGTCTCTGCCACAGACTAAATTGTAACTGAAGATAAGTAGGAACCTTTCTCACAGTACCTGGATCTCACAGCCTTCTTGGCGATACTGGGAGAAGTGTGGATTCTCTAGTGTCCATACAACTCAGCTCCCAGGCTCTTACTGAGCAGCCAGCTTGTTGGCCCTCCTCCGAAGAGTCCCCCCCTGGTCACTTGTACGAGTTGCTGTGTCCCTCCAATACCGAGAGCACAGCGGGACGCCTCCGAATCCTCCTTCAGTTACTGGGCCTCGAACTAGCCAGTTCTGAGGCTCAGGAAAGGACGGATCCCCATCCCAGACCATGAGGGCATCTGGGGCTGGTCAGGGTGACCATGCTCACGGGGACCACAGACACTCCTGGGTCCGGGACCCCTCACGGGGCTGCCCCAGACCAGGACCAGGAATCAGAGGCGGCTCTAGGCTTTGTGAGGCCTTAGGCGAAACTTACACATGAGGCCCCACTCACGCACGTAATAGGAAAAAAAATACAAGCACACAGAAAAGAGGGTGAGATAAAGAGGGGGGGGAGAGAGAATCAGTGATTGAGCACAGGCAAATTAGGAGGCCGCGAGGCCCCTGTGAGTGCGAGGCCTTAGGCGACCGCCTAATTTGCCTAATTAGAGAGCCGCCTCTGCCAGGAATCAAAGCAGAAGCTGAACCCTGAAGACGTGCCTTCAGCACCTTAAATACCCCTTCCCAGACTACACAGCGGGGCCAGACACGCCCACTGATTGGCTCTGGGAAAGATTGGTACCCAACACGTCCAACCAGGCCTGGTTCTCTGTCTGTCACAGGTGTCTCACTGCCCCTATGACCAAGCGGAACCTCAGTACAGCCCAGCCAGACTGATGCCAAAGCAACCCTGTACAATTAACCCCAAGAACTCCGTTTGAGGTTCTGGGGGAAAACTAAATTTACATTTTAGTAAAGTGTGACCGCTACAGGAAGAATAACTTTTAAATAAAAATGAATTTGGTGATGCGGATATATGCTTCATTGATTCATATGCAGTGTTTATTTCAATGACAGGTCCACTTTACCCCCCTCCTAACAGAAGATCGCATTGTTCATCATCTGCTGAACAAACATCCTCCACAACAAGCAAGAAACAGGATGCAGCCGCGGTTGGCAGAGCCGAGAGGAAAACCCTCCACACTTCACTGACTTCCTATCTGGCCTGTGTGTGTGCAGCCTGCAATCCAGCTGTTGTAGCACTTCAAGTCCCAGCATGCCTTCATTATTAGAAATGGGAACAGGAAGTAAGGGGAAAGCTCTGAGTGAGACACAGGAAGAAGTAAAAAGGTGACATAGGTAAGAAAAGAAAAAGGTTTGGCTGAACTCTGGGCAGAAATAAAAGACATAAATGAAGCAGCTCTGAAATCATTACCCTCAGGTACAGTACGGGAACATGCACAAAATCACGTTTTCCCGAACCGCACAAAAACGTGCTGCCTTCTGCATAAGCATACCGGTACCATTAATGGCACCCCCTGCATCTCTGCATCTGACATACACACTTACATTAGTGGCCGCCAAAATGCATCGTACCGCAGTACCATGCTGTTTGGTGTGGCGCAATTTTAAAAATCCTACCTGAACTACTTTTTACGCGTTTCACAGGCATAGAGCAGTCCACTGAAATTAATGGGTTGCCCTAAACACACTTCATGATAATGCGCACAGAAACGCAGATGCTTGGGCGCACCTTATGATGTCAAGGAGCCTTAAATGCATTTTTTAAATAGTGTGATCTGGTATCAGCCGTTTCCAGTCCCCTCTACAGCACTGGAGTGTAAGAGCAGGGCCAGCGTTCCCGCAAGGGGAACTAGGCAGCCACCTAGGGCGCTCTACTGCCTAGGGGGCGCAGTCATGGCCGCTTACTTCCCCTCTAGTCTGGCCGGGGAAAACGAGGGGCTGAAGAATGTCTGGCGGGCACAGCTAAAGAGGCGGAGGACAGTGGGAAGCCGGATGGGATGAGGTGGGCACAGTTGAGGAGCAAGACGGGATGAGGCGGGCACAGCTTAAGGAGGCGAGGGACAGTGGGGAGCCGGACGGAACGAGACGGGCACAGCTGAGGAGCCCAACGGGATGAGGCAGGCACAGCTGAGGAGACAGAGGACAGTGGGGATCCGGACGGGATAAGACGGGCACAGCTGAGGAGCCGGACGGGATGAGGCAGGCACAACTGAGGAGGCGGAGGACAGTGGGGAGCCAGACGGGATGAGGGGGGCACAGCTGAGGAACCTGACGAGATAAGGTGGGTACAGCTGAGGAAGCGGTGGACAGCGGGGAGCCGGATGGGACGAGGCAGGCACAGCTGAGGAGGCGGAGGACAGTGGAGAGCCAGACAGGACGAGGCGGGCACAGCTGAGGAGGCGGAGGACAGTGGAGAGCCGGACGGGACAAGGCAGGCACAGCTAAGGAGGCAGAGGACAGGGGGAAGCTGGACGGAATGAGGTGGGCACAGCTGAGGACGAGGTGGACAGCGGGGAGCCGGATGGGATGAGGCAGGCACAGCTGAGGAGGACAATGGAGAGCCAGATGGGATGAGGCGGGCACAGCTGAGGAGGCAGAGGACAGTAGGGAGCTGGACAGGAGGAGGCGGGCACAGCTGAGGAGGCGGAGGAAAGTGGGGAGCCGGATGGGACAAGGCAGGCACAGCTAAGGAGGCGGGGGACAGTGGGGAGTCGGACGGGACGAGGCGGGCACAGCTGAGGAGGCGGGGACAATGAGGAGCCGGATGAGGGGGGCACAGCTGAGGAGGCATAACAATATAATAAGGTATTGTGATTATCTCCTAAACGTGCACCATTTAGGAGATATTTACTGTAGATGCAGCCGTTGAAGTGACCGGTGCATGCGCTCTGAAGGAACAGCCACTCGGGCATGTGGGGGAGTGACGTCATTGCGGCTCCGGACACTCAAACAACGATGCATACTAACTCACTATAACTTTGCCATGCAGGTAAAAAAATAAAAATAAATAAAGAATCGCCGGCTGTTTACTACCACTTGTATAAAGACCTAATGGTCTTCTATAGATTGCTATTGCCAGAGTCGAGAAATGCATAGCGGTGTACAGCAGAAAGATAGGCAACACAAACCAGGATAATGTATTTGATGCATAGAAGGATACCCTTCGCCCCCATTTGAAATATGTAGTTAACCCTGGTGAGAATTAAATGCATCTAGGCTACAATACAATGTCCCCCAGACCACACACACAGAAAGGGCGCCATCCGGTCGTTGTCCCCTGCCACAAGAATCCTAAATATTTAAAAAATATGTATTACTGTACAAAGTTCTAGATTTGGAACGTTTGCACTGTTTGAAAACAAATGTGTACAACTTGGAGTTCCCCGTTACAGATGAGTAGTTTGCTTTCATTTCTTCTTTGATATACTGTATATGAAAAATTCACAATGAGTTCTGTAAAAGGGCGGGCATGGAACAGTGTAGGGGAAAGCTCTCCAACAAGTGATATTTAATTCCAAAGGCCTTAATTCAGTGGCGACTGGTGCTCAAAATTTTTGGGGGGAGCAAACAAACTGAAAAATTCTGAAAAAAACCCCATCAATTGCAGCCTCACTGTGCCCATCAAACGCAGCCACTGTGCCCATCAATTGCAGCCACTGTGCCCATCAATTGCAGCCACTGTGCCCATCATTTGCAGCCACTGTGCCATAAAATGCAGCTACTGTGCCATAAAATGCAGCTACTGTGCCATCAATTGCAGCCACTGTGCCATCAAACGCAGCCACTGTGCCCATCAAATGCAGCCACTGTGCCCATAAAACGCTGCCACTGTGCCATCAAACGCTGCCACTGTGCACATCAAATGCTGCCACTGTGCACATCAAACGCTGCCACTGTGCCATCAAACGCTGCCACTGTGCTCATCAAACGCTGCCACTGTGCTCATCAAATGCAGCCACTGTGCCCATCAAACGCTGCCACTGTGACATCAAATGCTGCCACTGCGCCCATCAAATGCTGCCACTGTGCCCATTGAATGCCGCCACTGTACCCATCGAATGCCGCCACTGTGCCCATCGAATGCTGCCACTGTGCCCATCGAATGCCGCCACTGTGCCCATTGAATACCACCACCGTGCCATCAATGCTGCCACTGTGCCATTGAATGCCACCACTGTGACCCCCCCCCCCGCCTCTGCCCGGCACTTACTCTGTGTCCTCCATGCGTCTCCTCGCGATAAGCGTCCAATCACAGCGCCTGTCATTTCAGCCATTCAGGTGACGGGTAGCAGACCCGAGCACTTGATTGGCGGAGAGGCGGTTCAGTTCATTCGCTTTTCTAACACACCTAGGTGGACTGCGAGCGCCAAGCATGGCGCTCACATGTCACCTTTTTTGACGCCTATTAGAGCCTATGGCTCTAATCAGGTGCTTCAAAAACACCACCCGCCGTAATTCAGGCACCCGACACCCGAAAAGGGGCCGGGCGCCTGAATAGGGGTTGGCAGCGGCGGACATAGATAGATTCATGCAATGCATGAATCTATCCATTGGTCATAGTGGAGGTGGCTGGAGAGAGGGGGCGGCGCCCGTGTGCCCTTATAGACGACCCTTTGATGAAGTCACGTGCTCAGTGCACTATTGAGCCCCCCCCCTCTTTATTGCATGACCCTACCACACCAGATGAGCCTGAAGTCCACCCCGGTATCGGTACTGCTGTGGATATCTGTGGGAGTCGATCGATTGCTGAGCATCCTGGTTTTATTCATACCAAGGCCTAACTTGACCTGCAGGGGTCTTCATATGAGGTGAGAGGCTGGGGGAAACGAGTGGCGCACCACGGATGGTGATAGTAATTGGATGAAGTGGATATCGTTCGATCATATTGCACATGCAGTTCTATGAACTGTAATATGGAGATTTGTTCCCTCTTTATCGGACTCTGATTGCACTTTCATCATTTTTGGAATATTTTTTGCACTTTATTGCTCTGTTTGCACTTCATGCGAATATTGGACCTTATTGGATTTTGATTGCACTACCCGCACTTTTTGAGTACTTTTAAGCACCCTATTGCTTTGCTCGCACTTTATTATTACTATGAAAGTTTGTTATTATTTATTATGCTGAAGATTGTTTGCACTTGATTATTTGGCACATTAGTTGCAGAACTTCTGGAAGTGATTTTTATCAAGTGTGTTTATCACACTTAATACTGTTCACTATTTGTATTATTTAGCACTTTTAGTTAGCGCCACATACTTTTTTATTCATACATTTTTTCTGTGTGGGAAAACTTTTATATGTTGGTAGCTTCTCATATCCTTATTTTGTATATTTGAGTGAGTTTGGTTTTGCGCAATAGTTCCTCTCTCTTTCACCGCTACTGCCCTGATTCATCAAGGAACATAAGGCACCTTAAAGTGATTGTAAAGGAAAAAATGTTATAAAAAAAAAAATTAACAAACATGTTCTACTTACCTGCTCTGTGCAGTGGTTTTGAACAGAGCAGCCCCAATCCTCCTCTTCGCGGGTCCCCTCCCCCTTGTTGAGTTCCCCATACCAAGCCGTTTGCTGTGGGGGAACTCGTGGGTGCTCACTCCCAAGCCAGCTCTCTGCGTCTATAAGACACAGAGAGCACGGCTCAGGCCCGCTCCCGCCTCACTGGCTGTAATTGACCGCAGCTGGAGCCAATGGCTTTTGCTGCTGCATCTCAGCCAATAAGGAGGGGGAGATCCGGGAGAGCCTCGGGTCTGGTGCACATCACTGGATCATGATCAGGCTTAGGTAAGTATAAGGGAGGAGCTGAGGCAGAGCTGCATACTGAAGGTTTTTTACCCAGAATTGCAACCACTTTAACCACCTGCTTACCCCTACACTATTACCCCCTTCCTGCCCAGGCCAATTTTCAGTCTTCAACGCTGTCACACAATGTCAGGCAATGCTGTACCCATATGTAATTTTTTTCACACAAATAGAACTTTGTTTTGGTGGTATTTAATCATCACTGAGTTTTTTTTTTTTTGCTTTTTTTGCTTAACAAATGAAAAAAGACTGAAAATGTTGAATTTTTTTTTTTTTATAGTTTATTATAACATTTTGCAAACAGGTATTTTTCCCACTGTTTATCAAAAATGTAAGGAGCATTCTTCCCACTGATCACCAATGTAAGGGACATTCTTCCCACTGATCACCAATGTAAGGGACATTCTTCCCACTGATCACCAATGTAAGGGACATTCTTCTCACTGATCACCAATCTAAGGAGCATTCTTCCCACTGACCACCAATGTAAGGAACATTCTTCTCACTGATCACCAATGTAAGGAACATTCTTCCCACTGATCACCAATGTAAGGAACATTCTTCCCACTGATCACCAATGTAAGGAGCATTATTCCCAATGATCACCAATGTAAGGGGCATTCTTCCCACTGATCACCAATGTAAGGGGCATTCTTCCCACTGATCACCAATGTAAGGGACATTTTCCACACTGATCACCAATGTAAGGGACATTCTTCCACTGATCACCAATGTAAGGGGCATTCTTCCCACTGATCACCAATGTAAGGGGCATTCTTCCCACTGATCACCAATGTAAGGAGCATTCTTCTCAATGATCACCAATGTAAGGGACATTCTTCCCACTGATCACCAATGTAAGGAGCATTCTTCCCACTGATCACCAATGTAAGGGGCATTCTTCCCACTGATCACCAATGTAAGGAGCATTCTTCTCACTGATCACCAATGTAAGGAGCATTCTTCCCACTGATCACCAATGTAAGGAACATTCTTCCCACTGATCACCAATGTAAGGGGCATTCTTCCCACTGATCACCAATGTAAGGACATTTCTTCCCACTGGTCACCAATGTAAGGGGTCATTGACTGCTGATGATTTGGTTTTGGTAAGGGTTTCCCAAGTCCTGAAAAATCTGTGATTCCACAGGTATGGGATATGCCTATTTATATTGTGGCAAACAGTACCAATGCTACTATTCAATAAAATCCATACCTGGAGTTCAGCTTTGATAATGAGAACACAGTGCCCTTTCCTGCTACATAAATCCTCCCAATGCTGAGACGGAGTACTCGGGTGGAGCTTTAAAGGGTTAAGTTCCCTATTTTGTACTTGCGTTTTCCCTCAGCGATCTTTGTGAGATAAAAGTTTGTGGTGTTGTGCTGAGTTGACTGCTGAGAAGTTCGGACACCCTCTTCCTCCCACGTACGCCCACCCGGCAGGTGCAGACCAACTCCCATGGGTGCCTAAGCTGCCGAGAAGTTTACGCTGAAGTGACTCTCCAGTCTTCGACAACTCTTGCACACTTAGTACCTCTCTCGGACCATGCTGGTGTTTCTGCTCTTCTGTTTTTGCGGAGCCAACTTTGTCCATTCACAGGAGGACTCTGAGTTTATCACAGTTTCAGCTGAAGGTAAGAGAACGTAGATTAATGTACGTAGATTAGCAAGTCAACATAGAATTCTAACCCAAAATTTTCGTAAAAGGCAGAAACATCAACAATTTTGTAAACCAAAAATGTTGTAAACCAACAATTTTGTAAATTACAATATTAATGAATTTTGTTTAATTGTGTGTATTTTTTGGCTTGTGAAGTATCTATTGTACTCCAATGGGAAAAGATTTGCTTTTCCTGAGTCCAGAATCCCCGGACCATTTCTCTTTATTATGCCCCGTACACACGGTCGGATATTCTGATGGAAAAAGTCTGATCGGATTATGTTGTCGGAAAATCCGATCCTGTGTGGGCTCTAGAGGGCTTTTTCCGTCTGAATTTCCGGCGGAAAAACTTTGAGAGCAGGATCTAAAATTTTCCGACAACCAAATCTGATCTGACTTTTTCCGATCGTGTGTAGAGAATTCTGACGCACAAAGTGTCACGCATGCTCAGAAGAAATTTGGAGACGAAAGCTATTGGCTACTGGCCTCTATGTAGTCCCGTCGTACGTTTTGTACGTCACCTCGTTCGGAACGATCGGATTTTCCGACAACTTTGTCCGACCGTGTGTGTGCAACACAAGTTTCGGACAAAATCCGACGTATTTTGTGGTCGGAATGTCCGACCGTGTGTACAAGGCATAACACTCGTGATTCCCTTGGGCAAGTTTTGGTTTCGTATCTCATTTAGGTTTTGGAGTCTACACTGACATACACTTTTTTTCTTGGGACAGAACAGGATAGAATTTTAACGCAGACTTAAATACATATACTTTTTTTCCCTAGGTTTTAATTAGGAAGAAACTGTGAAAAAAAATACATTCCTGTACTTCTTTCCAACGCAACAGTTACGTAATCAGCACAGCCCCCAATATGTACCCCTATAATATAACCATCAAATTCTGCTTATTAAAAGAATATCACAAAAATTTGTTTTTTATGTCACCGAGATCAGCTAAGTGCCAGCCAGAACCCGACAGACCTGCTGAGTCCCCCGATGCTGTTTTAAAATGGTAATCGAGATTAAAGTAGTTAAGGTAGTTATAACATGCTAGGTGCCTATGTGAATGAGCCAATCCTGCACACTCCCTATGGGGCAAAAATATAATAAAATATACTGTAAAAAACAAACATAAAGAAATGATATATAACAAAACAAGTCTGGATTATTTCAACTCCCGGCTTTTGAATACTATGTAGTATGTAGCTGATAATAATACAAATAATAAAAAATGTGATAGCGCTGCAATATTAGAATCTATGTACAATAAATCAACGATTCAAATAACAGTGCAATATAGGAGCTAATAAGAAATAAAAAAGTGAAACAGAGTCCAATAAACAATATATGATGCTTTCTTCAGAGATATAGAAAAAAACAAATGTGGAAAAAAAGAAAAAAAAATCTGTGGGATCACATTAGTGATAGCTGCAGCAATTTTAAGCATTTTTTTGTTTATTATCACGTTTTCACTAAAATCTTTACATATTAGCGTGCCACTATTCTATTTTTAATTTCTATTTTTAATTTTTATGTAGCTGATATTACATTGTGTTTCGTAGAATGCTTAGAGCAGTGGTGGTAAACCTTCTTGATATGAGGAGCATCAAGTGCGACCCCCAACCCCCCAACCCCCGATGTTCAAAGGGGCACACATAAAAATCAGTGAATATTCATTATAAAAGACAGCGGACATGATATAGTCAAAGCCTATGGACATGATACAAGAGATGGTCAGACTGTAGACATGATACAAGAGATGATCAGAGACTGTAGACATGATACAAGACATGATACAAGAGATAGTCAGGGACTGTAGGCATAATACAAGAGATGATCAGAGACTGCAGACATGATACAAGACATGATACAAGAGATGGTCAGAGACTGTAGACATGATACAAGAGATGGTCAGACACTGCAGACATGATACAAGACATGATCAGAGACTGCAGACATGAGATGATCAGAGACTGCAGACATGATACAAGAGATGATCAGAGACTGTAGACATGATAAGAGATGGTCAGAGACTGCTGATATGATGCAAGAGATGGTCAGAGACTGCAGACATGATGCAGGAGAAGGTCAGAGACTGTGGACACAATATACTGTAAGAGGTGATCGGAAAATGCAGACATGATGTAAGAGATGTTCAGAGACTGAGGACCTGATACAAGGGAGGGTCAGAGACTGTGGACACAATATAAGAGATGGTCGAAGACTGCTGACATGATGCAAGAGATGGTCAGAGACTGCTGATATGATGCAGGAGAAGGTCAGAGACTGTGGACACAATATACTGTAAGAGATGATCGGAGACTGCTGACATGATGCAAGAGATGTTCAGAGACTGAGGACATGATACAAGGGAGGGTCAGAGACTGTGGACACAATATAAGAGATGGTTGAAGACTGCTGACATGATGCAAGAGAGGGTCAGAGACTGCAGACATGATACAGGAGATGGTCAGAGACTGAAGACAACATGATACAAGAGATGGTCAGAGACTGCAGACATGATACAAGAGATGGTCAGAGACTGCAAACATGATACAAGAGATGGTCAGAGAATGCAGACAGGCTGCCATGTTGCCTTCTTCAACAAAAAGAAATTCTGTTGTTGACATTCAGCAAAACACGGCAGTTATGGGACACTCAATTCCCTTAACATTTCACATCCTCAGTTAGAAATGTTCTCCTCTACTAACTGATCAAATAAATAATGATACATGCAGATACATGACTAACTAGCAAAAGTGAAAAAAAATATAATTTTGTAGATCTCACATTATATTATATTTTGTTAGATATTGTAAGATCGCCATGCCACATAAAGAAAATATGGAAATATGAGCAAAATAAAAAATGACATGAATGGTGCAGGCTATTAGTAGTGTTATTATGGCAGTTTTTATTTTATGAGTCCCCCTATGTGCAAAAGATTTATTACCTGTTCGTTCTGCCAGTATAGACGTTACATTCCCACTTCCTGTAACAGGGTGACAACGCTGTTTGTTCTGCCGTGAAATCACACAGCAGTGTTGTCACCCTGTGGACACTGTAGTCTTGATGGACATGTGACAACCATGTTTGTTATGCAGTGAAATAGCACAGCAGCATTGTCACCCCCTTGGACAGAGTAGTCTAATGCCGCGTACACACGGTCAGAATTCTCGTCGGAAAAAGCTCTGATGGTTTTCCCGTCAGAATTCCGATGGAATTTCACTCAAACTGTCTTGCCTACACACTGTCACACCAAATTCCGACGGTCTGTAACACAGCAGCATAAAACACGTTCGACATCACTATAAAAGGGAAGTTTAATGCTTCTGAGCATGCGTCTAATTGTTTCCGAGAATGCGTCGGAATTTTGCGTGTCGGAATTGCATACACACACGATCGGAAAAAAACTATACTACTTTTCCAGACACCCTAGAGAATAAAATGGCAGTCGTTGCAATACTTTATGTCACACCGTATTTGCGCAGCGGTCTTACAAACACGATTTTTTGGGAAAAAGTAGGCTTTTTTTCATTAAAAAAATAAGACAACAGTATATTGAGGACAATTTTTTTTTTTTTTTTTTTTTTTTTTATATTGTGAAAGATAATGTTACACCGAGTAAATTGATACCCAGCATGTCCTGCTTCAAAATTGCGCCCGCTCGTTGAATGGCAACAAAAAGGCATGATGGGCTATATAGCACCTGTGTGTAATCCCGCAAAAATCCTTTGTAGCTGTTCTTGAGGCATTTATAAGCAGCAAATGATCTACAAGCAGCAAATGTTTATGCCTCTGTGTGTACAGGCCCAATAAAAACACTGGGCTGTATTTAGATAAGTAATTTAGATGCCTGAATATCTAAAAATGTAGGGACAGGAAAGGAGTGATTTTTTTTAATTTTATATATATATATATATATATATATATATATATATATAATATATATATATATATATATATATATATATATATATACATATACTGTATATACAGTATCTCACAAAAGTAAGTACACCCCTCACATTTTCATAAATATTTTATCCTATCTTTTCATGTGACATCACTGAAGAAATGACTACAATGTAAAGTAGTGAGTGTACAGCTTGTATAACAGTGTAAATTTTCTATCCCCTCAAAATAACTCAACACACAGCCATTAATGTCTAAACTGCTGGCAACAAAAGTGAGTACACCCCTAAGTGAAAATGTCCAAATTGAGCCCAAAGTGTCAATATTTTGTGTGGCCACCATTATTTTCCAGCACTGCCTTAACCCTCTTGGGCATGGAGTTCACCAGAGCTTCACAGGTTGCCACTGGAGTCCTCTTCTACTCCTCCATGACGACATCACAGAGCTGGTGGATGTTAGAGGCCTTGCGCTCCTCCACCTTCCATTTGAGGATGCCCCACAGATGCTCAATAGGGTTTAGGTCTGGAGTAGGGTTGCCACCTTTTCTTCAAGCCAAACCTGAACACTTTAGAGGCGCACGGCATGGCACCCCAACCGCGGTGCTATTTTGCAGCGATTGTCACCCGACAAATCGCGGGAAAATCACGTAAACAGAATTGTGGGATGCCTGTGGGATGCCTTTGTGATTGGGGTGCCATTATCCCCATTCTCTCCTATTACAAATCTCATTTCCCTACCAGCACAAATCCTCCTCCTTCCAATACCCCCATGGCAGCCGACAGGGGGTATCACGGGACCCCAGTACACAGGGGGATCCAGACAGCAGAGGGTTCGGAGTGGGGACAATTACAGAGATTGATGGGGGAAATTACAGAGGAGGGGTGCAAATACAGAGATAGGGAACAATTACAGAGGAAGAGGAGTGCAAATACAGGAGGAGGAGGGGGTGACAAATACAGGAGGAGGGGGTGACAAATACAGGAGGAGGGGGTGACAAATACAGAGACGGGGAGACAATTACAGAGGAGGGGAGACAATTACAGAGGAGGGGAGACAATTACAGAGGAGGGGAGACAATTACAGAGGAGGGGAGACAATTACAGAGGAGGAGGATGCAAATACAGGAGGAGGGGGTGACAAACACAGGAGGAGGGGGTGACAAACACAGGAGGAGGGGGTGGCAAATACAGGAGGAGGGGGTGGCAAATACAGTGGAGGGGGTGGCAAATACAGTGGAGGGGGTGGCAAATACAGTGGAGGGGGTGGCAAATACAGGGGAAGAGGAGACAATTACAGAGGGGGGGTGCAAATACAGACAAGGGGAACAATTACAGAGGAGGGGGTGCAAATACAGACAAGGGGAACAATTACAGAGGAGGGGGTGACAAATACAGGAGGAGGAGGGGGTGGCAAATACAGGAGGAAGAGGATGCAATTACAGAGGAGGGGGGACAATTACAGAGGAGGGGGTGCAAATACAGACAAGGGGGGGAAAATACAGAGAAGGGGAACAATTACAGAGGAGGGGTGACAAATACAGGAGGAGGAGGGGGTGGCAAATACAGGAGGAGGAGGGGGGTGGCAAATACAGGAGGAGGAGGGGGTGGCAAATACAGGAGGAGGAGGAGGAGGAGGGGGTGGCAATTACAGAGAAGGGGAGACAATTACAGAGGAGGGGAGACAATTACAGAGGAGGGGGGGTGCAAATACAGAGGAAGAGGATGCAAATACAGGAGGAGGGGGTGGCAAATACAGTGGAGGGGGTGGCATATACAGAGGAAGAGGAGACAATTACAGAGGAGGGGGTGCAAATACAGACAAGGGGGGAAATTACAGAGGAGGGGGTGACAAATACAGGAGGAGGAGGATGCAATTACAGAGGAGGGGGGACAATTACAGAGGAGGGGGTGCAAATACAGACAAGGGGGGAAATTACAGAGGAGGGGGTGACAAATACAGGAGGAGGAGGATGCAATTACAGAGGAGGGGGGACAATTACAGAGGAGGGGGTGCAAATACAGACAAGGGGGGGGAAATTACAGAGAAGGGGAACAATTACAGAGGAGGGGTGACAAATACAGGAGGAGGGGGTGGCAAATACAGGAGGAGGGGTGACAAATACAGGAGGAGGGGGTGACAAATACAGGAGGAGGAGGGGGGTGGCAAATACAGGAGGAGGAGGGGGTGGCAAATACAGAGAAGGGGAGACAATTACAGAGGAGGGGAGACAATTACAGAGGAGGGGAGACAATTACAGAGGAGGGGGGGTGCAAATACAGAGGAAGAGGATGCAAATACAGGAGGAGGGGGTGACAAATACAGGAGGAGGGGGTGGCAAATACAGTGGAGGGGGTGGCATATACAGAGGAAGAGGAGACAATTACAGAGGAGGGGGTGCAAATACAGACAAGGGGGGGAAATTACAGAGGAGGGGGTGACAAATACAGGAGGAGGAGGATGCAATTACAGAGGAGGGGGGACAATTACAGAGGAGGGGGTGCAAATACAGACAAGGGGGGGAAATTACAGAGAAGGGGGACAATTACAGAGGAGGGGTGACAAATACAGGAGGAGGGGGTAACAAATACAGGAGGAGGAGGGGGTGGCAAATACAGGAGGAGGAGGGGGTGACAAATACAGAGAAGGGGAGACAATTACAGAGGAGGGGAGACAATTACAGAGGAAGAGGATGCAAATACAGGAGGAGGGGGTGACAAACACAGGAGGAGGGGGTGACAAACACAGGAGGAGGGGGTGACAAACACAGGAGGAGGGGGTGACAAACACAGGAGGAGGGGGTGGCAAATACAGTGGAGGGGGTGGCAAATACAGGGGAAGAGGAGACAATTACAGAGGAGGGGGTGCAAATACAGACAAGGGGAACAATTACAGAGGAGGGGTGCAAATACAGACAAGGGGAACAATTACAGAGGAGGGGGTGACAAATACAGGAGGAGGAGGGGGTGGCAAATACAGGAGGAAGAGGATGCAATTACAGAGGAGGGGGGACAATTACAGAGGAGGGGTGCAAATACAGACAAGGGGGGGAAATTACAGAGAAGGGGAACAATTACAGAGGAGGGGTGACAAATACAGGAGGAGGAGGGGGTGGCAAAAACAGGAGGAGGGGGTGACAAATACAGGAGGAGGAGGGGGGTGGCAATTACAGAGAAGGGGAGACAATTACAGAGGAGGGGAGACAATTACAGAGGAGGGGGGGTGCAAATACAGAGGAAGAGGATGCAAATACAGGAGGAGGGGGTGACAAATACAGGAGGAGGGGGTGGCAAATACAGTGGGGGGGGTGGCATATACAGAGGAAGAGGAGACAATTACAGAGGAGGGGGTGCAAATACAGACAAGGGGGGAAATTACAGAGGAGGGGGTGACAAATACAGGAGGAGGAGGATGCAATTACAGAGGAGGGGGGACAATTACAGAGGAGGGGTGCAAATACAGACAAGGGGGGGAAATTACAGAGAAGGGGGTGACAAATACAGGAGGAGGAGGATGCAATTACAGAGGAGGGGGGACAATTACAGAGGAGGGGGTGCAAATACAGACAAGGGGGGAAATTACAGAGAAGGGGAACAATTACAGAGGAGGGGTGACAAATACAGGAGGAGGGGGTGACAAATACAGGAGGGGGTGGCAAATACAGGAGGAGGGGTGACAAATACAGGAGGAGGAGGGGGTGGCAAATACAGGAGGAGGGGGTGGCAATTACAGAGAAGGGGAGACAATTACAGAGGAGGGGAGACAATTACAGAGGAGGGGAGACAATTACAGAGGAGGGGAGACAATTACAGAGGAGGGGGGGTGCAAATACAGAGGAAGAGGATGCAAAAACAGGAGGAGGGGGTGACAAATACAGGAGGAGGGGGTGGCAAATACAGTGGAAGAGGAGACAATTACAGAGGAGGGGGTGCAAATACAGACAAGGGGGGAAATTACAGAGGAGGGGGTGACAAATACAGGAGGAGGAGGATGCAATTACAGAGGAGGGGGGACAATTACAGAGGAGGGGGTGCAAATACAGACAAGGGGGGGAAATTACAGAGAAGGGGGACAATTACAGAGGAGGGGTGACAAATACAGGAGGAGGGGGTAACAAATACAGGAGGAGGAGGGGGGGGTGGCAAATACAGGAGGAGGAGGGGGTGGCAAATACAGGAGGAGGAGGGGGTGGCAAATACAGGAGGAGGAGGGGGTGGCAAATACAGGAGGAGGAGGGGGTGGCAAATACAGGAGGAGGGGGTGGCAAATACAGGAGGAGGGGGGAAAACACAGAGGAGTCAAAACATAAGAGAGAGAGGCGACAGGCAGCTGCTGGTGCAGAAGTTTTTAATAAAATAAATGCTTAAAAACAATCCACTCACTCTTCATGTCAGAGCTGTATATGTCAGTCTGTGAAGTCGGCTGTCCCATCCTCCCCTCCAATCAACGCTGCTGTTATCACTGGAGGAAACAGAGAGCCACGGGAAACTCATGTGAACTGTCAGCCTCTGATGATGGAGGCGTGGTTAAGCCTCCGGAACGCTCTGATTGGTCACAGCATCCCAGGCTGACAGCTCACTGCAGTCTCCCCGCAGCTCTGTGTTATTGGCTTTCTCAAGCGATTCAGTAATAACAGCATTGTGGATTGGAGGGGAGGATGGGACAGCCGACTAAGTTCACAGACTGACAGTGAGTGGATTGTTTTTAAGCATTTACTTTATTAAAAACTTCTGCACCAGCAGCTGCCTGTCGCCTCTCTCTCTGTTTTCATTGCTCTGTATTTGCTCCCCCTGCCCGCCGCTACAATCCCCCTGCTGTCCGGGTCCCCCTGTGTGCTGGGGCTTGTAAAAGGCGGCCCCATGGCAACCCCTGTGAGCTGGAAATGGTGTCCGGGTGTGAGGCAGAGGGAAACCCGGGCACAGCCTCCTAAACCCGTACTGTCCGGGTCAAAACCGGACAGGTGGCAACCCTAGTCTGGAGACATGCTTGGCCAGTCCATCACCTTTATCTTCAGCTTCTTTAGCAAGGCAGTGGTCATCTTGGAGGTGTGTTTGGGGTCGTTATCATGTTGGAATACTGCCCTGCAGCCCAGTCCCTGAAGGGAGGGGATCATGCTCTGCTTCAGTATGTCACAGTACATGTTGGCATTCATGGTTCCCTCAATGATCTGTAGCTCCCCAGTGCCGGCAGCACTCATACAACCCCAGACCAGGACACTCCCACCACCATGCTTGACTGTAGGTAAGACACACTTGTCTTTGTACTCCTCACCTGGTTGCCGCCACACACTCTTGACACCATCTGAACCAAAAAAGTTTATCTTGGTCTCATCAGAGCACAGGACATGGTTCCAGTAATCCATGTCCTTAGTCTGCTTGTCTTCAGCAAACTGTTTGCAGGATTTCTTGTGCATCATCTTCAGAAGAGGCTTCCTTCTGGGATGACAGCCATGCAGACCAATTTGATGCAGTGTGCGGCGTATGGTCTGAGCACTGACAGGCTGACCCGCCACCCCGTCAACCTCAGTAGCAATGCTGGCAGCCCTAATACGTCTATTTACCAAAGACAACCTCTGGATATGACGCTGAGCATGTGCACTCAACTTCTATGGTCGACCATGGCGAGGCCTGTTCTGAGTGGAACCTGTCCTGTTAAACCGCTGTATGGTCTTGGCCACTGTGCTGCAGCTCAGTTTCAGGATCCTGGCAATCTTCTTATAGCCTAGGCCATCTTTATGTCGAGTAACAATTATTTTTTTCAGATCCTCAGAGAGTTCTTTGCCATGAGGTACCATGTTGAACTTCCAGGACCAGTATGAGAGAGTGAGAGCTACAACACCAAATGTAACACACCTGCTCCCCATTCACACCTGATACCTTGTAACACTAATGAGTCACATGACACCGGGGAGGGAAAATGGCTAATTGGGCCCAATTTGGACATTTTCACTTAGGGGTGTACTCACTTTTGTTGCCAGCGGTTTATACATTAATGGCTGTGTGTTGAGTTATTTTGAGGGGACAGCAAATGTACACTGTTATACAATCTGTACACTCACTACTTTACATTGTAGCAAAGTGTCATTTCTTCAGTGTTGTCACATGAAAAGATAGAATGAAACATTTACAAAAATGTGGGGGGTGTACTCACTTTTGTGACATACTGTATATTATCCTTTTTTTTTTTTTTTTACTATATAGCAATGTATATTGGAAGATCTATTATTCTCTTCCAGAAGAGGAGCTTACACTTTCCACCTCAGCCGCCCACATTAGTTTTAATTTTATTTTTATATACCGTATATACTCGAGTATAAGCCGAGATTTTCAGCCCTTTTTTTAGTGCTGAAAGTCCCCCCCTCGGCTATACTCGAGTCACCGCCGTCTGCCTACATGAACAGCGTGTCATGCAGACAGACGGCAGTGTTCAAAAGCCGCGCCTCCTCCTCCTCCCTGTCTGTGATAGGAGGAACACTAATTTTCCCAGCAGTAAGTCAGTGTGCAGTGTTCCGCCTATCACGGATGTCCTGTCATTCTCATCTCATGGACGAGGATGAGAGAATGTCTGTGATAGGCGGAACACTGAACACTGACTGCTGGGAAAACAGAGTGTTCCTCCTATCAAGGACGACGAGGAGGAGGCGCTGCTTTTGAATGTGGAATGGCGCCTTAAACGCTGATCGGCAGGATCAGCAATGGAGGACACAGGACATCCAACGATCGGCACAAGACTGCAATGGTGGACACAGGTGGCAGATCGGAGGGAGGCATACACAGACCCAGGGGATGCAGATCGGCACAGGTAGGCTGCAATGGACACAGGGAGGTTTGTACAGGACACAGGGGACATGCAGCTGCAGATGGGCATTTGCTGCCCTCTTTTCCACTTACAGTAGCTGCTGCATTTCTCACCCTAGGCTTATACTCGGGTCAATAAGTTTTCCCATTTTTTTTTGTGGTAAATTAGGGGCCTCGGCTTATATTCGGGGTCGGCCTATACTCGAGTATATACGGTAATATTACATACAGTGGCGACTCAGTTCCTGGAATCATGCTGTTTGTGGATACACAGTAGGATGTTTATCGTATACATGACATCCACAATCAGAGATGTGTGTAGACCTTGTCTTCTTTTACAGGAACTAAAGTTTACACTTCTTGATTTCTAAGTTCCTTTTTTAACTTTTTTAAAACATTTTTTGCAGGAGCATTATTTTCCCAGATTGCAAGTAAACTGAGCTGCTAGTTTGGAAATGACTTGCTAAGCTATTGCTAGACTTGCCAGGCTTCACAAGTTTGTTGCACAATTGCAGCAAGTCCGCATTGCATGACTCCAGATCAACTTTCGTTGCAAACATTCTGCAAGTCTGCTGCAAGTTCAGTTATGTTGTGTAATAGTCCTCCCACCACAGGGGTCACTGTGGCTGAATTTTCATGCTGTGGACTTGCAGAGCTCTTCCTGTAGACTGACCACTGCAACTTTGGTCTTGCTAGAGAATTGCCACGCAAATTTGCTACAAATTGGAAACGTGTCAACTAGAACTTGTGCTTTAAGTGCTCTGCTAGTGCACACCCTTAATTTCAAGTTGCACCTACAGGTAAGCCTAGATTAAGGCTTACCTGTAGGTACAAGAAATATCTCCTAAACCTGCACGGTTTAGGAGATATTTGCAAAGAACGATTTACAACGTTGTCTACGGCACATGCGCGCCGTAGACAGCGGTGCATTGAACGGGTTAATCCCCATTCCCAACTGCGGCTCACCGCAGTTGAAGTGTCCTGCGCGCATGCGCGGAGCGACGTCTTCGCTGCTCTGGCCAATCACAGCGCGCTGTGATTGACTGGAGCGGCGATACCCGGAAGAGAGATGGCTGCGACTGGAGGGGGAGAAGAGGACGGCGTCGGGGGCCCCGATCTAAGGTAAGTGATGCATAATGAGCTAGTATGCTAGTCATACTAGCTCATTATAACTTTGTCTTGCAGGTAATTTACAAAATTTTTTTTTTTAAAACGGGTATACAACCGCTTTAACAGACTTACAATTCAACTTACCATTCAACTCTGCCACAAATCTGAAAAGTCTGACCGTGTCTGACCGTGAAAGTCTGACCGTGTGTAGGCTCCATCGAACATTTGCTGTCGGACTTTCTGCCAACAAATGCTTGCTAGCAGGTTCTCTAGCAAGGCCAACAAAACTGTTGTCGGAAAGTCCGACCGTGTGTAGGCTCCATCGGACATTTTTTGTTGGAATTTCCGACAAACAAAATTTGAGAGCTGGTTCTCAAATTTTCCGACAACAAAATCTGTTGTTGTAAATTCCGAGCGTGTGTAGACAATTCCGACCCACAAAATTCCACGCATGCTCGGAATCAAGCAGAAGGAGCCGCACTGGCTATTGAACTTAATGTTTCTCGGCTCGTCGTATGTCTTGAACGTCACCGCGTTCCCACGTTGGAATTGTTGGCCAACATGTGTGTGACCGTGTGTATGCAAGACAAGTTTGAGCCAACAAACTTCGAACAAAAATCCACGGTTTTGTTGGCGGAAAGTCCGATCGTGTGTACGTGGCATGAGGGGCATAAGGCTCAGTCCACCAAAAACTCACCCATCTACTGACCTCCTGTAGATCTCAGAAAATCTAGTGTTGAAAACTCCGAACCAAGGATTCCCAGCTCCACCTTCTGCTGTACTCTTGAGTTGGCACCCTTTATTTATATAATATTATGGAGCTAAGAGAGAAGATGAGTTCTCACTGTTGGAGTTGGCATAAGATGGTTCACAGAAGATCAGCACACTGGAGATAACTGTTGATGAACTTTAAAAACCAATACAGGAGCTATTCCGTTATTAGGGTTCATGCACACAGAGATTGTTTAGGTATTTTATATGCCTACTGCATACCTCCCAACTTTGTGAGATGGGAATGAGGGACACCTATCAGCAAAAGTATGCAGGCATAGGACACACCCCTTGCCACGCCCCCTTAAAGGAGAATTGTACAAAAAAACAAGATTGGTTAAACCCACAACTGTTTTTTTTAACCATTACTTTTATATTGGCTTTTGGAATTTACCAATGCAGCAATTTAGAAATCAGATGAAAGGTTTAGCTCTGGAAAACACTTTCTGAAAGATAAAAAGTGCATTTTATATACATCTATACAGATCAGACCAAAATGAGGGACAAATGAGGAGGAATGAGGGACAGAGGGACATTGCTCCAAATCAGGGACAGTCCCTCAAAATCAGGGACAGTTGGGAGCTATGCTACTGTAATTTCCCAGCACTTTCCGACACCAAGCGATCCATAGGTGCAGCATACAGCCTGAAGTTTTGTGTTCAGGAAATACATCGGGAGCAAATTCTCGGGTAAACATTGGTGCAAAAAAGTAACAGCATTTACAGGCATACCCCACTTTTAAGTACACAATGGGGTTTATTTACTAAAGCTGGAAAGTGCAAAATCAGGCTCACTTCTGCATAGAAACCAATGAGCTTCTAACCTTGGCTTGTTCAATTAAGCTTTGGTAATAAAACCTGGAAGCTCATTGGTTTCTATGCAGAAGTGAGCCTGATTTTGCACTTTCCAGCTTTAGTAAATAAACCCCATTGTGTACTTAAAAGTGGGGTATGCCTGTACAAGAGTTTGGCCATGTACAGCTATTCACTTGTATTGCAGTCTGTATGCAGCACATGCAGTTCCCTGGGTGTAGGAAAGGGCCTGGAATTTTACTTGGGTATAATAAATGGCTATAAATGTGCATGTGCACAGATCCTTAATGGGTTCCCACTGAGCGTACGCATATATATACAGCCTCGCTGAAGTGGGTCTTTGTTGGTTGGGCCCCCACATATGCACCACTGTGTTTGTGATGAGCACAGGCTGCATAGTGCATTCCCAACACAGAGACTGAGCTGTCAATGACAGTTGTGGGTCTCGTACTAACAATCAGGAACTGGGAGGACGGGTTCCTGGTCACCTGATTGCTGTGATAGCCTCTGGTTGGCTGTAACAATAATCAGTCACTGCACAGCCCGACACTGTTTTTTTTTTTTTTTTTAATCATCTTGAATGGAGAAAAAGATACAGAGCGGATGATTTACTAAAGACAAAAAGACTGTGCACTTTGTAAGTACAGTTGCTCCAAAGCTTAGTAAATGAGGTAAAGCTTCACCTTGCAAAAAGTACCCAATCACGTGCAGGAAAAATAAAAAAAGCTGCATTTTTGCTTGCACATGATTGGATGGTGAACATCAGCAGAGCTTTTGTTCAATTACTAAGCGCTGGAGCAACTGCACTTTGCAAAATGCACAGCGTATTTGCCTTTGTAGCACCCTGGAGCTTAGGCACAAATTTACTTGCCAGGAGTAGTTATCCTGGTTGATTGTTAGAGAACCATTGATTTCTACCTAAGTTTGGCCTTGTTGCACTTGTCTCTTCTACCACTAGGTGGCCGAGTACTTGTTGGTACTAGATATGAGAAGGGCAACCCAAGATCAGGTTATGGGTATATGGGGTATCTCAGCCAATGGGCAGGGGTTTTCTTGGATCCCTTGGCCTGCTGGGAGAGCCTATATATTCGGGTGGAGTCAGGTGATCTGTGTTCTGTGCCACCTGGACGGCTGTCTGGGTGGACGTGTGTCGTATTGCCCCGGGCTGCTAGGCCGGAGAATAGGCAGCTGGCTGCTAGGTTGTCTGACGGCCCATCCAGAAGCAAGAGAGCAGTGCAGTGTTGTGATTGTGGCTTGCAGTCCAACCAGAATTGATGGTTCTGCCGGCCGGAGAACATGTCGTGGTCGGAGCTAGAGGGGAAGCTGTCGCCACTAAGGGACTATCCGCCTTATTACCAGGGACCACAGTGAATAACCGAAGCAAGTACTTGAGCCATATTCTCACCGAACGGGGACGGTGAAGAATCATGAAACTTCAGGTGGTGATCAAGTCAGGGACCCAACCAGCGGAGAGCAGCCTTGTGTGTCAAGTCAGGGACCGAGCAGGCCAGTGGGGTGAAGCTTGGGAAGTATCTGGAGTGCCAAGCTAGGGACCCAACAGAGAGGCGGGGGTGACGCTTGAGGAAGATACCACCGTGAAGATTGTAGGAGTTCAAGGGATTCAGTGACAGTGAATCAGAGGGTCTAGTGAGAGACCGGGAGCTCAGTGTGCTGAAGAACTACAAGGAGAAGTTGTAGTGAAAGTGAAGGAACTGTTACGCTTTGTGTTAGGAACTGTTAAAGACTGTTGCCATAGGAGACAGCATTTCTGCACGTACAGATGTGGGGTCTTGCTGCAGGCCTTTCCCTGCACGGCTGTCCTCCTATTGAAGTGTCAGAGTCTGCTTTTTGAACTTGCAACTACTTAAGGGTGTCCTGGCCCTAACCCTCTTTCCTCAATAAAAGTTTGTAGGAGAAATAAATACCTCTTTTGCATCCAAGAAGTGTCTGGCGCCCAATAACTTTATCCACCTTGCACCCACTATGCCTCACAACCCACTACATCCAGAAGGATGTCAGCTATCTCTGGCCCTGGAGGTTCTCATTAGACTGAAGGAGGCCAGAGACCTTGCTACACCTTTAGTAAATCAACCCCATTGCATTACATACAAGATACATCCTATAATACAGTGGGGGGGATTTACTAAAACTGGAGCACTCAGAATCTGGTGCAGCTCTGCATAGAAACCAATCAGATTCCAGGTTTTATTGTCAATGTTTAATTGAACAAGCTGAAGTTAGAGGCTGATTGGCTACCACGCAGAGCTGCACCAGATTCTGAGTACTCAAGTTTTAGTAAATATCCCTGATTGTATTACATACAAGCTATGATACATCATATAACACATTGGGGGGTTATTTATTAAAGGAAAATCCACTTTGCACTGCAAGTGCACTTGGAAGTGCAGTCGCTGTAGATCAGAGGGGGGACATGTAAGGAAAATAAAAAAACAGCATTTTAGCTTGCACATGATTGGATGATAAAATCAGCAGAGCTTCCCCTCATTTCAGATCCACCCCTTAGATTTAGAGCGACTTTCAGTGCAAAGTGGATTTGCCTTTTGGTAAATAACCCCCATTGCATACATAAAAGATACGATACATCATATAATACAATATACACAGGGCCGGATTAACATAGGGGCTATTGGAGCTGCAGCTCCAGGCCCCTTTCTCAAGATAGGCCCATTTGCCCAAAAAAAAAAAAAATAAATAAATATATCGACTTCGAGGATTGTAGCTCAGCGATCAGGAGTCACAGAGACCCCACATTTGGGGGGTAGGTAGCTAAAGACCTACTCCAGCACTGGTTAAAATATGGGGCTGCTATCATCTATGGTTCCGGAGATACAGGGCTGCTTGCGCAGCCTGTCAGAAGCTACATACAGAGCAGCCAGTTTAACTACAAGCTGGAACACTCTGCAGCAGACTGAGAGGATGAGCTCACAGTGCTTATAATAATTATTTGCATATTACTTATGATAATTAACCCCTCGCCACCCAGACCAATTCTGACACTTCTCTCCTACATGTAAAAATCATCATTTTTTTTTTTTGCTAGAAAATTACTCAGAACCCTCAAGCATTATATATATTGTTTTAGCAGACATCATATGGAACAAAATGGTGATCTTTGCAACTTTTTATGTTACACGGTAATTGCGCAGCAATTTTTCAAACGTTTCATTCATAAAAAAAAAAACACTAAAGTTAACACGATTGTTTTTGTGTACCAAGTGATGCTTTAAATTTTTTTTACAGGTTACTTGTTTAGAGTTACAGAGGGGGTCTAGTGCTAGAATTATTGCTCTCGCTCTAACGATCGCAGCATATGTAACCTGTGTGTATCTGGCTCTGATACTAACCAGTGCCTACCCAGCCACTGACTAGTATCTCTCCCCAGCCTGTCCCCACACACCCTCTCACCTGCTGACCTGTGAATGGGGGGAATCACTCCCGCAGTGTTATTGTGTTCTGCCAGTGAATACAATGATTAGTGTTGCTAGTTATAGCTGGCAGCACTGATTGTTTTAGGGAAAACCTGACAGGCTGGTTGTACTCAAGTCGGTTAATAGGTTGACTTGTGTAAAACCAGCTAGCCCATACATAGATCGACTATGGCTGGTCTCTGCTTAAGATTCAATCCATGTATAGCCCGCTTAACCACTACACAGTCCCTAAACATCCTTCCACAAACATTTAAATTTTTCCTTCCCAGATTACTTCATCCTCCTCTCCTATACATAATGCCCACTGTCATACTCTCCACACTTCTCTCCTGTACATACTGCTCACTGTCATACCCTCCACACTTCTCTCCTATACATAGCGCCCGCTGTCATATCCTACACACTCCTCTCCTGTACATAGTGCCCACTGTCGTACCCTCCACAATCCTCTCCTGTACATACTACTCACTGTCATACCTTCCACACTCCTCTCCTATACATAGTGCCCACCGTCATACAATCCACACTCCTCTCCTGTACATACTGCTCACTGTCATACCCTCCACACTCCTCTCATATACATAGTGCCCACTGTCATACCCCCAACACTTCTCTCCTATACATAGTGCCCACTGTCATACCCCCCTCACTCCTCTCCTGTACATACTACTCACTGTCATACCCTCCATACTCCTCTCCTCTACATAGTGCCTACTGTCATACCTCCAACACTTCTCTCCTATACATAGTGCCCACTGTCATACCCTCCACACTCCTCTCCTGTACATACTATTCACTGTCATACCCTCCATACTCCTCTCCTGTACATACTGCCCACTGGCATTCCCTCCACACTCCTCTCCTGTACATACTGCCCACTGGCATACCCTCCAAACTCCTCTGCTGTGCATACTGCCCACTGTCATATCCCTTCACACTTCTCTGCTGTACATAGTGCCTACTGTCATACCCTCCACACTTCTCTCCTATACATAGTGCCCACTGTCATACCCTTCACACTCCTCTCCTGTACATACTGCCCACTGTCATACCCTCCATACTCCTCTCCTGTACATACTGCCCACTGGCATACCCTCCACACTCCTCTGCTGTGCATACTGCCCACTGTCATATCCCTTCACACTCCTCTGCTGTACATAGTGCCTACTGTCATACCCTCCACACTTCTCTCCTATACATAGTGCCCACTGTCATACCCTTCACACTCCTCTCCTGTACATACTGCCCACTGTCATACCCTCCACACTCCTCTCCTGTACATACTGCCCACTGTCATACCCTCCACACTCCTCTCCGGTACAAACTACCCTCTGTCATACCCCCCACACTCCTCTCCTGTACTTACTGCCCACTGTCATACCCCCCACACTCCTCTCCTGTACTTACTGCCCACTGTCATACCCTTCATACTCCTCTGATGTACATAGTGCCTTCTGCCATACCCTCCACACTTCTCTCCTATACATAGTGCCCACTGTCATACCCTTCACACTCCTCTCCTGTACATACTGCCCACTGTCATACCCTCCATACTCCTCTCCTGTACATACTGCCCACTGGCATACCCTCCACACTCCTCTGCTGTGCATACTGCCCACTGTCATATCCCTTCACACTCCTCTGCTGTACATAGTGCCTACTGTCGTACCCTCCACACTTCTCTCCTATACATAGTGCCCACTGTCATACCCTTCACACTCCTCTCCTGTACATACTGCCCACTGTCATACCCTCCACACTCCTCTCCGGTACAAACTACCCTCTGTCATACCCCCCACACTCCTCTCCTGTACTTACTGCCCACTGTCATACCCCCCACACTCCTCTCCTGTACTTACTGCCCACTGTCATACCCTTCACACTCCTCTGATGTACATAGTGCCTTCTGCCATACCCTCCGCACTCCTCTCCTGTACATAGTGCCCACTGTTAGACCCTCCACACTCCTCTCCCTCACCTGCACATACTTCCCACTTTTATACCATCCATACTCCTCTCCTATGCCTCTTACCCACAAAAACAGTTCTTTAAACTTATACTAAATATCATCAATGTTACCAGCTCTAGAATGGACACACTTTTGTTAGTTCAACTAAAGGAAATCTTCTCAGTCCTCATATTTGTTCTGCCCCATTATTAGTACTTATTTCATTTTGTAATTACTATTGTGATGTATAGATGAACATAGGGGATGTCAGCTACTCTAAATATAGCACTTGTAAAAAAAGTGTCCCTGAAAATATTTTTGAAATGTTGGCAACTATGCACTTAGGCACTGCCCAAGTGCAACAGGGTCAGTAGGGGGCCCCATGAGAGGCTCCTGTGATATTAAAGCGGTAATAAAGCAGTAATTAATTTAATTTGTTAGAACAAAAAATTGTTTGCATTTTTATTTATTTATTGTTTATAAAAGGCCCCACCAAATTCATCAGCACCAGGCCCATGGTGTTCTTAATCTGGCCCTGATTATACAAGATATATTATATAATGAATTGTATTACATAAAAATACGCAAGAAAGGAATGTGGGACTTTGAATGAGGCAATTTACTTGTGGAGGTAGAGTGGTTAGTATACATTATTTATTCGTGACAATAGTATGAAACAAGTAAAAAAAAGTTATTTCATATATATATACACATGCACACATGGCATGAACATAATGGATACCTCGATACAGTATATGTCAGCTTGGAAACACATGAGAAGTAAAGAATATTGATACAATTGTATAAATACATATACTGTATGTAACAACTGGTCATAGAAACGGTACAGAAAAGATATGATACATCATATAATACTTTTTATTACATAATAGATGCGATACATTATATACAGTAATACATTGTATTGCATACAAGATACATCATATAGTACATTGTAGTACATACACAAGATACATCATATAGTACACTGTAGTACATACACAAGATACATCATATAGTACATTGTAGTACATCCACAAGATACATCATATAGTACATTGTAGTACAAACACAAGATACATCATATAGTACATTGTAGTACATACACAAGATACATCCTATAGTACATTGTAGTACATACACAAGATACATCATATAGTACATTGTAGTACATACACAAGATACATCCTATAGTACATTGTAGTACATACACAAGATACATCATATAGTACATTGTAGTACATACACAAGATACATCATATAGTACATTGTAGTACATACACAAGATACATCATATAGAACATTGTAGTACATACACAAGATACATCATATAGTACATTGTAGTACAAACACAAGATACATCATATAGTACATTGTAGTACATACACAAGATACGCTACATCATATAATACTTTGTATTACATACGAGACACATCACATCATATAATGCAATGGGGTTGATTTACTAGAGACACATTGACTGTGCACTTTGCAAAGTGCAGTTGCTCCAGAGCTTAATAAATGAGGTAAAGCCTCACATTGCAAATAATACCCAATCACATGGCAGGAAATGTAAAAAAAAAATGCATTTTTGCTTGCACGTGAGTGGATGATGGAAGTCAGAAGAGGTTCTGCTCATTTACTAAGCTCTGGAGCAACTGCACTTGCAGAGTGCACAATCTATTTGTATTAAGTAAATCAAACCCATTGTATTACAAACAGGCTATGTCATATAATGCATCGGGGGTTATTTACTAAAGGAAAATCCACTTTGCACTGCAAGGGCACTTGCAAGGGAGATGCAAGGAAAATAAAAAGCAGCATATTAGCTTGCACATGATTGGATGATAAAATCAGCAGAGCTTCCCCTCATTTCAGATCTACTCCTTAGATTTGGAGTGACTGCACTTTCAAGTGCATTTTCAGTGCACTTTCAAGTGCACTTGCAGTGCAAAGTGGATTTGCCTCTTTGTAAATAACCCCCTATGTATTACATACAAGATACATCATATAATACATTGTATTACATACAAGTTACATCATATAATACATTGTATTACATACAAGATACATCATATTATACATTGCATTGTTTTCTCCTTGCTAGAGAATGTAAACCAAAAAAATGTGTTAAAAATAATAATGATAATAATAATAAAAATAAAGATAAAATAGCTATATCAGGGTTTGATCTAGGTCAGTGCCAGGATTAGGGTTAGGTTCAAGGTTAGGGTCAAAGGACATGCTCAGTTTCAAAGTCAGGGTCAGGGTCAGGGTCAAAGTCAGGGTCAGTGTCAAAGTCAGTGTATTTTAGGTAGGAGTAATAGAAAAAATGTATTTTAGGTAGGAGTAATAGGAGTAATAGGAGTAAAAAGTGTATTTTAGGTAGGAGTAATAGAAAAAATATGTTTTTTTTTAAACTTAATATCAGTATCAGTTAGTGTCAGTGTGTTTTAGGTAGGATTAAAAAAATAAAAGCACTATTGTTTCTTTGCCCTACTATGGGTACCAATAACATATACATATGTTGTACCGCTATTATCATCAGGAGTAGAATTTATTTTTGGTTGTGCTTTGGTGGTGGCCATGGTAATAGAAAGAAATATGCAGCTTCTTTTTTTTTTTAAATTGGGAAGTAAAAGTTTACTGAACTTTCGGAAACACAATGCTTGAAAGAGAACAAAACAGAAATGTTTCAGTGTATACAGCCAGTAGCCATGAGAAAGCAGCGTACAGTACAAAAAGAGGCACAATAAAGCACAGTGGTGTACATACAGTTAATCAGCTAAAATTAAACAAATATCTAAAGGGTGTAAAAGCTTCAAAAATTGTCAGCTCAGGATATAAACAGTTTTAAGCTCAACTTCCAGGGAAGTACGTACTACCCCCAAGAAGCTTAGAGAATTACGGTAATCTATGTAACACCAAATCCAGTGGAGCCAGACCTGGGGAAGCCAATCAGGGTTCCTATCATTTTTCAAATTTTGCAGGGCATCTTAAGCCCCATACACACGCGCGGACAATCCGTGGACCAGGTCCGTCGGACCATGTCCGTCATAATTTGTCTGATGTTGGTTTTGCGTACACACGATCGGACAAAGTTGTCGGAAAATCCGATCATTCTGAACGTGGTGACGTTTGTTGCCTACGACGGGACTACGTAGAGGCTAGTAGCCAATAGCTTTGGTCTTGTAATGTGATCTGAGCATGCGTAGCACTTTGTCCGGTCGGACAAGCGTACACACGCTCGGATTTGGTGTGATCGGACCGTGTTGACGGCAAAGTTTTCCAGCAGGAGATAAGACTTTGTCCGTCGGCCAAACCGACGAACACTGTCCGATGGTGCATACACACGGTCTGATTTTTCAACAACCTTGTCCGATCGGACAGAATCCATGAAAAAGTCCGACCGTGTGTATGGGGCTTAAGGTGGAAGTATATTAACTTATCATAGGGTAAAGAGTTCCCTACAGCACGTATCCACTTCTCTCTAGTTGGGGGAGTCTCCAGCTTCCAGTGCTGAAGAAGCAATTTACAAGCCTGAAATAACGCTTTGGATAATGCCTCAATCTGATAGGAAGACAAATCACCATCATCCAGAATTCCCAATATGCAACGTTTCAAGTCTAACTTTACGATGGTTTGAAAAACCCAGAGCCACCCCCATCAAATCATTCTCTGCAGCTATTACCTTTTGTACCACCACCACCCCATCCCTTTAGAATGTAAGCTCTACGAGCCGGGCCCTCCTGTACCTTTTGTATTGAACTGCACTGTAATTGTGTTGTCCCCCCTATACATTGTAAAGCGATGCGTAAACTGTTGGCACTATATAAATCGTGTATAATAATAATATAATAAAAAAAACAGTATGAAAGGTGTCTACCATTGACTCCCAATAGTGATGGAATCTGGGACACTGCCAAAGCATGTGAATGAGATCTCAGTGATCCCTCTTCCATGCAGCTTATTTTTTTAAAAGGGTATTTTTTCTTTGCTTTTTGGGCCAGTTTTCTTTTGACAATGAAAAAAAAAAAAATCATATTCATTACCATTTACCACCCACTGAAAGCCCAATTTTTCCTGAAAACTAAGTAGTTGTGATGTTATATAGTTTTGCTAACATATACCTTCATCGTGATGGGGTTAAAGTGTCCCTTAACTATTTTGTATGCTGACCAATCATCTAAGAGAATTCAAGTACTCAGCGTAATAAAAGCCAAAGGCATAAACAAATGCCATTGGCGCTTGGGAACAGGCAAGCAACCATGCTCTCTCATGGCTGTTGACTCAGTCTAAACAACAAAAGTAGATTTGAGGCACTGGACTCCATCAAGATCAGGTGGCATTGGTTGGACTTGATGACCTTACCGCGATAGCTCTACCATGAAGTGGGGGGGGGGGGCACCCAAGGGCCACTGGCCACTAAATTGAGAAATCAAAATAAATTTGACAAGTGAGCATCACAAAGACATCTTCAGAATCCATAACCAAACTTTCAATAAAAAATGATTGAAAAGACATAACCATTTACTACTGCCGCTCAGGGGTGTTGTAATGTGTTAGCCAATTTATGATTAAAGTAACATATTGACCAGAAATTCAGTTGAGTTGTCAAACCCAACTGAATTTAAACATATCAAAGGGACAGCAGAAGACCCTTTGATGTGTAAATCTTATGCAAGTCTACCTAGGTGTGAGGTATGGCCTTTTAACCTACTTGAATATTTCAAAGGAAGTATTTATTGATGGTAATTAGACTTGAGGGGGTATTCATGGTAAACATTTGGTTGACTTAGCAGAACCCCCCAGTGTCAGACCAGTATTTGAGAAGACATTCAGGCTGGCTTTCAGTCTAAAAACTATCTCAGAGAAGGGTGTGGTTATGAAGACACCAAGATCTAGGAAATATGGGTCTCTAAATATTTACTAGCACTGTCGTAATTATACTCTGTTGGATTACTATCATCTGTTGCAAGACTTTGTTCTGTTTTGTTAAGCCAATAAAGTGCCTCTCTCTGGAAGAATTGGGTTGCTGCGGAGGAGTACTTTTTAATAACTACTATCCATCTACGAACTGTATATTAGATCATTACAAGGGGCTGGCAAACAACCATGCTTTCTCTTGGCTGTTTACTCAACCAGTCCAAATAAAAGTAGATGTGAGGTTTTGGACCCATCTGTCAACCAGGTGGTATTGGCTGGACTTGATGACTTAACTGTGACAGCTCTACCACAATGCAGGGGGTCCCCAAGGGACAAAGGCCTCCCAAACTGAGAAGTCCAAGTGAAATTGACTAAAAGAGTTCCAGACAGTCCTCTTACAAGTTTGCAATAATTTAACCACTGCCGTTTACCATGCTCTCTTGTGACTGTTGACTCAAGCAGCCAAAACAAAAAGTAGATATGAAGCGCTGGGCTCATCCATCAATTAATTGGTGTTGGTTGGACTTTTTTACTTAACCTTGACAGCTCCACTACAATGCAAGGGGCCCCCAAGGGGACAATGGCCTCCCAAATTGAGAAATCCAAGTAAAATTGAAAAAAGAACATCAGGCAGATGTCTTAAGAGTCCACTGCCGCACTGGTACTGCCAAGCAACCACGCTCTTTCTTAGTTGTTGACTTCCTAGTTTTTGAAATCGGCAAAAGGAACGCCAGATAGTCTTTATAAGAGTCCATAATCATTTAATATTGATAACAATATGACAACAGAAAGAAAAAAAGATATCCGACACACATTTCGGGGGCCAGCATTAGTGGTCGCAATACACATGTGCTGGAAAAACTCATGCAGCTGCACGAGGATCAGGAATGTTCCTTCCCCGACAATGATGAAGGATTGTTGGCCCCCAAAATGCATCAGCCACCTTTTATTCTCCTGTTGTCATATTTTTTATCAGCATTAAATGATTTTGGACTCTTATGACGACTGTCTGGCGCACTAATTGTCAGTTTCACTTGGATTACTCATCTTGGGGGGCAATTGCCCCAGTCTTGGTTGGTTTGGTGGATACGATGGAAGGTATTCTCCCAGGTCTCACATGTTTCTCTCCCCTAGATAACGTCTCATTGCCTTGTGACCAATCAAAGCTCATTCCCTTGAAGGTGAAGGTGAAGGTATTTATGGGGGAAGATAACAATTATTCGTGGGTCAGCCTGGAGCTGAATTCAACATTTTTGGAGATAAACACTAAAAAGACATCCCTGAGCCTGCCAGCATACCTGTCCAGGAACGGCTCCCAAACATATTCCTGTTATGCCTATAACAGTTCGCATCCGAAAAGAGACACAGGTAACCATTTCTCTTATTTTATATCTATCAGTATCTATTCTTATTCTGTTTGTATGGACTCTGCACAGTACCACTTCTCTTGTCCTGTATACTGGGTGTAATTCTCAGTATCTGTTCTCATTCTGTATGTATGGACTGTGCATAGTACTACTTCTCTTGTCCTGTATGCTGGGTGTAATTCTCAATATCTGTTCTTATTCTGTTTGTATGGACTCTGCACAGTACCACTTCTCTTGTCCTGTATACTGGATGTAATTCTCAGTATCTGTTCTTATTCTGTATGAATGGACTCTGCACAGTACTACTTATCTTGTCCTGTATGCCGGGTGTAATTCCCAGTATCTGTTCTTATTCTGTAATGATGGACTCTGCACAGTACTACTTCTCTTGTCCTGTATACTGGGTGTAATTCCCAGTATCTGTTCTTATTCTGTAATGATGGACTCTGCACAGTACCACTTCTCTTGTCCTGTATGCTGGGTGTAATTCTCAATATCTGTTCTTATTCTGTTTGTATGGACTCTGCACAGTACCACTTCTCTTGTCCTGTATACTGGATGTAATTCTCAGTATCTGTTCTTATTCTGTATGAATGGACTCTGCACAGTACTACTTATCTTGTCCTGTATGCCGGGTGTAATTCCCAGTATCTGTTCTTATTCTGTAATGATGGACTCTGCACAGTACTACTTCTCTTGTCCTGTATACTGGGTGTAATTCCCAGTATCTGTTCTTATTCTGTAATGATGGACTCTGCACAGTACCACTTCTCTTGTCCTGTATGCTGGGTGTAATTCTCAATATCTGTTCTTATTCTGTTTGTATGGACTCTGCACAGTACCACTTCTCTTGTCCTGTATACTGGATGTAATTCTCAGTATCTGTTCTTATTCTGTATGAATGGACTCTGCACAGTACTACTTATCTTGTCCTGTATGCTGGATGTAATTCTCAGTATCTGTTCTTATTCTGTATGAATGGACTCTGCATAGTACTTCTTCTCTTGTCCTGTATACTGGGTGTAATTCTCAGTATCTGTTCTTATTCTGTATGAATGGACTCTGCACAGTACTACTTATCTTGTCCTGTATGCTGGATGTAATTCTCAGTATCTGTTCTTATTCTGTATGAATGGACTCTGCACAGTACTACTTCTCTTGTCCTGTATACTGCGTGTAATTCTCAGTATCTATTCTTGTTATATATGTATGGACTCTGCACAGTACCACTTCTCTTGTCCTGTATGCTGGATGTAATTCTCAGTATCTGTTCTTATTCTGTATGTATGGCCCCTACATAGTACTACTTATCTTGTCCTGTATGCTGGATGTAATTCTCAGTATCTGTTCTTATTCTGTATGTATGGCCCCTACACAGTACTACTTCTCTTGCCCTGTATGCTGGGTATAATTCTCAGTACCTATTCTTATTCTGTATGTATGGACTGTGCACAGTACTACTTCTCTTGTCCTGTATGCTGGATGTAATTCCCAGTATATTATTCTGTATGTATGGACTGTGCACAGTACCACTTCTCTTATCCTGTATGCTGGGTTTAATTCTCAATACTTGTTATTATGTCTGAATGCAAAGTGTATGGTACCACCTCTGCCCTGTAGTCCCCTGTCCTGTGTAAGCTCCAAGTCATAACCAAGAGCTTACACGCGGCTTCTTCATTGTGCTCCCAGAAGTTGCTGGAGGCATTAAAGAGAACCTGTTGCTCCCCCCTACATGGGTTATAGTTCTGTATTACAACCATATCACATTAATAGCAGAGTTGGGAATTTGTAAGGTCTTCAAGGATAAAAAATATAAAACTGTGAAAAGAAATTAATTTCAAAACAGCTTTTTAGCAACCTCTTTTATTCCTCTTTCTTGTAATTTTGTTTTTCGAATTCAGCCTTTTGCAAGATTCTTATTTTACGTGACCTCCACCATCTTCTCCTTTTTTATCTTTTTTTTTTAGAAACAAAAGATAAAAAATTCATATTGCAAAACGCCCTTTTTCTATTTAAAGATTCCTTTTGTGCCACAGACAGGCTTAGTCCTTTCTGAGCTCCTTTGTTATCAAGCACATAACCGTAGAAGCTCGGGGTGTGACTAAATAAGAAACGCAACACCTCAGCAATTCATTTCCAAGAAATATTTTATCAGTAGAAAAACATGGAAACCAGGTACGTTTCACATTATGTGCTAGTATGCGATGCATACTAGCACATTATCACATTACCTTTCAGGTCAAAAAATCACATTACCATTACATTACTACCGCTTCAAACACAACACTTGTGCAAGGTAAAGTATTTAATTATTGGAACACATGGAAGTCTATTTATTAAATGTTTCAGCATTCCCACAGGTGCTGCAAACTGGCCCTGTATTATGTCTAATATGTGTGTATTTCCTATGATCATCGGCTCCCTCTATTGGCCATAACACTGTATTTTCCTAATTGTGGGTTTTCAGAAAAATGCTACATTATAGTCATTAGTTGGAGCTGACGATTATAGGATATAATAGCCAATCAACTTCTAACTTCAGCCTGTTCAATTAAGCTTTGACAATAAAACCTGGAAGCCGATTGGTTGCTATGCACAGCTGCACCAGATTCTGTGTGCACCAGTTTTAGTAAATCACCCCCATTATGGCGATTATTTGCAACACCTGTGTGAAAGCTAGAAGTATTTAGACAGCTATTTTTTTTAAAGTGGAAGTAAACCCCCCTATCGTTTTCAGCTAAGGAAGCTGCCATCTTTGCCTCTGTTTAATCTTCAACTGCCACAGTGCTGCACATGTGATCCGTTATGACACCAGCCATTGGATGGTTTGACTGTTTGGTTGAGAGCACAGCCAATGTGCAGTTAGCATTCACGGCATGCCTTTTTTTTTTTTAGACTGTTAAATCGATGGGTTTACTTCCGCTTTAAGTGTATTTCCTATGATGGTCAGCTCCATCTAGTTGTCAATCAGCTTCTACCTTCATCCTGTTCAATTAAAGGGGTTGAAAAACCTTCTGCAGCAGCCTCCCCAGAGCCCCACTTTTACTTACCTGAACCCGATCTTTCCAGTGACGGGGACGAGCAGAGCAGCTCCAGCCGCTGTCTCGGGTCCTCATTGGAAAAATTGATAGCAGCAGGAGACAATTGTCTCCCGCTGCTGTCAATCAAATCCAGCGACACGGGAGCCAGGGGCGGGACCGAGTTCTGCTGTCTGTGTCAATGGGCGCAGCAGCAGGACTCAGGAGCGCACCCAGCGAGAGCCCCCATTAAATGCGGCTCTCCGTGGGGGCACCTGAGAAGAGGAAGAGCCAGGAGCGCCTCTGGGGGACCTTAGAAGAGGAGGATCGGGGCCACTCTGTGCAAAACCCTTGCAAAGAGGAGGTAAGTATAACATGTTTGTTATTTTTTTATTTGTTAAAACAAACCTTCACAACCCCTTTAAGCTTGACAATAAAACCTGAAAGCTGATTGGTTACTATGCACATCTGCACCAGTTTTAGTAAATCCCCCCCCCCCATTATGGGAACTCCTGTGTGAATGCTTGATGTATTTACACAGCTAATTTTTTTTTAATCCCTTTGCACTGGCTCCCGCCAGCCCTTTAAGGGGTTTGGCATTCCGGGAGGCAGGGCTTGTGACCATGTGACCGCAGTGATTGGCTGTCACTGCGGTCACATGATTGGAAAAATCCCAATCGTAAGAAGCGATCAAGAGCTTTTTGTGAGCTGCATGTCACTGTCCCGGGAGCATGAATGCTGCGTTCTCTCGGCAAAGCTCTTTTGGCGCTAATGCAAGCAAAAATGCACCCCCTCTGCGCCAAGGCCCGGCCAGCGAGAGGTTGCATATTTGCGTGCCGTCAGCGCCTAGGGGTTAATGTGTATGTCCTATGATGGCCAGCTCCATCTAGTGGCCAAAATGCAGTATTTATTTACCTGGTTGCAGTATTTTGGGAAAATACTGCATTATGGCCACTAGATGGAGATGATGATTAGAGGAAATACACATATCAGACTTTTTATGGTCATTATTGGGGCTGAGACATTCGCACTGCAAATTTTTTTTTCTTTTTTTAGGGATACAGTAGACACCAAAGTGTAAAGGGGGCTTAAGAATCCCACCAGTCTTCACATCACCTGATTAATTGTAACAGTGCTTGATACATTTAGTGAAGCTCACCTAGATCTCTGTACATTGCACAGCCCAGGACTGGCACACAGCAGCCATATTTACAGAGAGGTTATTAGATGTGATACTGGATAGTCCTTGTGACAGGTCAGCAGCTTCAGGCACTTTCACATCTCCAAATCTGACTAATTTCTCTACGATTCAGCAAGCAAGGAGTCATAATGCTGCAGACGGCAAATTTTGCAGAGACATGACTGATGACAGTCAGGATGTTGGATGCTAGATGGCCAAAATGCAATGACAGACGTAAGAGGGTTGCCTAATGCTGAGCTTCTCTGGAAAATGTACGTTATGCTGACCCTCGTGGCTTCAATACTGTCCTGAGTCACTGTCCCATGACACCGTCCCTGACAAAAAGAACTGACCTTTTCCAAAAACTCGCACTGCAAAAAACATTCAACTAGCCAACCCAAGGTGTAGTCTGCTTTGGCCTGTGTTTCTTTTTTGATTCAGCCCTATACCAAACACCCCTGTGTTGGCAGGCAGCATGCTGGAGAGCCGGACCTCTGTGCTCTGTGATCTAAAACTGCGGCAGTCCAACACGCCCCCCTACACAGTGATCCAATCAACAACACTGCTCAGGAAGCGTGAGCATCGCCGATTGGAGCATAGCAGTTGTGACTGGGCAGGGGGCGTGTCAAACCACTGGAGACTAAAACCATTGCTGTCTCACAGAGAGCAGTGGTCTGGATCTCCAGTGTGCTGGTGGCATGGTTAGGTTTGACATAGGACAGGCAGACCTAACAAATAAAAAAAAAAAGGGCATTGCAGCATGTTTTATTTGCAAAAAATACAAAGGTTTTAAAGGTTGCGTGCCCTAAGGCCCCTTTCACATGGACGGACCATTCAGATCCGCCTGTCAGTTTTGACGGCGGATCTGAACAGGCGCTCCATGTTAGTCTATGGAGCGTCGGATGTCAGCGGAGACATGTCCGCTGACATCCGACCCGGTCCGATCCGCCAAAAGCAGACGTATGTCTCTATGTCCAGATCCGTCGCTGGCGGATCGGGTGAGATCTGATGAAAACGGACATGCTGTCCGTTTTCATCCGATCTCTCCATAGAGACCAGCGGTGCTCGCAAGCCCCTCCCCACTCAGTGAGCAGAGAGGGACTTGTCATCCGCCGGCTCAGCAGAGATCAACGGAGAGATCTCCCGCTGAGCCGGCGGACAGAGGCGGACTCCGTGGAAGCGGAGTCAACCTCGTGTGAAAGGGGCCTAAATCTCAGCGATTACCAATTCTCCTGCTCCCTCCTGATTGAGGAGCTCTGACTCAGCAGGAGGTTTGTAGAACCTGGACATGTGCAGAACGGAAAAAAGTTTTTAGTTTCGTTTCAATTTGTTAAGTTACTAATTTTGTTTTATTTCATTCGTAATGAAATTAGTTTCCTTTAGTTTAGTTTATTTTTTTTTGACCGGATTCAAATTTTTCCAATGGATTCAAAAGACGGTTATATTCTTTCTATTGTGTTCTACTTTTTTTCTTTTTTTTAATTAACTGTTTTATTAAACATAAAAGCAAATGAATAAACAAAGCGGTAGTTCTACTTTTTTTTCTATTGTATTCTTTTATTTTATTTTCTATTATTTTCTATTCCTTATTTCTATTCTATATTATTCTATTATTTTTTTTCTATTCTATTCTGTTCTGTTTTTACTCTATTCTTTTCTATTCTATTCTGCTCTATTCTGTTTTATTCTATTATTTCCGAAATGAGAATTTCGGAAGACGGCTATATTCTTTCTATTTTGTTTTTATTTATTTATTTATTTATCTATAATTTTTTTTTATTCTATTGTATTTCGAATAATCAGCAATATGTTTATATTTCAAATTCGTTTTCAGATTTGATTTAGTTTTCAAATTGGATTCAAATTTCCTACAAAATTTTTTTTCATTATTCCAGATTTGTTTAAATTCGTTACTATTGGGGAATTTGGAAGCATCCAACTCTCTGAATAATGAAAATTTTGTCCGAATTTCAATTTGGAAGTAAACAAACTGCACATGTCTAGTCAAACCTTTGCAGATAGACCACTGCTTCCACACAGAGAGCAATGGTCCTTCTGTGCAGCATGATTAGCTTTGACCAATCACAGCTAATCCCAACAAAACAAACTGAATGATTCAGTTTCATTCAGTAAAATGCTTGTTTATGCTATTTAATTCACTGCTATAAGCAATCATAATGTGTAAAAAAAAAAAATCCTGATAAATTCCCCAGAATAGTACAATGTTACTATGGTAACATTATATTGCTCTGGTCACAGTGTGTTAAAAAAAAAAAAAATCGTAAAAAATAAAAAAAATGTAATACAATTTATTTATTTATTTATTTTCCAATTAAAACTTTTTTCTTTTTTTGGTACTGTCACCAGTCAGTGTTCCTAATCACTGCCACACCGGTTATATGATGACGCTGTACTGCACTTTTCTAATTTCTTCATTTTCCAAAAAATGATGACCAAAAAAATACAACTTCAAAAAAACTCCGCCATACCTCTTTACTAAATACCTTGGACTGTCTACTTTTTTTCGACAGGATCTAATTAACCTACCAGCATGTCTTGGGAGTGTGGGAGGAAACCGGAGTACCCGGAGGAAACCCACGCAGGCACAGGGAGAACATGCAAACTCCAGGCAGAAGGTGTCATGGCCAACGACCCTATTACTGCTAGGTGAAAGTGCTAACCACTACACCACTGTGCTGCCCTATTGGCTGGTCAGGAAGGAGGTAAATTCTTCCGGGGCTGAAGTAGTCAAACATAAAATTCCCAGTTCATTCCTGGGGCCCGGGAGCTGCAGGTGCTGCGTACAGAAGCCAATACAATAGAATGGCGCTAGGCGGCCATACTCATTTAAACACCGATCACTGGCATTTACCAGCGCATGCGCGTACAGGGTATTTCCCTAAATGTAACATTCATCTGAACAATGGCGGAGTCACTGGAAACATTACTATATAGTGAACTGCTGTCTGTCCAGACACTCTTTTCGTGGTTCTTTTTTGAGGCTGATGTTGAGTTTTTGGGACAATTGCAACCCTAAAAGGCATTGATGAAAGACCAATTTCCTTCTTTCCTCAATTTGTAGGGTTAAGTGACGTGTCGACTTACCAAGGAAAAAATAAGTATATATACTGCAACCCCTCCGATGAATGGACTACCCTTGAGTGGTGGTCTCAACAAGGTCCTCTCATAGCGAGGGTGACCAGAGGGGAGACGAGGATTAATATCCGAGTGGTGGTGACAGGGCCATTGTCCATCGATATCATTTCCATTATCACACCAGATGCTAACCAGCAAGAAACAGTGGAGAAGACCACACGGCTGGCATGCAAATCTGCAACAGGTGAGATTAAAGTCATTGTAAAGGATCACCTTGTAAAACAACCCATTCAGTTTAAAATAGAAATGAAAGGCAAAACTTTTTTGTATAGATAAAAAAAAAAAAAAACATTATAAATACCTTTTTTGCCTTTTTTTTATAAGTGATCACATACCCTCTGTTCTCAGCTGAATAAGAGTTGGAGGAGGAGAAGCAGCAGCAGCACACTGAGCATCCCAGTGAATGGCTGTGGAGAGGGGGCGTGTCAGGACAAGTCTGATCATTGGAGGAGAGTACACTGAGTTCCCAGCATAGCTAGAGAACTGACCACGGTGTGCTCTCCTGCATAGTGTGGTCAGTTTTTAATAGGAAAGCAGAGGGACTGGCAGGAACACCCGGGATTGCACTCAAAGGAAGCAACACAAAGAGAACAGGATTCTTTCTCATACAAGTACATAGTATAGCAGACACATATCTGGAATATGAAGTGTTGGGGTAACAAGAACTTTAATGGTTCACATAAACTAGAAATTATATATATATATATACACTGAGCAAAATTATAAACTCAACAGTTTTTTTTTTTATGTTCTTGTTATTCCAATGGGGACACTAGTTCTGGTGACAACCAGGGATTTTCTCACTTTGTTCCAGTGACCGCTGACAACTAGTGTGTGAATTTGTCTCTGACTACGTATCTAACTGTTTTTTTTGCCATTTGCTGACAGGTTTCCAGAAATTCATTGATGAGAAGTACTGGATCATTGTGGTATCTGCGTTGATCTACATCCTATTTTGTGTAACAGCGATGTGCGGCTACACGACCATCAGACGCAGTGCGTGTTCAACTACCAGTTTTTATTCCCTAAATTTTCTTTACTCTTGAAATAGTGAGAGCAGAGTGAGGGAAGTATAAGGAGAAGAGATTGCAGAGCCAATAACATAGAATCCAAATATAATTATTTCACAAAAATCCATTAAGAACAAGCCAACGCATTTCAGGAGTTCAGAGGTGACCTCTCTTCATCAAGGCTAATCAATTTCAATTTCATCAATTTCTTTCTTTCTCTTTCTTTCTCTCGTTCTTTCCCCCTCTCTTTTTCTTTCTCTCTTTCTTTCTTTCTTTTTCCATCCATCCATCTTTCTTTCTTTCTTTTTTTCTTTCTTTCTTTCTCTTTCTTTCTCTCTCTCTCTCTCTCTCTCTCTCTCTCTCTCTCTCTCTCTTTCTTTCTCTCTTTCTTTCTCTCTTTCTCTCTCTCTTTCTTTCTTTCCCTCTTTCTTTCTCTTCTCCTTTTTCTTTCTCTCCCTCTCTTTTCTTTCTCTCTTTCTTTCTTTTTCTCCATCTTTCTTTCTTTCTTCCTCTCCTCTCTTTCTTTCTCCCTCCACCCTTTCTTTCTTTTTTCTTTTTCCCTCCATCTTTCTTTCTTTCTCACTCTTTCTCTTCTCTCTCTCTCGCTGTCTTTTTCTCCCTCCCCCCCCTTTTTTTTTTCTTTCTTTCTTTTTCTTTATTTTTCCCCCCCCTCTCTCTCTTTTTTGATCTCTCATTTCCTTTCTCTCTCTCTCTCTCTCGTTCTGCCTCTCTCTCCTTTCTTTATTTCTTTCTTTCTTTCTTTCTTTTTTCTTTCTTTCTTTCTTTCTTTTCTCTCTCTCTCTCTCTCTTTCTCTCTTTCTTTTTTCTTTCTTTCTTTTCTTTCTTTCTCTTTCTTTCTTTCTCTCTCTCTTCTTTCTTTCTTTTTTCTCCTCTTTTCTTTCTTTCCCTCTTTTTCTTTCTTTCTCCCTCAACCCCCCTCTTCTTCTTTCTCTCTTTCTTTCTTTTTCCCTCCATCTTTCTTTCTTTCTTATCTCTCTCTCTCTCTTTCTTTCTCCCTCCACCCTTTCTTTCTTTTTTCTTTTTCCCTCCATCTTTCTTTCTTTCTCACTCTGTGTCTCTCTCTCTCTCTCTCGCTGTCATTTTTCTCCCTCTTTTCCCCCCCCTTTTTTTTTCCTTTTTTTTCTTTATTTCTCCCCCCCCCTCTCTCTCTCTTTTTTGATCTCTCATTTCCTTTCTCTCTCTCTCTCTCTCGTTCTGCCTCTCTCTCCTTTCTTTCTTTCTTTCTTTCTTTCTTTCTTTCTTTCTTTCTTTCTTTCTTTCTCTCTCTCTTTCTTCTTCTCTCTCTCTCTCTCTCTCTCTCTTCTCTCTTTCTCTTCTTTCTTTCTCTCTCTCTCTCTCTTTTTCCCTCCATCTTTCTTTCTTTTCTTTTTTTCTTTCTTTCTTTCTTATTTTCCCCTCTCTCTCTCTCTTTCTTTCTCCCTCCACCCCCCTTTCTTTCTTTTCATTTTCCCTCCATGTTTCTTTCTTTCTCTCTCCCTCTCTCATTCTCACTCTCTCTCGCTCTTCTTTCTTTCTTTCTCCCTCCACCCCCCTCTTTTTCTCACTCTCTCTCTTTCTTTTTCCCTCCATCTTTCTTTCTTTCTTATCTCTTTCTCTCTCTCTATCTCTCTCTCTCTTTCTTTCTCCCTCCACCCTTTCTTTCTTTTTTCTTTTTCCCTCCATCTTTCTTTCTCACTCTGTGTCTCTCTCTCTCGCTGTCATTTTTCTCCCTCTCCCCCTCTCCTTTCCTTTTTTTTCTTTCTTTCTTTTTCTTTATTTCGCTCTCCCCCCCTCTCTCTCTCTCTCTCTCTTTTGATCTCTTATTTCCTTTCTCTCTCTCTCTCTCTCTCGTTCTGCCTCTCTCTCCTTTCTTTCTTTCTTTCTTTCTTTCTCTCTCTTTCTTTTTCTTTCTTTCTTTCTTTCTTTCTTTCTTTCTTTTTTCTTTCTTTCTTTCTTTCTCTCGCTCTCGTACTTCCTCTTTCTTTCTTTCTCTCTCTCCCCCTCTCTCTTTCTTTATTTCTCTCACTTTCTCCCCCCCCCCCTCTCTCTCTCTATTTTTCTCTCTCGTTCCCTCTCTCTCTTTCTTTGTCTCTCCTTCTCTCTCTCTATAGCTCTCTATCTCTTTCTCTCCCCCTCGCTCTCTTTCATTCTCTCGCTTTCTTTCTCTCTCTTTCTTTCTCTTCCTCTCTCTCTCTCTCTCTCTTTTTTTCTCTTTCTCTTCTCTTACCCCCTCCCCCCCCCCTTTTTCTTTCTTTTAAACTCTCTTTTTCTCTCATTCCCTCTTTCTTTTTTTAGTTCTTTCTTTTTCTTTCATTCTCTCCTGTTCTCTCTCTTTTACTCGTTCTCCCTCTCTCTTTCTTTCTTTCCTTCTCTTTCTCTATTTCTCATTCTCATATCTTCAACAGAAGAGGTCAACCTCTATATCTCTCTTATGACAGATTTCTTTGATAATGATGGCCGGGACTGGATCTTTCTCTCCTCAGTACCCATATTTACACTGCTCTCTATACAAGCCACATGCACCCAGTCCATTCTGAGTTTGGCCATATATAGAGTTCTCTTCAGCAGGATTCAGTATATTATATGGGAAGAAACGACAAGAAAAACATTTCTTTTTGCCAGTATGCTCCTTGTTTTCTTTCTATCAGTATACTAACACTGACAATCGTATACAAATATCAGGAGAAATGTGTGTATTCAACCAGTAACAACTTTTATTTTGCAGGAAGGAAAGCAGAAAAACGGAGGAAAGCCCAGGAACGGTAAGAAAATAACAATTTTTAAGATCTTGATTAATATCAGACCTGGTCCGCAGGGCCAAAAATTAAACATGATTTATGCCGCCGAACAAATGCATTAAAATGGTAGCATGGCGGTGGTCTTAATTGGCGTCTCGTGCATATATGGGCGCATGCTCACTTAGTGCCCCCAACACTTTGACTGTGGTGTTAGTGAAAGCTTAGCTAGTTAGTAGGACAGGCTTTCAATCACATGACCACAGAGACAGCCAATCACAGTGATCACACCTACCTACCAGCCTGCAGGAGCCGACAGTAAAGGGGGTATAAAAACAGTCACCGTTGGGATTTTACAAGAATTGTATTTATTTATTTTGTAATGCGTACTACTTTACTAGAGATATACTGTTTGCATACCTCCCAACTTTTTGAGATGGGAATGAGGGACACCTATCAGCAAAAGCATGCAGGCATAGGACACACCCCTTGCCACGCCCCCTTAAAGGAGAATTGTACAAAAAAAAAAACAAGATTGGTTAAAACCACAAGTGTTTTTTTTTTTTTTTTTATACCACTACTATTCCTTTATATTGGCTTTTGGAATTTACCAATGCAGCAATTTAGAAATCAGATGAAAGGTTTATCGTTGGAAAACACTTTTTGAAAGATAAAAAGTGCATTTTATATACAACTATATAGATCAGACCAAAATGAGGGACAAATGAGGAGGAAAGAGGGACAGAGGGACAAATCAGGGACAGTTGGGAGCTGTGTGTTTGTCATCCTATTTAGCCTTATGCCCCATACACACGGTCGGATTTTCCGATGGAAAATGTCCTATCGGACAATGTTGTCGGAAATTCCGACCGTGTGTGGGCTCCATCTGACTTTTTTCCATCGGAATTTCCGACGGAAAAAGTTTTATCTCCTGCTCTCAAATTTTCCGACAACAAAGTCCTATCGGACTTTTTCCGATCGTGTGTAGCGAATTCCGACGGACAAAGTGCCACGCATGCTCAGATCACATTACAAGACCAAAGCTATTGGCTACTAGCCTCTACGTAGTCCCGTCGTACGCAACGAACGTCACCACGTTCAGGATGATCGGATTTTCCGACAACTTTGTCCGACCGTGTGTATGCAACACCAGTGTCGGACAAAATCCGTCTGAAAAAATCCGATGGATTTTGTGGTCGGAATTTCCGACCGTGTGTACGGGGCATTACTTGTTATTCAGCGCTGGAGCTGGGAGGCCCCCTGAAATCTGACTGTTGCTGCGTGAGTTTGCCTAACAGTCTCAAATCACAAAGCCTCATTATAAAGAGACATGTAACTCTCAATGGCTATACGATTTGACATACTCGGGAGCTGGAAAACAGAACGGGTCCTCCTCATGGGATCAGGGCAGCAAACAGCAGACAATTAAAGGATTCTTAGCTCCAACTCCCGCCTCCAGAGTCAGCCTCAGATAGCCTCAGATAGCCTCAGGACCTCCGCCCATTAAGACATTTTGATATTTGCATAAATCCACCCACTACTTGCATTGATGCCCAGGGCTCATAAGAGGAGTACAGAGGCAGTACAGTACAGAGTACAGAGTACAGAGGCAGGGAGCTGTGATGTTGTCAGGAAGCTATGTACAGCACCCCGCCACCAGCAATGATCTGCCTGCATTGCACGGAGAAGCACAGAGTCTCAGTGATGACATGCCTGAGAATAAAATGAGATATGTAGAATAGAAAAACACATATGTGTGAGCTAGTGGTGCTGGACACCCCGAAATATTTATATAATGGAAAAATTCCCTTGTGGGTTTTTTTATGCTTTCTGCATAGAATAAAATTCCCCCTGAAGAAGACCACAATTGGAAGGGTTGAAACGCGTAAGAGTTTTATGTGGAAGATCATATACAATTTTGCAGTAAATTTTAGCAAGATTTCATACGATATGTAGTTCCATCATGATCGATGGTTTTGTTAATTTCATGTGAATGCCAGAGCTCAAACTTTTTACAACTCTCATGTAATTGTCAAATTGCTTTTTGAAACAATAAAGCATTTTAATCAATGACCTTTGAATAATTTTTTGCTGCTAAAAAACCCCACAAGGGAATTTTTCCATTATAAAATGAGATATGTAATGAAAATGTTGCATGCTGCAAAGCTGTGCAGGCACAAAGTGACAACATGGGTAATAAATGATCATTCCCTCTTCTTGTCAGGTTTTTCAAAGTGAGCACAGCCAGGAACCTGTACATGGAATCCATCAATCAGGAGCCAGGTGAGCTTGTGTGTGGCTGACCGCTACGGTATTCTTCTCTTGTTCTGAGGGTGCCATAAAAAGAACCAGTCACAGTTGGACTCAGTGGCATCGCTAGGGGGGGCTTTTGGGGCCATAGCCCCGAATCTGGGGCCCATAGCCCTGAGTCTCTGCAGGGGTCCCCAAGGAGAGGGGAGGCTCTCTGGGGACCCAGATGCGAGGGGGGGGGGGCTCTGCTGGGGGACCCTGATGCAAGGGGAGGCTCTCTGGGGACCCTGATGTAAAGGGGGAGGCTCTCTGGGGACCCTGATGCAAGGGGAGGCTCTCTGGGGACCCTGGTGCAAGGGGAGGCTCTCTCGGGATCCTGATGCAGGGGGGAGGCTCTCTGGGGACCCTGATGCAAGGGGAGGCTCTCTAGGGACCCTGATGCAAGGGGGAGGCTCTCTGGGGACCCTGATGCAAGGGGAGGCTCTCTCGGGACCCTCATGAAAGGGGGGGCTGTCTTGGGACCCGGATGCAAGGGGGTCTCTCTCTGGGAACCCTGATGTAAGGGGGGGCTCCCTGGGGATATACACACACGTATATTATATACATGTGTATGCCCGCCCAAGCGAATTACTTTCTTTACTACGCTGCTATGGGCTCTAGCCCCAGATCTTTTGTAGACCTAGCAACGCCCCTGGTTGGGCTTATGCAAGAAAAGGAATATCATATCTTAAATGAGTATGTAGCAAAGTCTCTTCCAGTCTAATGAGAACCTTCAAGGCCACAGACAGCTGACATCCTTCAATATGTGGGGGGTTGTGAGGCATAGTGAGTGCAAAGATGATGAAAGTCAGTGGGCACCAGACACTTCTTGGATGCAAAAGAGGTTTTATTTCTTTTAACAGTCCCTTTTATATTTTGAAGGGAAAGAGGGTTAGGGCCAGGACACCTTTGAACAGTTGCAATTTTAATTGACAGACTCTGAGACTTCAATAGGAGAACAGCCGTACAGGGAAAGGCCTCATCCAGGTGCCCCTTCTGTATGTGCAGGACTGCTGTCTCCTATGGTAACAGTATTTAACAGTTCTTACCACAAAGTTCAACAGTTCTCTCAGCTTCACTACAACGTCTTCTTGTAGTTCTTCAGCCCCTTGAGCTCCTGGTCTCTCACTGAACTCTCCGATTCACTGACTTTGAATCTCCTGAGCTCCTCAAGGCTTTTGCGGTGGTATCTTCCTCAATCGGTCCCTAGCTTGGCACTCCAGATACTTCTCAAGCTTCACCCCCACTAACCGGCTCGTTCCCTGGCTTGACACACAAAGCTGCTCTGCAAGAGTCACCTCAGCTGGTTGGGTCCCTGACTTGATCACTGCCTGAAGTTTCCCGATTCTCCACCGTGCCCGTTCAGTGAGAATGTTGCTCCAGTACTTGCCTCAGTTACTCACTGTGGTCCCTGGTAAAGGTGTGTGGTCCCTTAGTGGCGACAGCTTCCCCTCTTCCTCCCACCACAATAGGTTCCCCGGCCAGCAGAACCGTCAATTTTGGTTGGACTGCAAGCCACAGTCCCAAACTTGCGCTGCCCTCTTACTTCTGGATAGGCCCTCACACAGCCTGGCAGCCAGACGCCCCCTGGGATAGACCCAATCTCCGGCCTAGCAGCCTGGGGTGTATGACACACGTCCACCCAGAAAGCTGTCCAGGTGGCACAGAACATCGATCACCTGACCTCACCTGAATATATAGGGTCTCCCAGCAGGCCAAGGGATTCAAGAAAACCCCTGCCCATTGGCTGAGATACCCCATATACCCATAACTTGACCTTGAAATGTCCTTCTCACATCTAATATCACCAAGTGCCCGGCCACCCAGTGACAGAAGAGAAAAGTACAACAAGGCCAAACTTAGGGAGAAAACCAATGGATCTCTTACAGTTATCTACAGTAGCTACTCCTGACAAGGAATTTGGTGAGGAGCTCCCCGACTAAACCCCAGGGCGCTACAAGTATAATTGTCTTATTTATGTAAGATGTAACAGTTAAGGAAGGATGCCTGCTTTGTCTACTGCATAACCTTTTGTTGCCAACAGCTGCGGTCTGCTAGCTCCTGAGTGTGCAAAACAGTATAAATTAACAACATGGGGGGGTTGATGTTTGATAATGTTATGCATGCTCAGGAGATAGAAGATTGATTACATGTGCTATCTGTGGGGGTCAGGCAGGTGACAGGGCAGCAACTGTCAGATCGTAGGAGGCCTCTTGGCTCTGACTCTAAGGCTGAAGAGTCAAAGGGGGGGAGGTCAGTGTGAAAATTTCATATGTACACCTGAACAGGTTCAGAAATTTAAAGCAGATCTTCACCTATAAAAAAAAAAAACGTATTTTCCCTGCCTTCTCCCCCTTCCCTATCTCATATATAGGGTTGCCATCTGTCCGGGATTCACCCGGACAGTCCGGGTTTCAGTCCGCCTGAAACCCAGACACAATTTTCAGACAGGAATGGGGCTTGGTACAGGGCCCGACGGGAGGGTTAGGGGGGCACTATGCATGCCACATTGTTATTCTCTTTGAAGTGCCCAAAGGTGTCCGAGGTCTGTTACAATCCTATAGTGTATGCTAAAATAAATAAATAAATAAATATAACATATAAATATATATATATATATATAATATATATATATATATCCAATATATATATATATATATATATATATATATACATATATATATAGATAGATAGATAGATATATATTGTATGTCTATACGCATATATATAAAATTTTATTGATATCATTTTATAATTTTACATTTGTTTTTGTGTTGTAATGCAGCACTTCCATCTTTCTTGCCTAGGCACAGATTGTCTGCACAGATGTGCATCAGGGTTTCAGGTGCTGGTAGCTTTCTGTGCCAGTAACCACCTTGTCATGTCTGCGCATGCATGGGAACAGTCACATGCATGGTTAGATTTGTTGCAGGGCTTTGCTGGGACCCAAAGGGCTTGACCTGGCCTTTTGAGTCCTTGCAGAGCCCTGCAGCACATCTGTTCACACTCCATGCATGTGCAGACATGGCCGAAGGCTGGACACGTGTGCCAGAGTTGAAAAGCCTGACGGGTGCTGAAGGAAGGGGGCGGGACCAAAGGTAAAGGGGACCGAAGTTCTTCTTTAAGACCCCTTTGACCCTGCCAGCGTTTTTCAGCCGATACAGCGCTAAAAATAGCGGCCCGAGGGCTTTCACACTGGAGCGGTGCGCTGGCAAGGGGGTCACAAAAAGTCCTGCCAGCAGCTTCTTTTGAGCGGTGAACTCACCGCTCCTCCACCGCTCCTCCACCGCTCCTCCACCGCTCCTCCACCACTGCTCCCCATTGAAATCAATGAGGCAGCGCTGCTCTGGCGGCGTTTTGCGGGTGGATTTAACCCATTTTCTGAATAGCCCTGCTAAAACAACGCCTCCCGCGGCTCGTGTGAAAGCTGTCTAAGACTGAGGGGTCTATTTATCAATGTTTACACCCAGGATTCACACAGCTTTCACCAAATATTTTTCACAAGCGATCCAAATTAAAAATGGGTGATTCTTGGTTGAAAGTTGTGTGAATCCTGGGGAAGAGCATCAATAACTAGACCCCCCAATGTTTAAATTCCAGCCAAAGCCAAATCCCCCCCCCCCCCCCAAGCCTTACTTGGATCTGTTTAAATGCCCTTTTTTTTATATGTGTGTGTTTTCTGTTAATGATTTTGTTTTTCTGTTTCCTCCAATCAATAGCGAACTGTAAGCAGGATGAACCGTATCAGAACTTCTCTCCAACCAAGGACAACAGTGGGGACCATTTCTCAAACAAAAGCTCATTTTTGGACGTGTCTGAAGGTGCGTCAGATGAGCAGGTTCTGCTGGAACCCCTTAAAGTGACCCAGAGGCCACTATGTTCCCGCTTTGTGCGTGTCGGGGACGTGCGCTTTCCTGACATGCTCAGAAATGCGTTGCTCTTTGGCAAACACAGAACGTTGCCAATAATTCATAATAGCACCTCCATGCATCTGCTAATGTGCGCGGTTTCAGTTCAGTGCAGGGGCGGCCCATCCATTAAGGGCGCACGGGCGCTGCCCCCCCCCCCCCCCCCCGATCCATGCATCTGGCCCCTTGCAGGACGCTGGATGCATGGATTCCAATGGGCGGGTGTTTTTTTTTTAAGACCTGCCACCCGATTGGCTGAATGGAGAGGCGATCCTATTGGATGCTTAAGAGGAGGGGAGGGGGGGGGGCAGGTGCTAGACCAACACATGATTGTGAAGTGGAAGGAAAATGATAAAGGGTTGTCTAGATTTTTTACAAATAAATATCTGAAAAGTGTGGCATGCATTTGTATTCAGCCCCCCCGAGCCAATACTATGATACCCCCAACTAAAATCTAGTGGGACCAATTACCTTCAGAAGTCACCTAATTAGTAAATAGAGTTCACCTGTGTGTAATCTAATCTCAGTATAAATACAGCTGTTCTGTGAAGCCTATAGAGATTTGTTAGAGAACCTTAGTGAACAAACAGCATCATGAAGGCCAAGAATCACACCAGACAGGTCAGGGATAAAGTTGTGGAGAAGTATAAAGCAGGGTTAGGTTCTAAAAAAATATCCCAAGCTTTGAACATCTCACAGAGCACTGTTCAATCCATCATCCGGAGTATGGCACAACTGCAAACCTACCAAGACATGGCCGTCCACCTAAACTGACAGGCCGGGCAGGGAGAGCATTAATCAGAGAAGCCACCAAGAGGTCCATGGTAACTCTGGAGGAGCTGCAGACATCCACAGCTCAGGAGGGAAAATCTGCCCACAGGACAACTATTAGTCGTGCTCTCCACAAATCTGACCTTTATGAATAAGTGGAAAGAAGAAAGACATTGTTGAAAGAAAGCCATAAGAAGTCCTGTTTGCAGTTTGTGAGAAGCCATGTGGGGGACACAACAAACATGTGAAAGAAGGTGCTCTGTTCAGATGAGACCAAAACTGAACTTTTTGGCCTAAAAGAAAAACGATATGTGTGGTGGAAAACTAACGCTGCACATCACCCTGAACTCACCATCCCTACCGAGAAACATGGTGGTGGCAGCATCATGTTGTGGGGATGCTTTTCTTCAGCAGTGACAGGGAAGCTGCTCAGAGTTGATGGGAAGATGGATGGAGCCAAAGAGTCTGCAAAAGACTTGAGACTGGGGTTGAGGTTCACCTTCCAGCAGGACAACGACCCTAAACATACAGCCAGAGCTACAATGGAATGGTTTAGATCAGGGGTCTCCACACTTTGTAAACAAAGGGCCAGTTTACTGTCCTATAGACTTTAGGGGGGGCAGAATGTGGCCAGTGGGAATTAAAAAAAAATCTGGCATCAGTGGGAGTAAACAGTGCCCAATCTTAGGGGGGGAATTTCACCCCATTGTTAGTGTCAGTGGAAGAAATGGAGCCTCGTTGTTGATGCCAGTGGCAGGAATTATGCCCCATTTTTGGAGTCAGAGGGCAGAATCGTGTCTCATATTAGTGGAATGAATAGTGCCCCAAGGGCCGGATAAAGGCAAGCAAAGGGCCACAGTTTGGAGACCCCTGGTTTAGATCAAAGCATATTCAAGTGTTAGAATGGCCCAGTCAAAGTCCAGACCTAAATCCAATTGAGAATCTGTGGCAAGACTTGAAAATTGCTGTTCACAGACGCTCTCCATCCAATCTGACAGAGCTTGAGCTATTTTGCAAAAAAGAATGGGAAAAAATGTCACTCTCTAGATGTGCAAAGCTGGTAGAGACATCCCCAAAAAGACTTGCAGCTTTAATTGCAGAGAAAGGGGGTTCTACAAAGTATTAACTCCGGGGGGCGCCATACAAATGTACCCCCCACACTTTTCACATATTTATTTGTAAAAAAAAATTTGAAAACCATTTATAATTTTCCTTCCACTTCACCATTATGTGGCACTTTGTGTTGGTCTATCACATAAAATCCCAATAAAATACATTTACGTTTTTGGTTGTAACATGACAAAATGTGGGAAATTTCAAGGGGTATGAATACTTTTTCAAGGCACTGTACGTTGGTTATTTGCTTTAAGGCACTTTAAAATCCCCATTCCCCATAGTCTGTGGGAAAACACAGTAATGCCGCGTACACACGATTGGAAATTCGGCCAGCAAAAGACCGATGATAGCTTTTGGTCGGAAAATGCGACCGTGTGTAGGCTCCATCTGACTTTTGCTGTCCGAATTCCCGCCAGCAAAAGATTGAGAGCAGGTTCTCTATTTTTCGGTCGGAAAAAGTTCCGATCGGAAATTCCGATCGCCTGTAGCAATTCCGACGCGCAAAATTCCTACGCATGCTCAGAAACAATTTGACGCATGCTCGGAAGCATTGAACTTAATTTTCTCGCCTCGTGGTAGTGTTGTACGTCACCGCGTTCTTGACAGTCGAAAGTTCAGCAAACTTGTGTGTGACCGTGTGTATGCAAACCAAGCTTGAGCGGAATATCGTCGGAAAAAAAGATCCAAGATTTTTCTGACGGAAAATCCGCTCGTGTGTACGCGGCATAAGAAAGGTTTTCCTGAAAAATAGATGACAGGGCCATTGGGCAGTGGATGAGTGTGGATTATTTTTGGAGAAAAGGGTTATTATTTAGTGTCACCTTAATAATCATTTTGGGGACCCTATACAGCACCTTGTTTGTCTATACAGGACCCCCACCCCTCCTCCCAGTGATAATCAGTTGTTAATATTCTGTACTTGTTAATGTTACACCATGGACAGTCAGAACAGAAGAGGAAATGAAATTCAGTTTCCCTCCGGCGTGTTGTTGTCATGCATCGCAGACTCCAGCAGCCCAGCCGAGCCTCGAAAAACATTTTGGTAGCACAAATGTCTCCGCACGTTGGAGAGAAAAATAAAATACAGGCGTTGTGAATGTACAAAACAAGTAACATCATCACTTACCAAAGCAGGAGGTTTGAAATCTGACCTACAGTCTTGTACAGTTGTACACAGTCCCGGGAATCTGCCCCTGCTGAAATCCCCCCTCCCAGCACAAATCATTGCCCCCCCCCCCCCCATCCCCCAAACCCTTCCAGCACAAATGTGCCCCCCTCCAAAAAAAAAAAAAAAATTACCCCTCCTAGCACAAAACCCCTCAAATGTCATCCTCTTCAGCCCCCCCCCCCACTCCAAATCCCCCCTCCCAGCACAAATTCCCCCTCCCCACCCCTTCTCCTAGCATAAATCCCCCCCAACAAAAAAAATGTTTTCTCCTAGCACAAATACCCCCCATATCCCCCCACATCCCCCCTCCTAGCACAATCCCCACCCTTTTCTGGTACAATCTTTTTACTGAAATATTTGAGAAGTGAGAACAACTGTAATAATCCCACGCAGGGGACGTAAACAATAAGCATGACATGGCACAGCCTAATGCCCCGTACACACGGTCGCCAATTTCCGACCACAAAATCCGTCTGATTTTTTTTCGACAGATTTTGTCCGACGCTGGTGTTGCAAACACACGGTCGGACAAAGTTGTCGAAAAATCCGTTCATTCTGAACGTGGTGACGTTCGTTGCGTACGACGGAACTACGTAGAGGCTATTAGCCAATAGATTTGGTCTCCTAATTTGATCTGAGCATGCGTGGCACTTTGTCCGTCGGAATTCTCTACACACGATCGGAAAAAGTCAGATCGGATTTTGTTGTCGGAAAAATTTGAGAGCAGGATCTCAAATTTTTTCCGTCGGAGATTCCAACGGAAAAAGTCAGATGGAGCCCACACACGGTCAGATTTTCCGACAAAACATGGTCCGATCGGACATTTTCCGTCTGAATTTCCGACCGCGTGTACGGGGCATTATAGTGTGCATTAGAAGCATATTTGATAATGGGAATCGTCAAACATCCACAGGCCTCTGGCCGATAGAGTATTATAGAGTAACTGAGCTTAATTGCTCAGAGTTTAAGACATGGAGCAGTCCACCAAAATTTGGAAAACAAAACTAAAATCGGGGTCATACAAACAAAGAACAAAAAATGAGAAAACACAAAAAAAAAAGACCAATGGGAAATGGGAAAGACAAATAAGAGAGAGAAAGAGAGAAAAATGTAAAAGAAGGGGGGGGAGCTAGGTGGTGAAGGGGGGACACAAGGGAGGAGAAGGAAAGACAGAGAAAGTAAGGGGGAGCGGAGCAGGGAGATTGGGTAGGGAAAGGAAAAGGGTAACCCCAGGTCGGGAGGGTAGAGGAGTTCAGTTAGTGAGGCCTAGGCTGGTCGGATGCAAAGTGGGAAGAGCGTAGGACCACCACGTGCCCCAAACCTTGATGAACTTGGCGTGGGAGTCATGAAGAATACTATACATCTTCTCATTAATCATGAGAGTCGCAAATGAGACAGCCAGCTTCTTCCAGGCCCTTGCTATTGTACGTTTGGCCAAATTCTGCTGATAGGAGAAGAGGCCCGGGATCGGGCAGTGGAGTAAGGCCAATTTGGCATCCTTGCAGGGGAAAATATGGAAGAGAGTTGACAGAAGACCGAAAACCCTTGACCAGAATCCCACCAGATGGGAGCAGGACCACCAGATATGAAGTTCATCTCCACGCTGACCACAGCCCCTGAAACATCTATCGCTGCAGGATGGGTTTGATTTGGCGATACGGGATGGAACCCAATACCAACGGAGGAGTACCTTATAGGCTTTCCTTTTAGGGTAGCCGTGTTAAAGGAGCATTTCGCAGTATTAGACCAGGCTTTGCTCCAATCCGCTGGGTGGATGTGGGATAAGTCGCGCTCCCAATTGAGGACATAGGACAATGAGGTTGGAGTCCTGCTTGAGTTGAGAGAGGAGTAAATCAAAGATATACAGTGCCTTGCGAAAGTATTCGGCCCCCTTGAACTTTTCAACCTTTTGCCACATTTCAGGCTTCAAACATAAAGATATAAAATTTAAATTTTTTGTGAAGAATCACCAACAAGTGGGACACAATTGTGAAGTGGAACGAAATCTATTGGATTTTTGAAACTTTTTTAACTAATAAAAAAATGAAAAGTGGGGCGTGCAAAATTATTCGGCCCCCTTGCGTTAATACTTTGTAGAGCCACCTTTTGCTGCGATTACAGCTGCAAGTCGCTTGGGGTATGTCTCTATCAGTTTTGCACATCAAGAGACTGAAATTCTTGCCCATTCTTCCTTGCAAAACAGCTCGAGCTCAGTGAGGTTGGATGGAGAGCGTTTGTGAACAGCAGTTTTCAGCTCTTTCCACAGATTCTCGATTGGATTCAGGTCTGGACTTTGACTTGGCCATTCTAACACCTGGATACGTTTATTTGTGAACCATTCCTTTGTAGATTTTGCTGTATGTTTGGGATCATTGTCTTGTTGGAAGATAAATCTCCGTCCCAGTCTCAGGTCTTTTGCAGACTCCAACAGGTTTTCATCCAGAATGGTCCTGTATTTGGCTGCATCCATCTTCCCCTCAATTTTAACCATCTTCCCTGTCCCTGCTGAAGAAAAGCAGGCCCAAACCATGATGCTGCCACCATCATGTTTGACAGTGGGGGATGGTGTGTTGAGGGTGATGAGCTGTGTTGCTTTTACGCCAAACATATCGTTTTGCATTGTGGCCAAAAAGTTTGATTTTGGTTTCATCGGACCAGAGCACCTTCTTCCACATGTTTGGTGTGTCTCCCAGGTGGCTTGTGGCAAACTTTAGACGAGACTTTTTATGGATATCTTTGAGAAATGGCTTTCTTCTTGCCACTCTTCCATAAAGGCCAGATTTGTGCAGTGTACGACTGATTGTTGTCCTATGGACAGACTCTCCCACCTCAGCTGTAGTTCTCTGCAGTTCATCCAGAGTGATCATGGGCCTCTTGGCTGCATCTCTGATCAGTCTTCTCCTTGTCTGAGCTGAAAGTTTAGAGGGACAGCCAGGTCTTGGTAGATTTGCAGGGGTCTGATACTCCTTCCATTTCAAAATGATGGGGACGTTTAAAGCTTGGAAAATCTTTTTGTATCCAAATCCGGCTTTAAACTTCTCCAAAACAGTATTACGGACCTGCCTGGTGTGTTCCTTGGTCTTCATGATGCTCTCTGCGCTTTCAACAGAACCCTGAGACTATCACAGAGCAGGTGCATTTATACAGAGACTTGATTACACACAGGTGGATTCTATTTATCACCATCAGTCATTTAGGACAACATTGGATCATTCAGAGATCCTCGCTGAACTTCTGGAGTGAGTTTGCTGCCCTGAAAGTAAAGGGGCCGAATAATTTTGCACGCACAACTTTTCAGTTTTTTATTTGCTAAAAAAGTTAAAAATATCCAATAGATTTCGTTCCACTTCACAATTGTGTCCCACTTGTTGGTGATTCTTCACAAAAAAATAAAATGTTATATCTTTATGTTTGAAGCCTGAAATGTGGCAAAAGGCTGAAAAGTTCAAGGGGGCCGAATACTTTCGCAAGGCACTGTAGTACCCGGAGATCATGGAGAATGTTGGCACGTTTGTTCAAAGGCCATTTTCTGGTAGGGAAAAGTATCATTGCGTCTGAGAAAGGAGATCCAGTGTCGTAATTGAAGATAGCGGACCCCCCCCCCCCCCACCCTTTTCAACACAAAACTGCCTAAATCACCACTCCTAGCACACCCTCTCCCCCAAATCCCCTTTGCTGTACTGACATCTCGTACTCTGATTTCACTGCACAATGTGAGCTTCTCAGAATGTACATTAGAAGCTGCAGCTAGTCAGATAGAGCCCATCTCATTTCCTGGCTGGAGAGTGCCTATCATCATCTAGTGCTTTCCTCCCCTGTTCCTGGACCCCCCACCTTTTCTTTCATTAGATTTCAGTTCATGGAGGCTCAGCATCGCATGTTAGCACTACCCACACATGCAGGCTGCCTAGGAACACCCACTTCTCCAGACTGACCCATCAAGGAATTTTTATATTTGCATAACTCCTCCTAAGAGCCAGCCTACTGCTTGCATTGAATAGAGGAGCGCAGAGATCCAGTGATGACTAGGTCTAAAGTAAAATATGTAATGAAAACTGGAAGTTTTAATTTAAACATTTCATCAGCATGTTGATGGTCCCCGAAGGGTGTTGCCGACACCTCTGAATTTTATTGGCTGTTGTGTGCGAAAATATTCATATTTCAGGCACTGTAATGTAATTCACTGTAATGAAGGTAAATGTGTCTGTTTTATACAGGGGGAGATTCTTACCTGGAACCGATATCGCCGGAAGAAGCCGATCAAATATCGGATGGTGAGATATCTAAAATGTTTACATTTTTTAAAAGAAAAATTGTCAGGCAAATGTCTCAGGGGCAGTTTGATTGTTGACCCTCCTAGCTATGGCCTGTGGTCTTCTACCTGGCCTGGTCAGTGGAAAAGTCTAGGCATGCAACAGTCGCTGTTGCTCCTTGGGTACCCGTTTTTACACCAATGTCTCACACAGATCAGTCCCTGCTGCAGCTTCTCAACGTGTGACTTTTTTTTACAAAGTTACAATGTACAGTCTGATTACTGGAGGGAGAGGAGACTAGGGAAATGCTTCTTCCTGCCTGCAGCAGACTGATGATGTCATCTCAGCCTAGGCAAAGTCACTGATTAGAGCCCAGAAATTGATTTTTAATGATAAAAATTACTTTGTTGCTGTATATTATGAGATGTCAGGAATTTATTTGTGCAGACTTGTAACGTTACTAAAAGGTCCACTTTAGGTTAGCCAATAAAAGGTATCACTTAAACTGTAAATGTTTTATATTGATAGATGACATACAGGTTACAATACTCTACTACTACAATGAATGACTAGATATAGGATGGGGTTATAGTCACTGAATAGATTTTATTTTACTTATGACCAGGATCGATACCAGCTACTCACAGGGCAAGTAATCTCCAGGGCCAGATCTTGGAATAACCAATTTGGGGCATGGCTTAAGAATGGCAGGGACAGAACACAACCACCCAGTTGCTGGGGGTCATTAACGTGTTCCAGTTTATAATAAATGGGTTCAGACTGCTGACTAGGGGGCCAGTGACAATGGATGTTTGTCCACATCAGAACTGGTTTTATCACTATACAAGCCTATAGAAATGCAAAAGCAACTGAAGCAGGTCAAATGCAGGCCAGAAAATGGTCAAATGCAGGACATAAGATGGTCAACTGCAGGTCAAATTTGGGTTAGAAGGTTAACTGCAGGTCAGAAGGTGGTAAATTGACAAGTCAACTGCAGGTCTAAAGTGGTCAACTGCAAGTCAAATGTAGGTCAGAAGGTGGTCAAATGTGGGTTGGAACGAGGTCTACTCCAGGTCGGAAAGTGGTAAACTGCAAGTTAACTGCAGGTCTGAAAGTGGTCAACTGCAAGTCAAATGTGGGTTGGAAGGAGGTCAACTGCAAGTCAAATGTAGGTCAGAAGGTGGTCCAATGTGGGTTGGAAGGAGGTCTATTGCAGGTCAGAAGGTGGTAAACTGCAAGTCAACTGCAGGTCTGAAAGTGGTCAACTGCAAGTCAAATGTGGGTCAAAAGGAGGTCAACTGCAGATCAGATGCACCTCTCAATAAATTACAAATGACCCAAACCCAAAGTCTGACAACACAGGCCACAAGGCTAGCCAGTTATCTAGGGTACAAGCTGGAGTGGCACAAGGCAGTGGGTATATGGGAACAGGAAGTATAATGACTAATAGGTAAAAAAAATGTCTGACTCTTCTTTACTTTGATTCTTTTTCAGATGTAGACTCCTATGAGAATGCCAATGAAGAAATTAAAGAAGGATCAATTGGTAGATCTAGTAACACTCTATATGGCTGTTTGCTTTGTATCTATAGATCCACCAGCCCCATCCCATTTATCCTTCACACAGCTCAAAAATACAATGAATCCCATGTTCCCAGGTGTATCTTACAAGATATTGTCATTGAAGGGGGAAAACTATAGAATACCCCATCTTTCAAAGATTTCCCCTATGGGATTGTTGGACAGCAAGTTCACCATGTGCTGGAAAGTCTTCCCACCAACTGCACTACCTTCATTTTAAATATTTTCTCCTCCAGTAATATGCCAGAACTTTTTGATTATTTTACCATGAATGAATTATCTAGTAGTAGTTGGTCAAATTTAACTGGACCGGCTCTAAGAACGGCTCAGTTCAGAACAGCAGTGACTTGGAGAAGCTAAAAAAAAAGTCTTCAACATCACACAACAAGTCCAGCTGAATGTGACCAACTAGTACTAAACATGCCATGACTTGGATAAATGGAAACCTTCATAGATATAAATGAATTAGAAACTATTTTACAGAATCCTGTTGTGGAATGTATACAGATTGTGTTTTGCGGCCTATTAACTTATACTGGGTGATGGTGTAATAATCAGAGGGTACGCTGGATCATTTATTTGAATTGAATTATTCATTACAATGAAGCAAGGAGGTTTGAGTCAACCAAATGTTTTAACTGTAACTAGCCACAGCTTGTTAGTTCATCACCAATAAAAGACTGGCCCATCTTCCACTCAATTTTCTGTATTGGTCTCCAACATGACATCTCTGATGAAGCTCAGTTCTTTAGTAAATGGAACTCTTTAGCAAACAAAAAATAATCTGTATAAAACATGTAGTCAAAGAAATGCAAAGGCTGCCATGGCTGCTGTCTAGTTTTTAAAATGACAATTACCTCTGATCTACAACAAGCATATTGAGAAGGGGGTGTTAGATTGTTGAAGGCTGGTTCTGGGTCAGAACCATGCAATCAACAAGACAGCTAGGCCCCTCACTGTGTGAGTTCCCTTTGAGTGGACCTAATTTTACATCATTTGAAGAGACCATTCCTCTTTTGAAACCAATTATTTTTTGGTCTGACATGTAGACCATTGTACCATTTAAGTCCTAGATGTGTTATACTATGATAAACCTTTCACGCAACCTCTAAATTATTACACAATTTACCTTAAAAAGCTTGGGGCTGGAGAGGGAGCTGGGTGCGACTGGCTTTGGCTCTCAGCCGCGTGCTGAGAGGCAGAGCCAACTGTAAATCAGGCAGCTGGGTGGATTCCAACAATATGATTGGGATCCTTCAGAGCCTTGAGCAGCTCTGTCACTTCTGCTGATTCGACCAATTCTTGGTCACAGGAGAGCACAGGCAAGTGCACTGCTGGGACCCAGAAGAGAATTATGACCAAAAAAGCTTTGGCCATACTTCTTATTGAATCAAGAATTTTTTGCCTACTAACACCTTAAGGTCTACTTCGGGGGTCTCTAAACTTTCATAACAAAGGGCCAGTTTACTGCCCTTCACACTTTAGGAGGACAGGACAGTAGCTAGTGGGAGTAGAAAATGCCCTGACATCATTGAAAAAAAGACATTACCATAGGCTTGGTGGTCAGTGGTAATACAAAAATTGTGGGCGAAATAGTGCCCCATCATTGGTGTCACTGGGAGAAGTAGTGCCCCATTGCTGGTGTAAGTGGGAAGAATAGTACCCCATCACTGGTGTCAGTGGGAGAAATAGTGCCCTCATAATTGGCATCAGTGGGATTATTGGTTAAAAAGTGAGGAGGGAGAGACCCAGGAGAACTGCTGGTTTGATGCACATTGCTGGATCAAGATGGGGCTCAGGTAAGGGGAGGCTGGGGGTAGGGAGCTGCACCCAGAAGGTTTTTCCCTTAATACAGAGAATGTAAAAAAACATTCAGCCTTTAGAACCACTTAAACTGACAGAGGTTTTCCTTGTCCTCTTACTTGGTGCTCAAAGGTGAGCCACCTTCTTGTCTGAGAAAAGTTGGGAGGTTTAAACAAAGATTTACAATGTAGAAAACATTCCTTTACCATAGGTTCACAGTCCTACGAAGACATGAACGGGCCAACAAATGGACAGTCTCTGATTCCAGAGAAGTACTGTGAAGAAGGTGGAAATTTGTTTTTTAGTTTCTCTTTTATTCCAAAAGGTTTTTGCTAGAGAGAGAATACCCACCTTCCCATTTAACATAAGTCCCTATAGCTGCAATGTCCTGCCATATGGATTAAATAGGGGACGGGAAATTTGGTTCCTCTAGTAATTAGCAACTTTGCTCCAGTTTTAAATAGCTATTAGTAGTTGGTGACATTCATCCAGACGTGTTCTGTATTGTTAAAGATGTTTTATCTTTAATCCAAATGGCTTCCTCAGTTCCATTGAATGTCAGGGACATACCCAAGGATTGATAGCCACATGGGCAACTCAACTCATTTATCTTAATCCAAAGACCACCACATCATGCAATGTGCCAGGGCAGATGCTGTTGTACTTCTCACCCAAGTATCTTCCCAATTCCAATGAATGTCAGGAACATACCCCAGGATTAATAGTCATGTGAGCAACTCAGTTACCCTTATCCAATAACCATGGCATCATGAAATGTGTCAAGAGATTGAAGTGTAGGTGGAGTGCTGGACATTAATGAAAAGAATAATTAGCAGACATGTAGTAGAGGGCAGCTCTCTGTAAAACAGATGGACCCAACAGAGGTCACTGTAGTAGTGATGCAAAAAAGACGGTCAAGAAATAAAACCCCAATTAGGTTTAATAGATCCAGTTTATTTTCATATGCCAACGTGGGGCATAGTCAACACATTGGGGTTGATTTACTAAAACTGGAGAGTGCAAAATCTGGTGCAGCTCTGAAAAGAAACCAATCAGCTTCTGTTTTTTTTTTTGTCAAACCTTAATTGAACAAGCGGAAGTTAGAAGCTGATTGGCTACCATGCAGAGCTGCACCAGATTTAGCTCTCTCCGGTTTTAGTAAATCAACCCCATTGTGAAGGCAAACCAGTCCCCCTTCAACAGGGACAAAGGGTTCAACATATACATAAACATTTGTCAGCAGACAAAAATGGAATACATACTGTATGATAAAAGATACATTTTAAGTTCATAATCAATAGAAAAAAATATATATAAAAGAAGAAAGGAAAACTATAATAAAAATGTAGGGCTGTTACTGATTAAAATTTCCGCGTTCGATTAATCGACTAATTTAGATGAATTATAACGCACATACAGATCCAACTACTTTTAGCTGATCTCCTTGCATTGCAACTCTGCATTAGTCAGTGGTAAATGTGGTATACACTATATACAATCACCCGAAATGTCCCCCTCGTTAGACTTAAATGAGATCTAAGATCAAAAACTCACGAGGGGGATCACCTTTAACTTTCCAATAAAGATTTCATGTAATAAAACCTTATTACCTATTTACTTTTATTTGTGTCTGTAGATGATGATTCTTATGAGAACATGCAGGCCCCCGTATACTCCCAGCTGGACCGTTCCATCAACTCTCTGGCCCATTCTGTTAAAGATGGGGTTGAACAGACAGGGCCAAATATGGCAGACGTCTCAGCAGAGCAAAAGTGGCCCAACGGCACCGAGCTGAAGCAACTAAGTACGAATATCTGGGATATGCCTGATGTACAAGTGCATGGTGTATGTAAGGCTAGGATAAACTTGTCAAATAAAATGTAATTTCTCATTTTCCTTTTTTTTTGGCAGATGGAGACTTTTACCTGTCCTACCAAACCAACAACTTCTGAGAGTCCTCATGGCAGGGATGGACTGTAAACTGTCCAGTGAAAATGAAAAGAAAGCTGACATGTTACACTGGCCATTAGAATGAAGGATAACTGTCATTTTTTAGTACGAAGAACGGGGGACACCTGGGAGGATCAGGGATGGATCACCAATAGTGAGACCTTGTGGATATCACGTGACCTCCTTTATTTTTGACCATAGAGGCTTGTGGAATTTTGGTTGTAATTGAAAACAAGAGGAAAACCACCAACTGTCCTTTTAATGAATGGGGTTAGTGGCATGGAAAGAAGAACTGTCATTGGACTACACAGTCTTAGCACAGTTAGGCTTTCAACAATGGCGCTGACCAATACAAACCCATCGTTTCACTTTTTTTTTCCCAAAAAGGAGACAACCATTGCCGATAAACTTTTGTAAATGAAAAAATAAGGACCAGCTCTTCGAAACATACGGATTCTTCATTTTCATTTCCTCTTGGCCAAAAATGACCACATGGTTACTGCTAGAACAGCCCAAAAACTCCTATTTTGTCCTTGGTTATATGTCTCTACTAGAGACAACTGAGTCTGATAGACAATTGGTGGCGCAGTCTGAGAAATTGACAGGGACGTGGAATTTATGTGCACAATTGTCAGAAATTGTCTATTATGTTGCAGTTTTAAATAATTTATATAGAGCGTTTTTTCCTGGGGACTCTTGGGAATTTATCTACTGTTGGCGGGCCAGCCAGAATATCACACCGGGGCCATTTTTAGACAGGAGACAATTAGCCCACCAGCGTGTCCTTGAAGTGTGGGGAGAAAGCGAAGTGCCTGGAGGAAACGCAAGCACACAAAACATGCAAACTCCATGCAGATAAGTGTCCTGGCCAGGATTCAGACCGATAATACATAATTTATATAGAGCGTTTTTTCCTGGGGACTCTTGGGAATTTATCTACTGTTGGCGGGCCAAGCCAGAATATCACACCAGGGCCATTTTTAGACAGGAGACAATCAGCCCACCAGCGTGTCCTTGAAGTGTGGGGAGAAAGCGAAGTGCCTGGAGGAAACGCAAGTACACAAAACATGCAAACTCCATGCAGATAAGTGTCCTGGCCAGGATTCAGACCGAGGACCCCCATTACTACAAGGCGGATGTCCTGACCAATAACCCAATGTGCTGCCCCTACAGTTGATATGGAGTACTGCACCATTGACTACCTGTGTGTGCCTATTCAATGTGCCAAATTATATGCAGTCTTTTCAGTTATTTGTCGCATAAATCGCAACATTTCTGTGAAATGTCGCAAATAGGGGGTTTTCCTATTTCCTACGTCACATGTCACATTCAACGTGAATTCATTGAGACTCATTGTTTATTTGTCGTAAAAATGTTGCAATCTGCGCTATTTTAATGTTGCAGCGCTTTGACTTGTTGCCGACTTATTGACTTGTTCCATTGGCATCTGTTTGTGTTGAAGTGTTTCGATCTTCATTATTTTATAAATGTATTTTGGAAAAAAAAAAATCACAATATCACTTTTATAATTGATAATAAATGTACAATTTCACTTGATCACTTGACTGAACGTCATAAGGAAAAAAAAAAAATGAAAGGACCCAGGAAACCCTCTGTACAGTTTTTATTGCTGATCCACACTCTGTATTAGTCCTAATAATCATTATTGTCACAAGAAAATGGTGATGGGAAATCCTGAACTTTACAGCTGTCACCGCAACTGGAGGTACGGGGCAATCTTCCAATGAGGACTCCTGTACCAAAAACAACTAATGCCCCGTACACACGGTCGGAAATTCCGATGGAAAAAGCCAGATCGGATTATGTTGTCAGAAAATCCGATCGTGTGTGGGCGCTATCAGACTTTTTCCGTCGGGATTTCCAACGGGAAAAGTTTGAGAGCTGGATCAAAAATTTTACGACAAAAAAATCCTATCAAACTTTTTCCGATCGTGTGTAGAGAATTCCGACGCACAAAGAGCCACGCATGCTCAGAAAAAATTTGGAGGCCAAAGCTATTGGCTACTGGCCTCTACGTAGTCCCGTCGTACGTGTTGTACGTCACCTCGTTCCGAACGATCTGATTTTCCCGACAACTTTGTGCGACCGTGTGTATGCAAGACAAGTTGTGGCCAACATCCGTCAGAAAAAATCAGACGGATTTTGTGGTCGTAATGTCCGACCGTGTGTACAAGGCATTAGAGCAGATTTCTTTTGACTTCCTGTTGTGTCTCCTGGACAGGAAGTAAAGGGAAATATCAATCAGACAAAGCCAACAACAACAACAAAATAAACCATTCTCTACTATATTTTCAGCTTTAAATGTACAAAAAAGTAATGTTATAAATACGGTAGGTAATGAATTGCAGCTTAACAGTCAGTCCTCATTAGATGTGATGGCTGCAATAGTTGTTTTGTCTTGGGAAGTCCTGTCCTCGGGTGACAACACTTATTGTACTCTATTTATGGAGAAGCAGCGTTGTCACCGGGAGGACGGGAGTACAGAACACCTTTTCTTTACTTAGCTTAAAAAAGACCTCATGCTGTCACCACATCTAAAGACTGGTAAACTGTATACTATACACTCACCGGCCACTTTATTAGGTACACCTTGCTAGTACCGGGTTGGGCCCCGTTTGGCCTTCATTCTTCGTGGCGTAGATTCAACAAGGTGTTGAAAACATTCCTCTGAGATTTTGGTCCATAGTGACATGATAGCACATCCATGATGCTAATCTCCCCCCGTTCCACCACATCCCAAAGGTGCTCTATTGGATGAGATCTGGTGAGTGTGGAGGCCTTTGGATGAGATCTGGTGAGTGTGGAGGCCATTGGAGTACAGTGTGCTCATTGTCCAGTGGTGAGATGATTGGAGCTTTGTGACATGGTGCATTATCCTGCTGGAAGGAGCCATCAGAAGATGGGGACACTGTAGTCATAAAAGTATGGACATGGTCAGCAACAATACTCAAGTAGGCCGTGGGGTTTAAACAATGCTTAATTGGTACTAAGGGGCCCAAAGTGTGCCAAGAAAATATCCCCCACACCAATACACCACCTGAACCATTGATACAAGGCAGGATGGATCCATTCTTTCATGTTGTTTACACTAAATTCTGACCCAACCATCTGAATGTTGCAGCTGAAATCGAGACAAATCAGATCAGGCAACGTTTTTCCAATCTTCTATTATCCAATTTTGGTGATCTGTGCCAATTGTAGCCTCAGTTTCCTGTTCTTAGCTGACAGGAGTGGTACCCGGTGTGGTCTTCTGCTGCTGTAGCCCAACGGGTTCGATTTGTTGTGCATTCAGAGATGGTATTCCGCATACCTTGGGTCAAGGCATTTTCCTCCACACAACTGCCACTCACTGGATATTTTCTCTTTCGGACCATTCTCCGTAAACCCGAGAGATGGTGGTTCGTGGAAATCCCAGTAGATCAGCAGTTTTTGAAATACTCAGACCAGCCCGTGTGGCACCAACAACCATGCCACGTTCAAAGTCACTTAAATCCCCTTTCTTCTCCATTCTGATACTTGATATAAACTTCAGCAAGTTGACTTCACCATGTCTATATGCCTAAATGCACTGAGTTGCTGCCATGTGATTGGCTGATTAGCAATTTGTGTTACCAAGCAATTGAAAAGGTGTACCTAATAAAGTGGCCCATGAGTGTACATTATATATACAGTATATTATACTACATTTTTTATCTTACCCTTTAGATGCACCTTAAAGCTCAATTTCAGCAAAAACATTTTTTTATAATTATGAGTGGAGCAAGAAAGGGGCAGAATTATTAGTCCTGGGTAGAACAGGGAAAGGTCAGGATGATTAGTCCTGGGTAGAACAGGGAAAGGTCAGGATGATTAGTCCTGGGTAGAACAGGGAAGGGTCAGGATTATTAGTGCTGGGTAGACAAGGGAAGGGTCAGGATTATTAGTCCTGGGTAGAACAGGGAAGGGTCAGGATTATTAGTCCTGGGTAGAACAGGGAAGGGTCAGGATTATTAGTCCTGGGTAGAACAGGGAAGGGTCAGGATTATTAGTCCTGGGTAGACAAGGGAAGGGTCAGAATTATTAGTCCTGGGTAGAACAGGGAAGGGTCAGGATTATTAGTCCTGGGTAGAACAGGGAAGATTCAGGAATATTAGTCCTGGGTAGAACAGAGAAGAGTCAGAATTATTAGTCCTGGGTAGACAAGGGAAGGGTCAGGATTATTAGTCCTGGGTAGAACAGGACAAGGTCAGGATGATTAGTCCTGGGTAGAACAGGGAACGGTCAGGATTATTAGTCCTGGGTAGAACAGGGAAAGGTCAGGATTATTAGTCCTTGGTAGAACAGGGAAGGGTCAGAATTATTAGTCCTGGGTAAAACAGGGAAGGGCCAGGATTATTAGTCCTGGGTAGAACAGGGAAGGGTCAGGATTATTAGTCCTGGGTAGACAATGGAAGGGTCGGGAATATTAGTTCTGGGTACAACAGGGAAGAGTCAGGAATATTAGTCCTGGGTACAACAGGGAAGGGTCAGAATTATTAGTTCTGGGTAGAACAGGGAAGGGCCAGGATGATTAGTCCTGGGTAGAACAGGGAACGGTCAGGATTATTAGTCCTGGGTAGAACAGGGAAGGGCCAGGATTATTAGTCCTGGGTAGAACAGGGAAGGGTCAGGATTATTAGTCCTGGGTAGACAATTGAAGGGTCAGACTTATTAGTCCTGGGTAGAACATGGAAGGGTCAGGAATATTAGTTATGGGTACAACAGGGAAGAGTCAGGAATATTAGTCCTGGGTAGAACAGGGAAGAGTCGGAATTATTAGTCCTGGGTAGACAAGGGAAGGGTCAGGATTATTAGTCCTGGGTAGAACAAGGAAAGGTCAGGATGATTAGTCCTGGGTAAAACAGGGAAGGGTCAGGATTATTAGTCATGGGTAGAACAGGGAAGGGTCAGGATTATTAGTCCTGGGTAGAACAGGGAAGGGTAAGGATTATTAGTCCTGGGTAGAGCAGGGAAGGGTCAGGATTATTAGTCCTGGGTAGAACAGGGAAAGGTCAGGATTATTAGTCCTGGGTAGAACAGGGAAAGGTCAGGATTATTAGTCCTGGGTAGAACAGGGAAGGGGCCGGATTATTAGTCTTGGGTATACACATTTAAAAAAAATAGGACAACTCACATCTGTGTACACACTGAGGCCTGATACACGTGTTGCACCCTCCTGGGTACGAGGTGCTAGGATAGCTAGATAAGTGTTAGTGTTTGTCAGTGTGGCTGTAAATTTGGGTTAGGCAAAAGCATAGTTTGGCTCACTGTAGTGAGCTTCAGTTGTTTAGTCAGGTCTGATTTGTGTGCTCTGCTGCTGCCAGTCTCCTGGATTGCTCCCTTTTTATGCAGTTAACTTGAGAAGTTTCTGAATGATAGGTGTGGAGCTATTCAGATGGCAGAATGAATATTGATACAGCCCCAGCCTATCCCAGAGAGGCAGGCTTTGACGGCATGCTAGGAGACTGGATTTATTCTGGGAGCAAACAGAGCTCTGGGTCTTTTCCCAGAGTGGAGGTGTCCAGTCTGAGGGGGGGCACGCTGCCCTCTCAGGCACAAGCTGCAGCAAGGGAGCCTCAGGTGGGTGACCTGAAGGAGGAATGCTGAGAATCAGGTGCTTGGAAGAAGCTGACTGAGGGGAGATGTCTGCCTCATCCCTATCCAAGTTCTCCAAAAATAAAAACCATGTCCCCCAGACTCGTCCTTGGAAGAAGGAGTGAAGGGGCCTGTTGAGTGCCTGGCTGTGGGGCAGAAGTTGGGAAGAATTGGACAGTAATTCCTGGGGCTCCTACAGGAATAGAGCTACACATGTGACACCAAAATGGTGCCTTCTTATCTTTTTTATATGTCACCACTTTTGCAATATGACGTCAGAACATTTTTGAGGTACTTGTGTGTCAATCTGGCTATTTATTGTAGCTGAGCTATAACACAGTGTCACCATAAGCCGAGTGAGCACCCCTACATTGGGTGTATGGGCAGAGTGCTTGAGGTATGGGACAGTTTTCTAGGTTTGTATTGCTGACAGTGTTCCCGTTGGGAAGATTCCGCCTTCTGGTGGCCATTGTCACTAAGGGGTAAAGGCCCATGCTTTTGTGTGAACAAGCCATAAGAAAGTGAGCGGAAGTCCAACGCGTTACAGTTGCTCCTAGAACGAAAGGTGAGGCGAAACCTTCCAATGAGGGTACAGGGACAACTGTCTAAGTGGGGAATTCCCCTCGTGTTTGGAGATTTCCTCTCACTTATTGTTGTGTCTCTGTGACAGGAAGTGAAGAGAAATTTCCTCTGTGGTACCCAAGCATCAAAAAAATAAAATGGCAGGGGTTTAACTATTACCTACTCCATTCCTCCCAACATTTTGAGATGGGAATGAGGGACACCTACTAACAAACCTATGTAGGCATAGGACACGCCCCCTGCCACACCCCCTTAACCACTTCCGGACCGCCGCACGCCAATATACGTCCTAACTTTGAAGAGGAATATTGTTGTTATGGCAGCAGCTAGCTGTCATAACCCCGGTATCCTCGTTTTCGGCCGGCGGTCCAGTTTCCGAATAATAGTGGTCTCTGCGGCGGATTTGCCGCAAGATCACTTTTATCGGCGGTGGGAGGGGCCCCCCTCCTGCCGCGCTACGGTGCCCTCCGCCGCTTACCGGAGCCCCTGGCAGTGGCAGAGGTGATTGGATCCTCTCAGGTCAGTGGCATGGAGACAAGTGAGGGGAAGATGGCCCCCACCTGTCTCCATACCATTGCAGGGCGGAAGCGAAGTCAAAACTTCACTTCCGCCTATGGTTGACACCTTTTCTTCTAGCCAAACCTGAACACTTTAGCGGTCTGGGACACCTTTGGGTGCCGAAGGAGAGTAGTAATGCAGTGTGCATTCCATGCCGTGGAAAAAGGTGGGCGTGTCCAAATTGCTCTTGCTGACATCATCACCCTGCCCCTTAGTGATGCCGAACCTGCCCCCAGACAGCCGCCCACAGCTCCTGGACGGCAACAGATTGGTGTATGACTATCTTAGTTACTTGGGGAGCCACAGCCCGCCTGAAACCCGGACACATGATTCAAAATCCAGACTGTCCGGGTGAATCCTGGATAGATGGCAACCCTAGCCCAGGCTGGAAAAAAAAATTGACGCACTGATGCACTCTCGCGTCAGTCGTGACCCCCGTGAGGCCGGTCGCGGGTCCCGCGGACTCGATCGCCGCGGGGACACCCACGATCGTCTCTCGGGAAGGCTGAACGGGGAGATGCGGAAAAAAAAAACAGCATCTCCCCATTCTGCCTAGCAACTAGTGACGCCGATCTCTGCTCCCTGTGATTGGAGCAGAGATCAGCATTCACTAGCTGACAGCCACGCCCCCCCCACAGTAAGAAACACACCCCTAGGCATACTTAACCCCTACACTGCCCCCTTGTGGTTAACCCCTTCACTGCCAGTGTCATTTATACAGGAATCAATGCATTTAAATAGCACTGATTGCTGTATAAATGACAATGGTCCCAAAAATGTGTCAAAAATGTCCGATGTGTCCGCCATAATGTCGCAGTCACAATAAAAATCGCTGATCGCCGCCATTACTAATACAAAAAAAATTATTAATAAAAATGCTATAAAACTATCCCCTATCTTGTAAACGCTATAACTTCTGCGCAAACCAATCAATAATCGATTATTCCTCTGTGGTACCCAAACATCAAAAAAATAAAATGGCAGGGGTTTTAACTATTACCTACTCCATACCTCCCAACATTTTGAGATGGGAATAAGGGACACCTACTAACAAACGTATGTAGGCATAGGACACACCCCCTGCCACACCCCCTTAACCACTTCCGGACCGCCGCACGCCAATATACGTCCTAACTTTGAAGAGGAATATTGTTGTTATGGCAGCAGCTAGCTGTCATAACCCCGGTATCCTCGTTTTCGGCCGGCGGTCCAGTTTCCGAATAATAGTGGTCTCTGCGGCGGATTTGCCGCAAGATCACTTTTATCGGCGGTGGGAGGGGCCCCCCTCCTGCCGCGCTACGGTGCCCTCCGCCGCTTACCGGAGCCCCTGGCAGTGGCAGAGGTGATTGGATCCTCTCAGGTCAGTGGCATGGCGACAAGTGGGGGGAAGATGGCCCCCACCTGTCTCCATACCATTGCAGGGCGGAAGCGAAGTCCTTTGGGTGCCGAAGGAGAGTAGTAATGCAGTGCGCATTCCATGCCGTGGAAAAAGGTGGGCGTGTCCAAATTGCTCTTGCTGACATCATCACCCTGCCCCTTAGTGATGCCGAACCTGCCCCCAGACAGCCGCCCACAGCTCCTGGACGGCAACAGATTGGTGTATGACTATCTTAGTTACTTGGGGAGCCACAGCCCGCCTGAAACCCGGACACATGATTCAAAATCCAGACTGTCCGGGTGAATCCTGGATAGATGGCAACCCTAGCCCAGGCTGTAAAAAAAAATTTTTAAGCGAAAGATCAAAAAAAATCGTTTTTTTGATCTTTTGCTTTTAAAAGGTAAAGAGGAGATTTAGGGTCTTTTTGACCCAAGATCTCTCCATAAAGAGGACCTGTCATCCTTATGACTATCTTGGTTACATGAGGAGCCACAGTCCAATCTGAATAATGTGTCCAGGTTTCAGTCCGCCTGAAACCCGGACACATGATTCAAAACCCGGACTGTCCGGGTGGATCCCGGACAGGTGGCAACCCTACTTTCGTCCATAGCTCTTAAAGGGCCATTTGTTTTATTTATTTTTTAAATGACAACATTTTTTTATTTAATTTTTTTATTGTATTTTAGTGTAAATATGAGATCTGAGGTATTTTGACCCCCAGATCTCATATTTAAGAGGTCCAGTCATGCTTTTTTTCTATTACAAGGGATGTTTACATTCCTTGTAATAGGAATAAAGTTCACACAATTTTTTTTTAAAAGAACAGTCTAAAAATAAAAAATAAAAGGTAAAATAAATAATAATTAAAAAATGTAAACGCGCCCCGTCCCGCCGAGCTTGCGTTCAAACCACACATGTGAGGTATTGCTGCGATCATTAGAGGGGGAGCAATAATTCTAGCCCTAAACCTCCTCTGTAACTCAAAACATGCAACCTGTAGAATTATTTAAACGTTGCCTATGTAGATTTTTAAGGGTAAAAGTTTGTCGCCATTCCACGAGCGGGTGCAATTTTGAAGCGTGACATGTTGGGTATCAATTCGCTCGGCGTAACATTATCTTTCACAATATGAAAAAAAAATTGGGCTAACTTTACTGCTGTCTTATTTTTTAATTCAAAAAAGTGTATTTTTTCCAAAAAAAGTGCGCTTGTAAGACAGCTGTGCAAATAGGGTGTGACATAAGGGTGTATATATACGTCCCCTTTAAGATGCCGCTGTACCATCGGGCGCACTCTCGCTTCAGTCGTGACCCCCGTGAGGCCGGTCGCGGGTCCCGCGGACTCGATCACCCCGGGGACACCCACGATCGTCTCTCGGGAAGGCTGAACGGGGAGATGCGGAAAAAAAAACAGCATCTCCCCATTCTGCCTAGCAACTAGTGACGCCGATCTCTGCTCCCTGTGATTGGAGCAGAGATCAGCATTCACTAGCTGACAGCCACGCCCCCCCACAGTAAGAAACACACCCCTAGGCATACTTAACCCCTACACTGCCCCCTTGTGGTTAACCCCTTCACTGCCAGTGTCATTTATACAGGAATCAATGCATTTAAATAGCACTGATTGCTGTATAAATGACAATGGTCCCAAAAATGTGTCAAAAATGTCCGATGTGTCCGCCATAATGTCGCAGTCACAATAAAAATCGCTGATCGCCGCCATTACTAATACAAAAAAAATTATTAATAAAAATGCTATAAAACTATCCCCTATCTTGTAAACGCTATAACTTCTGCGCAAACCAATCAATAATCGCTTATTGCGATTTTTTTTACCAAAAATATGTAGAAGAATACGTATCGGCCTAAACTGAGGAAAAATATGTTTTTTTATATATTTTTGGGGGATATTTATTATAGCAAAAAATAAAAAAGAATGCGTTTTTTTTCAAAATTATTATCGCTCTTTTTTGTTTATAGCGCAAAAAATAAAAACCACAGGGGCGATCAAATACCACCAAAAGAAAGCTCTATTTGTGGGGAAAAAAGGACGCCAATTTTGTTTGGGAGCCACGTCGCACGACCGCGCAATTGTCAGTTAAAGCGACGCAGTGCCGAATCGCAAAAAGGGGCCTGGTCCTTTGGCTGCAAATTGGTCCGGTCTGAAAGTGGATATACAACTATATAGACCAGACCAAAATGAGGGACAAATGAGGAGGAATGAGGGACAGAGGGACATTTCTCCAAATTAGGGACAGTCCCTCGAAATCAGGGACAGTTGGGAGCTATGCCTACTCTATCCAAATGATAAAAATACAAAAGTTTGGGTTTAACATAGACATTAATTGTAGTTCTATGAAGGTGAACATTGTTCACAAACAATTCTGAAGGACTTTGTTATTCAGGAAGAGTATCCATGTCTGGTGTATGGATTGTGAAGTGGAATCTAATGATAAATGACGTGTATTGCTGAGGAATGAGATAAAAACTCCTTTTATTTATTACACAGTATGTGTTGTGTCCATGGAGACACTCTGCTCTATGAGAGAAGTACACACAAGTACCACAGCGGCCTCTGCTGGTGACTAGCGACACTAACACCATCACCCACAGAGCACTGTACGGCCTCATTGGAGAGCGGGAGATCGCTGGGCGTGACATTACGCGCTCTCATTGGCTCCGCCGCTGCGTCTCTGTTGGTGTCGCTCAAGAATGACATCAGACGAGGAGGTTGCTGTGGCAACGTGACGCTGCGGCCTTGTCATGGCTCTCGCTCGGGTTCTCCTGGTCGTTGTCGCCTTGTGGGGTCAGGCCGGGCCGGTGAGGGGGGCCTCGAGCGGTGAGTGGTGCCTTAGAGCTGCAGGGGTCTCCTCTGTAACACTAAACCTATTACAGATAGAAATAAAGCTGACCTGTTGTCACCTACACACAGGGTGACACGAAAATGAAGCTCTGTGACAACGGACATCCCTGTGTAGGAGGAGGCGCCCAGAGCCTCACCACTTTGCAGTGATCTGATAGGCTATATGGAGGTGCATCTTACTAAGTTGTCCCCCTTGTGCTGTGGAAAGGCATGGGGGGGGGGGTGCTGGGGGTAGGGTTGCCACCTGTCCAGGATTCACCCGGACAGTTTGGGTTTTGAATCGTGTCCGGGTTTCAGTCCACCCACATTATTCAGACCAGGCTGCGGCTCCTCAAGTAACCAAGATAGTCACACACAAATCTGTTGCCGCTGTGAGTGGCTGTTTGGGGGCAGGTTTGGCATCATGGAAGGGTGGGGGGATAATGTCAGCAAAAGCAATTTGGCCACACCCACTGGCGCGCTCTGTGCGCTACATTACTACTCTCCTTGGGGCACCCAAATGTGTCCCAGGTCTTTTATAATCCTATAGTGTTTACTGAAAAAATAAATAAAAAATTGCCTTGTGCCGCAAAAGTGTTTGGGTTTGGATTGAAGAAAAGGTGGCAACCCTAGTTTGAGGATGCTGTGGAAAGACATGGTGGGGGGGATGGGGGTGCAGTGGAAAGGCATAATGGGGGGTGCCGTGGAAAGGGATGGTGGGGGTTCTGTGGAAAGGCGTGGTGCGAGGGGGGGTGCAGTGGAAAGTTATGGTGGGAGGAGCTGTGGAAAGGCATGGTGGGGGGGATGGGGGTGCAGTGGAAAGTGATGGTGGGGGGGCTGTGGAAAGACATGGTGGGGGGGGGATGGGGGTGCAGTGGAAAGGCGGGATTGGGGGGTGCTGTGGTAAGGGATGGTGGGGGTTCTGTGGAAAGGCATGGTGGGGGGGGGATGGGGGTGCAGTGGAAAGGCGGGATTGGGGGGTGCTGTGGTAAGGGATGGTGGGGGTTCTGTGGAAAGACATAATAGGGGGGATGGGGGATGCTGTGGAAAGACATGGTGGGGGGTTGGGGGGGGCTGTGGAAAGACATGGTGGGGGGGTGCTGTGGAAGGGCATGGTGGGGGGCTGTGGAAAGGCATGGTGTGAGGGGGGGTGCGGTGGAAAGGGATGGTGGGGGTTCTGTGGAAAGTTATGGTGGGAGGAGCTGTGGAAAGGCATGGTGGGGGATGGGGGTGCAGTGAAAAGTGATGGTGGGGGGGCTGTGGAAAGACGTGGGGGGGGGTGCTGTGGAAGGGCATGGTGTGGGGGGGAGGGGTGCAGTGAAAAGGGATGATGGGGGGTGGGGGTTCTGTGGAAAGGCGGGATCGGGGGGTTATGTGGTAAGGGATGGTGGGGGTTCTGTGGAAAGGCGGGATCGGGGGGTTATGTGGTAAGGGATGGTGGGGGTTCTGTGGAAAGACATAATGGGGGGGGATGGGGGATGCTGTGGAAAGGCATGGTGTGAGGGGGGGGGTGCGGTCGAAAGGGATGGTGGGGGTTCTGTGGAAAGTTATGGTGGGAGGAGCTGTGGAAAGGCATGGTGGGGGGGAAAGGGGTGCAGTGGAAGGGGGGATGGGGGGTTCTGTGGAAAGGGATGGTGGGGGGGCTGTGGAAAGACATGGTGGGGGGATGGGGGGCAGTGGCTTACAGGGGACATTTTGAGGAGAGGGGGAGGGGGGGCTGGAGGCACTGTGGTGGTGTAGGAGAAGCTGGACTCCAGGATAAGCAGTTATTATCTATATACATTCATCATATGTGTCTTCTTGAATGAGATTTGTGTATTTCTTCCAGAATTCTTTGCATAACAAGAATCTGGAAACACTTCAGTCAAGATCGCGGTAATGATTCTTGGCGATTTCAAGGCATTCCACGAGTGATAACTGTCACAGTTTCTTGTGCTCTCAGCTGAACTGTCAAGCCAATAACTGTCTGGTGTCATAACTGATCACATGTGCAGCATTGTGACAACTGCAGATCTAACAGAGGCCAAGATGGCCGCTTCCTCAGCTGTAAAGGATGGGAGGGTTTAGTTCCGCTTTTATCTCTGCTTGGAAACAGTGAAGACGTTATATGCAGCCTGGACCTTCGATCCAAAGACTGATCTGTAGACCAAGTTCCTTGTGGGCAGTATGTGGTTGTAATTGGCACTGTTCTCTGTGGACCCCTTTCACACTGAGGCAGTTTTCAGGCATTTTAGCGCTAGAAATAGTGCCTGTAAAGCGCCTCCTATGCCACCAGAGTGTGAAAACCTGAATGCTTTCACACTGGGGCGGTGCGCTTGCGGGACGTTAGAAAAAGTCCCGGAAGCAGCATCTTTTCGGCAGTTTGAGAGCGCAGTATATACTGCTCACAAAATGCCCCTGTCCATTGAAATGAATGGGCAGCGCTTTCGAATCGCCGCAACACGGGCGTTTTTAACTCTTTCTTTAGGGTTAAAAGCGCCCCGCTATCGGTCAAAAAGCGCCACTTAAACAGCAGTAAAGCGCCACTAAAAGGAGCAGCGCTTTACCGCTAATGCATGGGTGGCCCCAGTGTGAAAGGGTCTTAGGATTTAAAGAATGCGGGAAGAAAGTCCTGCAAGGAAAATCTTATTTTATATCCTGATAGCCCAGAATGTGTTCTGAGTCCATTTCTGTCCGGTAATCAGACGTTTCTTTCTCTGCTCAGGTGTGACAATCTGCTCCTGTGATCTTTCACCCGGGAACTGTGACCTGAACTGCTGCTGTGACCCCGACTGCTCCCTAAGTGATCCCACCAGTGTCTTCTCTTCCTGTCTCCCTGGCAGTACCAAGTAAGGCCCCTTGTCTTCTATCTCCCACATACACTGGAACACGGTGATCATTATTAGGGTTCTAAGGAGACATTTTTATTCCAATGAAGATTTTATTCCTTTATGTTCTCAGCTCCTTCTATGTATGTGATTTATTTATTTTTTATTTATTTATTACATCCTCTGTGATCTCTGTTTAGGGCGGAGAGTTTGGTGTGTTTGTACAGTTGGCTGATATTTCGCAACAACACCCCTTACACCACCACCCTGGTCGGCTCGCCCCCCACTCAACTCTTCTGCGTCCTCTCTGCTGATGGTAAGTGTCTCACGGCTCCTACTGGTTGGCTAGGGGTTGTCAGTCTGGGGGGAGGAAGGGTTCCGCGTTGTGTGTGGCAAGTAAGGATGAGCTTGGGCGTGTCCGCATCCGCACGTGCAGAGCCCGCCAGGAAGTCGGCACTGCGCTAATCACAGGCAGTGAGACATTTTCCAATCTGTGCAGCCAGGAAAATGTCTCACTGCCTGTGATTAGCGCAGTGCAGTGCCGACTTCCTGGCGGGCTCTGCATGTGCGGCTGCGAACACGCCCGAGCTCATCCTTAGTGGCAAGCTGCTATAAGCTTCAGAGACAACATGTGACATCACACGTGAAGCCTCATCACCACCATGGAAAAAGTGGGAACTTTCCAAAAAGTTGTGACCCCCTTAATTCAGAGTGGTCGAATAGCGCTTGTAATTATATCATGCTTCAACATCAAACAACCATAGTCCCATCCTGTCTGATGTAAGCACAGAAAAAGAAGATACAAAGAGCCAAAAGCCCAATCGTTTAAAACCGCTTAAAAAGTTCATTATATGAAGATTAAAAACACAAATATATGAAGTAACAGTTGTGTATAGAAAATCTTGTTCCGGAGGAACTAATACACCCTTCCGGTTTGACGTACTTCTGATTAGTGTGGTGACGTCACATTGTATGGCTCCGCCCTACGTATTTCGTCACAACTGACATTATCGTCAGTTGTTTTTTTTCCACAAGCGTGGATACATTGTCTTCATTGTTTCACTAGGTGTATTTTATTGCAGAAGAGACATTCCATATCTCTTCTGCAATAAATAGCCTGCCTGCTTGTAAACTTTTTAGAAATGCCTTCAGTTCAGCTTTAAGTGACATTATCATTCTCATGAAAAAAAAACATCAAATGCCCTTGCGCCGAAAACAATAGAAATTGGATTATACCTCTAGCATCCAGCCAGGTATTAGCTTCCACTCTCTACCTCCTCTACAAAAATGGCAGCTGGATTGTGATTGGTCAGTATGGGACATAATGGTCTGTCTATACTCTGTGTCTTTTCAGCCTCCTTGAACTACTTTGTCACCCCTCAGACAGTGAACGCATCGAACTTCCAGTCTATCAGTGAGCCATACAAAGGCCCATCCTTCTCTGCTGCCTCACAAAGTGTCCCTGTCTTCTCCAGCTTCTACAAGGTGAGAGGGAATAGCTGACAGCTGATGTAGCTCTTGTGTCTATAAACACATTTCTGACATGTCTTTCTTCTCTCCAGGCTGGCGATCCTGTCCTCACAGTGTCTGCATCCAATGCTCTAAACGTGCTGAGACAGCCATCCCCAGTGGGGGCCCAAAATCTCTGTTCAGACAACAGTCCTGCAAGTAAGAGTTGCCCTGTAACTATACGAGAATACTGATGTGTCTGTAATCCCATAGTACCATTATTAGTGACCACTTTATGGTTATCCAGTGTTATCCAACTCCAGGAAACATAAAAATGATTCCTTGCAGTTGGGGCTGCACACACATTGCATGGCGTAGCTGCTCATTTAGTCTGGGGGTGAGAAACATCACTTTAACTTGCCTGGTCCTCCGCTCCCCAGCAGATGGCGCTTCCCCACGCTTTGGCGGTGGACCGTCCCCTGAGGTCATCCTGTCCAGTGCAGGGCCTGCATTAGTCTTGATAACATCAGGACTTTGAACTGCTGGTGCATGACGGAGAAGACGCTCTGGGGCTGGTGTAGTAGTGCAGAGGAGCTGAGGATCTGGTAAGTAGATCTCTTTTAAGCCCCCTAGACTTAGATAAGCAATTAAAATAATTGTAAGAGTAATTTTATTTAATTTTTTTAAATAACAAACATGTCATACTAACCTCCACTGTGCAGCTTGTTTTGCACAGAGTGGCCCCAAACCTCCTCTTCTGGGGTCCCCCGGTGGCTCTCGCGGCTCCTCCCCACATCTGATAACCTCCTCGGAGAAGCGCTTCCCCGAGGGGGTTACCTTGGGGGCACGCTCCCGAGTCCAGCATTTGCGTCTATAGACACAGAATGACGGACTTGGCCCCGCCCCCGCATCATTGGGTTTGATTGACAGCAGCGGGAGCCAATGGCTGCGCTAATCGTAGGCAGTGAGACATTTCCCGGTCTCTGCAGCGGCACATCGGGAAAATGTCTCACTGCCTGTGATTAGTGCATCGCAGTGCCGACTTCCTGGTGGGCTCTGCACGTGCCCTATGCGGACACACCGGAGCTCATCCTTACTATGGAGCCACCCTTGCATGCAGGGACTAGAGTTATGTCTCCCTACACTGTGTGCATCAAGAAAAACACACAGCCCCATAGCCTAGGACAGTGATGGCGAACCTTGGCACCCCAGATGTTTTGGAACTACATTTCCCATGATGCTCTGCCGTGTAGTGGAGCATCGTGGGAAATGTAGTTCCAAAATATCTGGGGTGCCAAGGTTCGCCATCACTGGCCTAGGATGACAAGGCACTCCCCTCATCCTCCCTCCCTTCTCCAAGCTAACAGACTGACTGGAGGCTGCTTTGTCCAGTGTTCACACTTTCCTTTGAACACCGGAAGTTCAGGGAAGCAGCACCTAGAGAGCAGGAGCCAGCTGCATTGAAAGCTGTAATCTGCAATTGCTGGGGTGAATTTTACCCAATAGTTTAGTGAGGAAAGTTTATTTAATTGTGCTCAATGTGATAAATGATAAAACGCTGAGATTTTTAATATTACTTTAAGGCAGCTCATTCATTATAAATTGGCCTGCCGATGCACCATAACAGATAAAAGTGCATAACCCTCTTTTTTTATTTATTTTATACTACGCAGCACACTACAATGCATGGCATATTGTGGTGATTATGCTCAACTGTGCAATATGTGGAGGTGCCAGTCACAAATAATTGCACTGCAATGCACTGAATTTGGAGCTGGAGCGTTGCCAAGCGCTGTGGTAACATAGTTTTTTGCGAGTTTTAGTGTGACTTGTCCCTCAGTGTGAATGGTACTCCACCTCTTCAAGGAGGGGGTTATATCTTTCATGTAAGCATGTATTTGTACTGTACAGTATATGTTCCTAGTGTAGGTACTTCTATAGATTACAGCAGGTAAGTGCTCACATGTGGCCTTTCCACCTATTTGCAAATGCACGCAAACTGAGGCCTCTGTTTTTATTAAGAATCTATAAACCAGCGGGTTTCTTTTGCTGGCTAGCAAGGCTGAGTGTTGGAATTTTTTTTTTACATTTTGTAATGAATGGTTATCCATTCATTAGGTACAGTGGAGTCTCGGATTACGAGCATAATCCGTTTCAGGAGAATGCTCGTAATCCAAAGTACTCGCATATCAAAGCGAGTTTTCCCATTGAAGTCAATGGAAACGAAAATAATTTGTTCCGCATTGACTTCAATGGGATGCAATACCACCAGATGCGGGGGGCGCCAGAGAGCCTCGGAAATGTCCGAAAAGGCCCGAGCACACTTCGGCTGACCTCGGCAAACCTCAGAAAAACTCCATTCACGAGCCATTCCGAGGTTTGCCGAGGTCAGCCGAACTGTCCTCGGGCCTTTCCGTGCATTTCCGAACGCCGACGATTGGTGCTGTTCGGCTCCGGCGCCCCCCACCTCAGGCCAAAAGCAGTACAGCACACCGCTTTTGGCCTGAATCCTACTCGTTTTGCAAGACAACACTCGCGAGTTAGGATTTTTAGAAATACAGTGCTCGTTTTGCGAAACACTCGTTAATCGCGTTACTCGCGAACCGAGGTTCCACTGTACATACCAAGGGTCCTTTTCCTCAGTTAGGGGTTAAATACATTTGACTAACATAATACAAGTAGTTTATTTTTCAGCACATACAGAACTGTCTGCAGACTCTTGTGTTTTTTTTCCCAGAATTCCTGCTGAGCAGCAGCACGGTGTGCCTGCGGGTGTTCAGTAATCTGACTGACAGCTGTGAGACGGATCTCTCTCTGGACCCAGCCTACTATTACCAGGATATCGCAGTGCTCAGGGTAAACTTGCTATTGGTATTACAGACCTAATAGGTGGAAAAATAACACTTAAGCCTCGTACACACGATCGGATTGTTCGCCAACAAAACCGTGGAATTTTGTCCAAAGGGCGTTGGCCCAAACTTGTCTTGCATACACACGGCCACACAATTGTTGGCCAACAATTACGAACGTAGTGACGTACTGTATTATTCTTTAGCGCCACCCTTTGGGCTCCTTTTGCTAAATTTTGTGTTAGTAGAAGTTTGGTGACTGTTGATTCGCACTTTTCATTTCGCACTTTTCAGTTCGTTTCTGAACGGCTGTTCGTCAACCAGACATGTTGTGGAAACGGAGGAGATGACGTGTTATTTATTATTGGCCTTGAAGTTATTGCTTTGACATTTAATTTTTGGTTGAATAGTGATTTGATTTGGTATATTTTCTATATTTTTGGATGCATAGAATGCACTTTTTAGTTAAGTTCTATTGACAGATAGCATGTCTAAATTTATTTTATTTTTTTACTGCACAATAAAAAAAAAATTGTGTAGAATAATACTTGGCTGTGTGTTTTACTTCAAATGACAGTTTGGGAGTCGGCAGTTACATTAACCCTTTCATGACTGCCTATTTCTGACATTTGGTGTTTACAAGTTAAAAATCCATATTTTTTGCTAGAAAATTACTTAGAACCCCCAAACATTATATATATATATATATATATATATATATTTATTTATTTATTTATATTTTGTATAGTGTGAAAGATGATATTACGCCAAGTAAATAGATACCAAACATGTCACACTTTATAATTGCATGCACTCGTGGAATGGCAACAAACTACAGTACCTAAAAATCTCCATAGGCGATGCTTTAAAAATGTTTTACGATTACCAGGTTAGAGTTTCGGAGGAGGTCTAGTGCTAGAATTATTGCTCTCGCTCTGACGATCGCGGCAATACCTCACATGTGTGATTTGAACACTGTTTACATATGCGGGCGCGACTTTCGTATGTGTTTTCTTTGCTGCGCAAGCTCGCGGGGAAGGGGGTGCTTTAAAAACATTTTTTTATTATTATTTATTTTATTTAATTTTAATTTTAGATAATTAAATTGTGTTTTTAAAAATAAAATAAAAAATGTGATCACTTTAAAAATCCCTTGTGACAGTAATAGGTGGTGACAGGTACTCTTTATGGAGAGATCGAGGGTCTAAAAGACCTCAAATCCCTCCTTTACACTTTTAAAGTATTCAGATCACCGAAAACGGTGTATCTGAATACCGTATATTTTTTTAAATCTGGCGTCATTGGCAGCCGAGTAAACAGGAAGTGACGTTGTGGCGTCGCTTCCGTGTTTACATCCAGGAGACTGGAACCAAGCCGTTTCCGGCTTCGTTCCAGTCTGTCACTGGCCACCGGAAGCGGCGGATGTTCGATCGGGCCTTCCGATGGAATGGGAGGCCCGGTAAGATCGGCGTGAGGCGTGATCTTAAAAACTACAGGATAATGGTGTTGTGGTAACTTGCCCAAAAAAAAAAAGCATAATAATATTATTCTTGATATCACTAGAAAAAAAAAGCCTTTGAAAATCCGACAACAATTGTCCGATGGAGTGTACACGGTCGGATTTACCGCCAACAGCCTGACATCGAACATTTCCTGACGGAAAGTCCGATCGAATGTACGCGGCTTTATAGCAGAATTTTCTCTGACAATAGAATTGTGAGCACAGATGGGGCACAATTGTGTCCAGGTCCAGAAAGACTAAAACTTAGCCAATTTTTTAATGGCAGATAGTTTATTGTTTTTCTTATATATCCTGCTTTCATCCTTATCATTTTTAGTGATCTTACCAGGAAGATGTACCTACAGACACTTCCTTTCCTATGGTGACACCATTGCCTGACAGCTGTGGTGTTGTCACCCTTTCCAGTGTGAGGTTAAGTTAGAACACAAGCAGCTACAATTAAACAATTTAATTGTAATTGTAATTTTTTTTTGGATGTTTTTTTTTAGATGTTAAAGCGGTTCTGCACTGTCTATTTTTTATTTTTTATTTTTTTTGAGTGATGCTATGGATTGCAACATGTTTTTTTATGTACTCACGTGTTCCTGTTCACAGAGTCATTGCTGCCGGTTTTCGTCCTGTAAAAAAATTTAGCAACATCCTTCCTGCTGGGGGCCATCTTGCCTGTGGGCATGTGAAACCCCACAGGCACTTCAGATGGCCCATCATGCACCGCCGTTACTGCGCCGATCTCGCGCGTGCGCAGCAACGGCAAAGTGCAGCTCACGTTCTCCGAAATCTCGCGAGATTTCGGAAGATGTGGCCGACATCTCGCGAGATTTCGGAAGATGTGGCCGAATTCTCGCGAGATTTCGGAAGATGTCCGCACTGACTCCTGGGATCAATGACACCAGATCCCAGGAGACAGTGCGGCCTGACGACGATCGACGCAGAGACCCTGCCCACCGCCGCAGAGACAGAGGACAGGAAGTCAGCGATTATCAAGGTAAGTGAAAAAAAAAAAAAAAACACATTTCATTTAGTACTCTTTGCCTGATTTGGAAGGCAAAGAGATTTACTAAATGAAATGTGTGCAGAACCGCTTTAAAATTGAATAATAATATTAACCATAAAGATATTAAGATATTTATATTTTAAAAAAAAAGAAAAAACGCACAAATGGCTGTGCCAATGCACAGCAGGTTCTGTAGGAAAACTGTGATGTCCAGACCCTTCTGGAGTGCGCACAGATCCACAGGAAGTCCAGGGGATGTGCACAGGTGTGGCGAACAATGGAAGCAGGAAATTCATTTTTTAATTCTCTGCACACAAAAAAAATAAAAAATGCAATCCAGTTTTACAAATGATAGAAAACTGTGTATTATTTTGTGATTAGTGAGGTTCCATTTTAAAATCTCTACGAAGTGCTGTCTTGGAATATGTTGTTTCAGATGACGGAATTAGCTGAATTGTACAATGAAATGTATTTTCCTCTCTTCCCTGAAGGTGCCGGCGGGTGTCTCCGGTCAGGGAGCCAGGACGGTAAGAGGAGGATGGATTGGACCCTGGATGTACAGTAAAATTGAAACAATTACATTTTAATCGTTTCCTTTTTTGTAGGTCCCAATAACCAGCCCTGTGACAGACAGGCCCGTTCTACTGGGGGACCAGTGTAACAACGTTGTGTCCCAGGTATGATATTACAGCTGATCTCCGGCCTTCCCTTCAGCCTTGCACAGTTGTACTCAGATTCCACTGCACACTCTGAGCTTTTTATAATGTACCGTATTTATCGGCGTATAACACGCACCCCAAGTTTAGGAGTGAATTTGAAGGAAAAAAACTTTTAGGAGGGAAGTTTAAGGAAAAAGACTTACATTTAAATGCCCATCAATGCAGCCTTGCCAGTTCCACCTGCAGCCTTGCCCCAGTGTCATTTTCAGAATTTAAAAATGGCGCCGCCGAGATACAGAGCCGGATGTCCTGTGTATCTCGGCGGCGCTCGATAGTTCTCGTCAGCTTTCGGCCTTTCTCGGCAGCTCTCAGTGGCTCACGCGGGACTGCGAGAAAGCCTCCGAGAACGGCCGAAAGCCTCCAAGAACGTAAAAAAGCCTCCAAGAACGTAAAAAAGCCTCCAAGAACATCCAAAAGCGTCCGAGAACCTCCGAAAGCGGCCAAAAGCTGCGAGAATGGCCGAGAGGCTCAGAATCGCCGGGGGATCGGTGTATAACAAGCACCCACAATTTTCCCCTGATTTTAAGGGGAAAAAAATGTGTGTTATACGCCTATAAATACGGTACATTAGAAGCTGCAGCAAGACAGACAAGAGCCCACCTTATTTCCTGGCTGAAAGACATCCATCATCATCTAGCTCCAGACTGAAGGTCCTTGGCCCACCCCTTTCTTTCATTGGATTTCAGTTCTTTCAGTCATAGAGGTTCAGAATCTCATGTGGGTGTTACCTCTGCATGCTAATAAAGCCTGCCTAGGAATGCCCACTTCTCCAGACTGAAAACCTGCCCATCAAGGCATTTTAAAACGGAACTAAACCCCCCCTATCCTTTTTAGCCAAGGAAGCTGCCATCTGTTTGTTTTATCTGTAACTGCCATGATGCTGCACATGTGATCGGTTACGACTCCAGCCTTTTGATGCTTTCTCAGTTTGGTTGAGAGCACAAGCAAACGTGACAGTTATCATTTCCGGCATGCTGGTAATGTAACAGTTTTTTTGAAACTTTGAAATCAATGGGTTTAGTATCACTTTTATATTTGCATAACTCCTCCCAAGAACTCCTCCCACTGCTTGTATCAGGGCTGAGGGCTCTTGAGAGGAGCACTGAGAAAGGGTGCTGGGATGTTTTCAGATAGCTATGAACAGCACAATGCCAGCTACTCCCACCAGCCATGATCTGCACAGAGACACCGTAATCTCATCACTAAGCCCTAAATAAGGTAATATAAAGGAAAAGGTTTTATTTAAAAATCCCATTAGCATGTTGATAATTGGGGTTGGGGGGAACCAAGGGAGGGAAAATATAAGCAGATTAAACTTCAGCTTTAATTGTTGTCTGTGACTCCATTGAAAATGGTTCTGCTTTTCTTTTATCCCTGTGAGAAAATCAATGAGGAAAACAAAGGGTTAAGCCAGCTATACATGGATCAAAATTTGCCCGGTTCAGCAGGGATCCATGTATTGGGTAGGTGTTTGTACACAATCTATCACTCAACTTGTGTACAACCGACAACCAATCTGTAGGGTTTCTCCTGAATGATCAGGGCTGCCGGCTATAGCCAGCAACACTGATCGTATTCTGCCAGCAGGGAAGGCTTCGCTGCCAGCAAAATACAATCGCAAGGCGGGAGGATTCCCCATTCACATTGAATGTGTGGATGGGAGAATCAGCTAATTTTTATTTATTTTTGTTCATTCAACCCACTGGTTGAATGAAAAAAAAAAATGACTCATGTACTGGCATATGAAGTCACAGACGGTAATGAAAACCTTCCTGTTTGAAAATTTTGAATTTTGTAGGGGAGCTGCAGTCATGGTGTGTAGCGGTTAGCACTTTCACCTAGCAGCAATAGGGTCGCCGGTTCAAATCCCGACCACGACACCATCTGCCTGGAGTTTGCATGTTCTCCCTGTGCCTGCGTGGGTTTCCCTCCACATTCCAAAGACATTCTGGTAGTAGGTTAATCAGGTCTTGTCTATAAATTGGCCCTAGTATGTGTATGTGTTTGTAAGCGAGTCGGGACCCTGTAAACGACTGCGCTATATCAACATCCGCTCGGTCTTCGGGAAGAAGCTCAAGACCCATCTCTTCTTAAGACCCAGATGGACACTGGCGGCAAAAGCTCTTTGAGGCGATTAAGTTTGCATATGTAGCGCTATACAAGTTACTCATTCATTCATGACTACAAAAAGTGTGTAAGCAGTAGTGTAGCTCCTAACTTTTACAAAACAGGTACTCGGTTGTCCATGGTGTCCAGCACTGTCTTGTACAACCCAATATCTTCAGTGGTGTCTTCGGTCCTGCGTCGCCATATTGGATTCAGGAGGCAGGTCCTGGTCAGTCACAGCTGGCTTTCCACTGTGCATGTACGAGATGCATGGATTGGAGGAGACTATCCTGAAGCCTCCTGGGGTTTGTGATGTATCAAAGGAGGCTGCTGTCGAGAGGGGAGCTGATCCAGCAAATGTCATCCTCACAGAGGCAAGGTCCAAGGAAGTGGCAGCAGGTACCTTATGAAAAAAGATCCTTGCTACCCAAAAAAGAAAGCTTTCCAAATGTGTTAAAAAGAAGTGGGAGGGCCCAGAATATTCAATCTACAAAAAGAGAAGAGTGAGGGTTGGCTTTAACTTTCTTCTTTGAGATGTAGAGGAGTGTAATGCGTACGCAGCCTTGGAGCCTTATTGCACTTATTTGCAGTCTAGTATTATCATCATTTTACTGGTACTTCTGAAAAAAAAAACTTCTTGGCCCCATACACACTATTAGATTTTCTGTAGATTTTTGTCTTCAGATTTACCAAAACCATATAATATGAGGTCAAACCTTAAGAGTTTCAATTTGTATGCAATCAGGCCGGCCCTTGCACTACATGGTTTTGGTAAATCTGAAGACAAAAATCTGCAGAAAATCTAATAGTGTGTATGGGGTCTTACAATAAAAAAACAAATATCTTATTTTTTTTTCAGGTAACCTACACAGTTCTGTATAATGGAACTCAGGGCATCTCTAGTGTAAGTGTTGACTTTACACTCAGCAATGTGTCCATCACCAGTACCAGCATACAGCAGAATACCACCGTCCTTTATAAGGTAGGGTATGACACCTCGTACTCTGTCTTATGTCACAGCCTGGGGCAAGTCTGTCCTATTGTACTGTAATGATTTTGATTCCCTGTGCTGAGTGTGATGTCACCTATCTTTTGTTGATGATGTCATAATCCTACTTACAGCCCATCACTTCAGCCGCTGGCAGTTCTGTCCAGACTCGGAGTGGGAATCCTGGTTATCTCACTGGATACCCTGTGCTGAGCAACAATGGAAATGTATCCTTACTAAACCCTTCCCTTTATGGAACCGAACATAATATTTCTTCTATTGCAGTTATTTCATGTTCTAATGGGAAGGGTATTAGAGTGAAAATACTGTCCTTCCCAGAAAACAACTCCCCTCTACTTTTATCATTTATTTATTCATCTTGTTAAATTAATTACATATTGCTGACAAAATCTTCAGCACTTTCCATGGTATAGATTGTGGTCCTGCAGGGGCATTAAACCCATGCCTGCAGTGCTGCAAGGCATTGCCCATAAAATTACCATACTTAACTTTTTTTTTCACCTTCTTATAGGATATTGTGACTACAGTTGTATATGTTTCTGGAGGTATGTGAGCTAGGTTTAACATAAGAAATTATCTCTCAACCGCTGAATACATTTCCACCCCATGCCCCACTTCCATGCCGCCATCTTTCAAAATCGGGCACATAGGCAGATACACCGATGGTCTCTGCCTATGTGCCGACCTGGCAGACCTTGGGAACCTGGCAGAGACCAGTGGTGCATCTGAAGCAATCCGCTGTGTTGTGTGCACAAGAGCCCCCATTTCTGGCAGCTGAACACTATAAAAGCCCATAGATTAGCCTTTTTTTTTTTTTTGACTACTAATTAGCCCATTCCCTCATCCACACATTCGAGGTGGGTGGAGGAATCCTCCTCGCTGTACAGTTGTATTCTGACAGCCAAAAGACTTCCCTGCTGTCAGAATACACTGATCAGTGCTGCCAACTAGCCGGCAGAGCTGACTGAGTAGGGAAAATCTGACAGTCTGGTTGTACAGAAGTCAATCAGCAGATGGACTTCTGTACAACCAGCCTGCCCATACATGGATCAAAATTTAGCCAATCGCTGCTGAACCGGTCAAATTTTGATCCATGTATTGCCGGCTTAACTGTCTGCGTTGCTTGTGCACATGCACATGAATACACCATGTGTCTGTTCTGCACATGTGCTGCATCTTGCTGCGTGTGTGCGCCTTTAGTCACTTACTGCCTCCTGGAATTGTTACGTCACACCTGTGATAGACTCACCCGGGACAGAGGCTTTTGGAAGGGACTGAATGCTTGCAGCTTCCTCAAATGCCAGGGCCCATAGTGAGTAGGTAAGAGGCTAGCATTCAGTCCCCTCCAAAAGCCCCTGTCCCATGTGAGTCTATCACAACACCTATCCCAGGAGGCAGTGGGGCCCCGCCTGCGCTGGAAAGCAGGAAGTGCTGCTTTCCAACACAAAAAACAATAAAAGGGTAAACATTTTTATTTTTTTACATTTCTGTAAGAGGGATAGGGGAGAAAAAAAAAGTTACTTTACTGAGTGAGGTTCCACTTTAGGATTTCCCTGCTCTCATTGCTTCTCTTCTGAGGCTGCTGTGAGCTGTACTGTGTATGAATAGCAGTTAGGGAGATTTCATTACTGTGGACATAGGTGACCTTGAAGATTCCTAAAACTGGTGCATACAGAATCTGGTGCAACTGCGCATAGTAACCAATCAGCTTCCAGGTTTTATTGCCAAAGCTTAATTGAACAGGCTGAAGCTAGAAGCTGATTGGTCAGTAGATGGAGCTGTCCATCATAGAAAATACACATAAAAAAATTAGTTGTGTGAATACCTCAAGCGCTCACACAGGTGAACAGGCAAACAATCCCCGTAATGGGGGAGATTTACTAAAACTGGTGCACACAGAATCTGGTGCAGCTCAGCATAGTAACCAATTAGCTTCCAGGTTTTATTGTCAAAGCTTAATTGAACAGGCTGAAGTTAGAAGCTGATTGGTTACCATGCACAGCTGTACCGGATTTTGTGTGCTACAGTTTTAGTAAAACTCCCCCAAAGTGTCCTTCAGCCCTGGTTCACACTGATGCTATTGACATGTCCAATCGCATGTCAAAATGCCAAATCGCCGCCAACTGCAAGCAATGGCAGCGTCCGAATCGGTGCAACGCCACATTTGCGGCGCTGCACCGTTTCATAAAAGTAGTTTCTGTACCGTGCCACCCCCATCAAATCATTCTCGGCAGCTATTACCTTTTGTACCACCCCCCTCCCTTTAGAATGTAATCTCTATGAGCAGGACCCCTCCTGTACCATTTGTATTGAACTGTACTGTAATTGTGTTGTCCCCCTATACATTGTAAAGTGATGCGTAAACTGTTATCGCTATATAAATCGTGTATAATGATAATAATAATAATAATGCTACTTTTGGCGATTTGGGGTGCAAGTTCCATTGACATCTCTTCAGAAACCCGCACAGATGTCTCTGAAATCTCCCCCGAAGTCGGGACTGGCATGCAGGAATGAAGTCGTGCGAGTTCAGCTGAACTCGCACAGTTTCATTCCAGCAGTCAGTGTGAACCTAGGCTCAAGTTCATTAACCACTTCACATCCGCGCTATGGCCGAATGACGGCCACAGCGCGCATCTCAATTCCCGGGAGGCCGTCATACGACGGCCTCCCCTGTGCACGCGCTGTGATCACAAGTCACTGAGACTCGGGTGATTAGTGATCCGAGTAAGGGGCGGGCCCCTGACCATGTGATCAGCTGTCAGACAATGACAGCTGATCACATGATCAAAACAAAAGCTTGGTGATCGTTTTTTTTTTTCTCCTCACGCTGAAAGCGGAGGAGAAAAAAAAAAAGCCGATAACCGTCTCATCTTAAAGGGACATCCCAAAAAGTCAGAGGCAATTATGCCTCATGTATGCCGCCTATCAATGCCCACCAGTGCCGCCTATCAATGCCCACCATTGCCACCTATCAATGCCCACCAGTGCCGCCAATCAGTGCCACCTAAAAGTGCTGCCTATCAGTGTAACTCATCAGTGCCCATCACTGCCACCTATCGATGCCCATCACTGCCGCCTCATCAGCGTACATCAATGACGGACAAAAATTACCCAAATTTTTATAACAAAATGGAAAAAACTATTTTTTTTTTTTAAACAAAAAATAAAAATCCTAGAGGTGATCAAATACAACCAAAAGAAAGCTCTATTTGGGCAAAAAAAATGATAAAAATTTAATTTGGGTACAGTGTTGTATGACCGCGCAATTGTCATTCAAAGTGCGACAGTGCTGAAAGCTGAAAATTGGTCTGGATAGGAGGGGGGTTTAAGTGCCCAGTAAGCAAGTGGTTAATCTATACGGTAAAGGAGAAGATGATATCTGGCACCCCCTTCTGGATCTCTGTTGTGTATATATCCTCCTTGACTCCCAGCAGCTGTTGTTACTCCGCTCTCTGGTTGGAGAGTCATGCTCCTACAGTCCGGTCCAGTTTGGAATAAACGCAGTGAGCGGCTGCACAATCAGGTAACGTCTCTGCTTTATTACTCTGCCCTTCTTCGGAGGCTGGCAAAGTGGTGGGTGCATTTTCTGTGTGTGTCCCAATCATCTACCCCTCTTTTTTATTTAGTGGTACAGCCCAGGATTCTTGCAGTAGTTTCCAGGCTCGGGCATACCAAATTCTGCTGGGGGGGAACGCACCGCAGAGTCTGGCCATATATGGCAACGTTACAGCGGCACAGAGCGGGTACTGGACCCAGATCATCTATCAGAACTGCAGCAGTCAGGTACTCACTGGACTTTGTTTAGGTGCTCTGTGTCACCAGTTGTCAAAGGCATAATCCATCTTTGGCCCAAAATTTGTAAATGCACCAACATAGATTATAATAAAAAATAAATATGCACACCACGATTCAGGAAAGGATGGGGGGGGTAAATGTGGGTTTTGGGGATGATGTATGCAACCATGTTTCATGTTACACCCTACATATGGATAACATGGAACGTGGTATAGAAGATGGACTGAACCCGCTTCCCGATCGCCCACTGCATATATATACGTCAGCAGAATGGCACGCGACCCGGTCGGGAGCTCCGTGACCCTGGCCCCGGGACAAGCGGACCCGATCGCCGCTGGTGTCCCGCGATCGGGTCACAGAGTTGAAGAACAGGGAGAGGTCTGTGTAAACAAACCTCTCCCCACGCTTCCTACTCTGCCTGTCATTGATCGGCTGTTCCCGGTCATCGGGAAAGCCGATCAATGACGTCAGACGTCAGCCCCGCCCCCTAATGTAAAAAAACACACACACTCCACAGCCCATAACCCCTCCCCTCCCCTAGTGGTTAACTCTTTCACTACAACTGTAATTTATACAGGAATCAATTCATTTAAATAGCATTGATTGCTGTATAAATGACAATGGTCCCAAAAATGTCCGATGTGTCCGCCATAATGTCGCAGTCGCAATAAAAATCGCTGATCGCCGCCATTACTAGTAAAAAAAAAAATATTAATAAAAATGCTATAAAACTATCCCCTATTTTGTAAACGCTATAACTTTTGTGCAAACCAATCAATAATCGCTAATTGCAATTTTTTTTACCAAAAATATGTAGAAGAATACGTATCGGCCTAAACTGAGGAAAAAAAATGTTTTTTTTATATATTTTTTGGGGATATTTATTATAGCAAAAAGAAAAAAATATTGCATTGTTTTCAAAATTGTCGCTTTATTTTTGTTTATAGCGCAAAAAATAAAAACTGCAGGGGCGATCAAATACCACCAAAAGAAAGCTCTATTTGTGGGAAAAAAAGGACGCCAATTTTGTTTGGGAGCCACATCGCACGACCGCGTAATTGTCAGTTAAAGCGACGCAGTGCCGAATCGCAAAAAGGGGCCTGGTCCTTTGGCTGCCAATTGGTCCGGGGCTGAAGTGGTTAAAGTGAGCTTGTCCTTCATTATAAATAATTCAAGTAAAAGTCCCCTCTTTGCCACATGATGTTTGCCTTTACCTTTATTAGTAGAAGAGCTTCTTCTGTGCCTCTCTCTGATCTGCTTTTTACTTACCGTAGTTACTGTAGTCTGTCTTCACCGACTTCATGGCTAAACCTTACCATCTGCTATTCCATTGTCCAATGAGATTGCTTCTCTGGCCAGTAAATAGCTAAATGGGGCTGAGAGTGCTGCAGGACCTTAGTGATAGTAATCAAATTTTTTGAACTTGTACCTACAGGTAAGCCTATAATAAGACTTACCTGTAGGTACAGTGAATTATCTCCTAAACTTGCTCTGTTTAGGAGATATTCACACTGGATGCAGCCAGAGACATCACCGGCACATGTGCGCTGAAGATCCGCATACCGTTCCGGAGCCAAGGGCTCCTGTGCACATGCGCAGGAGTGACGTCATCATGGCTCTGGCCACTCCTACAGCCGGAGCCCACAAACCTGGTAGGAAGGCCGGGTTGAAGATGGAAGCCCTGTCCGTGGTGATGGCTCGCTGCTGAAGGGCTTTGTTCTAAGGTAAGTATTTCATAATGTGCTAGTGTGTGATGCATACTAGCACATTATCTTGCAGGGGATTTTTTTTTTTTTTTTTTTTTTTAATGCTGGTTTACTGACACTTTAAGCTGGCCATGGATTGTTCTAAATTTGGTTGGTTCAGCAGTCTGGCCACATTTCAATCGATGTATGCCTGTCCCTGTTCAAAGTTGATCGGGAATGTTGCAGCCACTGATTATTGTATTCTGATAGTGGAGTGTCCCGCTGTCAGACTACAATAGCACAGTCGGGGAGGATTCCTCCATCCACCTCACTTGTGTGGATGGAGGAATCCGTTAATTTTGTTTTCAATCAGCCTAAGAAGACAAGTTGCCTTGTGGAATTTTCTTCCACAAGCAGTGGTATCAGCGGGGAGCATCGATAATTTCAAAAAACGATTAGATGGGCACCTAAACGACCACAACATACAGGGATATACAATGTAATACTGACATAAAAACACACACATAGTTTGGACTTGATGGACTTTTTTCAACCTCACCAACTATGTACCTATGGCCAACTTTAGGCCCTGTTCACATTATTGGGATGTGACTTTGATGCAATTTTCAGTGCCATTATGTAGTACAACTTTGATGTGGCTTTGCATATTCTATGGGGCCAAATCGCACTGTAAATTGCACTAAAGTAGTGCAGGAATCTTTTCATAAATTGCACTGTTCTGAGCCGGATTAATTATTACATTTCTTAAAGTGGTTGTAAACCCTGTTACATCACTTTTACCTACAGGTAAGCCTATAATAAGGCTTACCTGTAGGTACTGTGAATATCTCCTAAACTTGCAGTTTAGGAGATATTCAGTATATGCGCTGCTGACGACATCATCGGCGCATGCGCACTGAAGAAATGGACCGCTGGTGCCGTTTCTTCCCAACCACGACACTACCTGCCTGGAGTTTGCATGTTCTCCCTGTGCCTGCGTGGGTTTCCTCTGGGTACTCCGGTTTCCTCCCACACTCCAAAGACATGCTGGTAGGTTAATTGGCTTCTGTCCAAAATTGGCCCTAGTATATGAATGGGGGACCTTGGATTGTGGGCTCCTTGAGAGTAGGGACCAATGTGAGTGTACAATGTACAGGGATAGGGACAATTGTAGACACTCACTCAGGTTGAACTGGATGGACTGGTGTCTTTATTCAACCTGACTAACTATGTAACTATGCCGTGAACGGCGGCTCCCGCACGCATGCGTGGGAGTGACGTCATCGTGGCTCCAGCCAATCGGAGCGCCAGAGCCGCAAACCCAAGAGTAACTCTGGTGGAAGATCTCGGGCCGTGTACTCAGAGTGCCGATTCAGGGCATCGATCTAAGGTGAGTATTTCATAATGAGCTAGTATGCAATGCCTTTGTCTTGCAGGGTTTTTGTTTTTTTTTTTATTCTGAGGTTTTCAACCTCTTTAAGGGAGAGGAGGTGCAAAAAAAGTTGCTTTACTGAGTGAAGTTCCACTTTAAGATTTTCCATGAAAACAATGAGATTCCCCTTGTCATGCGATTCTGTGTGACATTTGCATCAGAAGTTGCACTAGTGTGAACCAGGCTTAAGTCTCAATGTTTTTGTTGAATTTAACAGCAAAATAGGTTAGTAAGGTGTTAGTAATTCATCCATTTATTAAAGATAACCAGCGCGTTTCAGGGGTTACCGAAACCCCTTCTTCAGAGCAAACAGAATACAGTACTCTTATCAGAAGTTGCACATCCAAGTCAGTTTGGCCAGTAAGGACAGGGAATACCAGCAAAGCTTAGCTATGAAATACTTTGTGTCCCAATTCCGCCATCCTGCCTTGGCAGGAAAATCTCATTGCTGATATTTTTATTTTATATTCTGAATATAGTACAGACACTACAGATAAGATGGAGATTTTATATCCCATTTCTTCTGGTCCTAATAATGACTGCGATTTTCCGGTCACTCTTTCTCAGGGCACCTGCTCCTCTGGCTGCCTCATCCCCGTCCTCCTGAACATGCAGATCATGTGGGCACAAGTTGGGCTCCTCTCTAATCCTCAGGCTCAGCTGCTGGGTGGCTACTTCCTCTACACATGCCAATCTGTCAAGGTGAGTGTGATGAAAATATCGCTTGAGAGCTAACATGACCTCTTTAAGATTCGGCGCTAAAAAAATGCCCATAAAATTATCAGTAAACTCAGATGTAGGCTACTGAAATGTTATGCAGATGAAACTGGATTTCATACCAAGATACATTGGATATGTTGGCTGTTGCGTCAATCCATTCCTAGCTGGTAAAAAAAAAAAAAACAGCCCATAGCAGATGCCCACAATAAAGCACTACTATACCAAAGGGCACACAGATTGCATCAAATTCTGAGGCAAGCTTAATAGAAAAGAAGGCAACTGAATTTTACCTGCACAACTGTGGTCACCCTCTAATGTTAAGGCTTATATTTAGAAATGTGTTACATTTCTGCTTTATGGTGGTTTGGTGATAATAGAAGTTGATGGCTATTGACAAATAATGCTGTGATGGGGAAAAAAGAACCAATAAAACAATTCTGTTACACAGCAAAACAAGCCACTCCAGAGTGGTGAATTTCAAGCTGGAAAGTTCATAATGACCACATATAGGCTATATAATGGGTTCAGCTTGCTTCAATAAGACTTGGAGCAACCACTCACCAGATAGAAGGAATATCCGTAGCAAAGAAACACAAGAGGGCGCTTCTAAGTGCAGTATGTAAGATCAATTTATTAATCAAAAGCAAAAAAGCCACTCACATGTAGTAGTATAAAAAGTGCATGTCATAAGCTCTGTTGGTATCATCCAGAAACCCAGGCAGTGCAAAGATAGGGAGCAGAAACCGCCAATAAGAGAGGATATACAAGCTCTGGAGCTGATCTGACAGCATGGGAACTTGGCTGATGGTGCCACACGCTGGGAAGCATGGCTACGCGTTTCAAGGCCTCTTTCTCAAGCCTGAGGCTCACTCTCATCTATTCCACTGCCTGGGTTTTTGGACAGCAACAGAGCTTATGACATGCATTTTTTTTATTTTACTACATGTGAGTGGTTTATTTGCTTTTTATTAATAATTGATCTTACATACTGCACTAATGCCCCGACGGAAAATATTCGGTGGGAGCTTGTTGTCGGGAAAAATTCCGACCGTGTGTATGCTCCATCGGACATTTTCCATCGGAATTTCCATCACACAAAATTTGAGAACTGGATCTCAAATTTACAGACAACAAAATCCGTTGTCCAGAAATTCAGATCGTGTGTAGACAATTTTAACTCACAGAGTTCCACGCATGCTTGGAATCAAGCAGAAGAGCAGCACTGGCTATTGAACTTCATTTTTCTCGGCTCGTCGTACGTGTTGTACGTCACCGCGTTCTTGACGTTCAGCATTTCCGACAAGCTTTGTGTGACCGTGTGTATGCAAGACAAGTTTGAGACAACATCCGTCGGAAAAAAAAAACATGGATTTTGTTGTCGGAATGTGCAATCGTGTGTACGCGGCATTAAAAGCACACTCTTGTCTTGTTGCATGGGGGGGGGGGAGCTGCTACCAGACCTATATATTGGGAGCAAATTTCAAATATCACAGTGTTGTTTGACATTGAGGTCAATAACCATTTACTTCTATTGCAAACAATCCCCAAATACGCCACTCTAGGTTTGTCACCCCCCCCCCCCCCCCCACTGCACCAACAGAAGGGTGCCAACTCTAAACAGTCTATGATCAGCTCGAGATTATAAACTAGTGTGAAATAAGTTTATTAATTTCACCCAGTAGAAGATGTATCCACCTGCTTCTCTATTATGCATTTTACTCCAAAAGTATCCTTCCATACAGCAATCCTCATTGTGCCGAATGGATTGAAATGCGTAAAAGGGGAGCAGGTGGATTTCTCTTGTACTGAGTAACTTTAATAAACAAATTTTAAACTCGGAAGTTGAGCAGCTCCACTTCTGTCATTTGCATCATTTACTATTACCAAAGCATAGCTATGAGCAAAACCAGTTACCAGCACACAACATCTTCATGAATAGTACTTTATTATGAACACATCTTTGTAGACAAACTGCCAACACATTTCTGCCTGCACAGCGCTATGATTAAGGTCACTTAGGCTGAAACGCATTAGCAACATGTCTCCAATTTTGTGTTTGTACATTGTGGCCATAGAACGCCATTTTGGTTTTGGGAAACAAAGACTAGTAATTACATTTTTGGATTTCAGATGAGTTTGTACAGCACCAATATTAAACTCTCACCAGGATTGTGCTTTGTATTTGCTCTTTGACATTGATTCCTCCGTTTTTTGTTTTTTAGTGTCAGGACTTGACGGTTCTGCAGACTCAGGTCTCGTTCACTGATCTCACCAGACGTGGCTCCGCCCCTCGCGCCAGTCGCGGAATTACTGACAGGGATCCAATGGATTTCTTCTTCCCATTTCAGACGAACAAAGCTGTGACCAATCGCAGGTCTCTCCTCCTGTATTTAGCACTATACTGCTGGCTGATAATGCAGGTGGTAAGAAGTGTATGACCACCACCGTGATTCATGATGGAGCAAAGATGACAGATCCTCTCATACATGATCCTACGAGAGAGAGAGAGAGAGAGAGAGAGAGAGAGAGAGAGAGAGAGAGAGAGAGAAAGCCTGCAAGCAAGATAAATACTTGTATGAAAGCCTTTATGCAAGTGACCTTCTTCAGGGTAGTGGAACTAGAATCTATTAAGATCCCAAAAACTGACATGAAGGCCGGGGGTGGGGGGGGAGGCGGGGCAGCTTCTACGTTTCTCACCAAAGGTATAAAAGGCAACTCCAGCTAAATTTGGATCAAATACAGAAATTTACATGTATTGTGTACCTGAAAACCAGTGCTTACCTTGGATAATCACAAGAGTACCTTCGTAGTGTACCACACATCAGAATTAGGGACCAGTCAGGCTGTACTCTTAGACACGGTCACTTTACCCATGCAGGGCGCAGTAACAGTGTCTCTGCAAGGGAATTCCCTCCTCCATCCCCATATTTCTGCTTCTATTTATATTATTATAGAGGATTTAATTAGCGCCAACAGTTTGCGCAGCGCTTTACAACAAGATAGCTGCAAGCTCATTGGTCCTCTGTAGCCAGTGAGCATACCCATCATTTTTTGGGTATGGGGGAGCGTGAGAAATGTCCCCCTTTGGCAGTGCTGATATCTAAAAAAAAAAAAAAAAACAATCCCTAGCCCAGAGTACGGTCACACAAGCAGGGGAGCAACAGCTCTGCTTCCTAGGTGACCAACACAGGCAATTTCAGCGCCACCTTCAGGAGAATAAAGAAGCTGCAACAGAACACAGCCCTATGGGGGAGGGGGCTCACTTAGATTCATTTTTCAAAGACCATGGGGTTGATTTACTAAAGGAATATCCACTGTGCACTGGAAGTGCAGTTGCAGTAGATCTGAGGGAAAGATCTGAAACGAGGGGAAGCTTTTTTTTTTTTTTTTGCTTATCCCCCTCAGATCTGCAGCGACTGCGAAGTGCACAGTGGATTTTCCTTTAGAAAATAAATCCGCCGTGTCACCTTGCCCTACATAGGTGACTGTGGGAGCTATTTACTAAAACCTGCAAAATCTGGTGCAACTCTGCATAGAAACCAATCGGCTTCCAGTTTTATTGCCAAAGCTTAACTTGAACAAGCTGACGTTAGAAGCTGATTGGCTACCGTGCACAGCTGCACCAGATTCTGAGTGCCCAAGTTTTAGTAAGGCCCCTTTCACACGGGCGGTCCGTTCAGGTCCGCCTGTCAGTTTTTTAGGCGGACCTGAACGGATACTCCATAGACCTCTATGGAGAGTCGGATGTCAGCGGTGACATGTCCGCTGACATCCGACCCGCTCCGATCCGAAAAAGTGTGATGGAGGAAAACCCCATTTTTCCATTCGTCTGCGGATCGGATCGGGTGACCAGGGACTCTACGGTCCGTCGTCATCCGATCCCCCATAGGGGAGAGTGGCGCTCTGACAGGTCCGTCCCTGCACAGAGTGCAGAGACAGACCTGTCATCATCCTGCTCAGCGGGGGATCGATGGAGCGATCCCCGCTGTGCAGAGCGGGCTCCGTACACAGACACGTCCGTGTGAAAGAGCCCTAACTCGCCCCCTGTGTCTATCTCAGGACTTTTTCACACCATGTTGTAAACGGGCAGTAGAATAAGCATTACTTGGAAAACAGTTTTCTATACACTCTATACACATGTGAAGTTGTGTGCAAAAACTCAACAGACATGATGTAAACAAGCCCTATGTGGGGAACCAAGTCGGATGGGGCTGTACATATGCCACAATAGTGGCATTTATAATTAAGGGTGCAAAGTTTGATAGACATCACCACCTGTCAAACTCATCCACTGAGTTCAGTTGCGACACACAGGTGCAGCATTATAGGGTTAAATCAGGCAGTGTGGAGGAGATAAAATGTCCTCTGAATCATTCAAAACACGGATCTCTCTTCAGAGATCACAAGTGTAAAAGAAGCCTCATGCCGCGTACACACGAGCGGATTTTCTGTTGGAAAAAATCTTGGATGTTTTTTTCCGACGGAATTCCGCTCAAGCTTGGCTTGCATACACACGGTCACACAAAAGTTCTCTGAACTTTCGAACGTCAAGAATGCAGTGATGTACAACACAACGACGAGCCGAGAAAATGAAGTTCAATGCTTCCGAGCATGCGTCGGAATTGCTACAGACGATCGGAATTTCCGATCGGAACTTTTTCCGACCGAAAAATTGAGAACCTGCTCTCAATCTTTTGTTGGCTGGAATTCCGACAGCAAAAGTCCGATGGAGCATACACACTGTCGTATTTTCCGACCAAAAGCTTTCATCGGACTTTTGCTCGCTGAATTTCCGATCATGTGTACGGGGTATAAGGCAGCACATTCATCTTGAAGGGACTAGCAACACATCTTGGCATACTTTTAAGCCCCATACACACGATTAGATTTTCTGAAGATGTTTGTCTTTAGATTTACCAAAACCATGTAGTGCGAGGGCCGGCCTGATTGAATACAATTTGAAACTCTTAAGGTTTGACCTCATATATTACAGGGGGTCCCCGAGTTACGAACTCGTTAGGGACTGCCCGCCTGTTCTTATGTCGGAATTGTTCGTAAGTCGGGCGCGCATGCGCAGACCGACAGTTACGGCCATTTTCGGCATTTTCCGAGGCTCCGAATGGGCGTGCATGCGCAGAACGTCCGGAACACGGCGGAAAATGGCGGAGGGTCCCCGCAGCACCCGGTTCGTAAGTAGGGGATGTTCGTAGGTCGGGCGTTCGTAAGTCGGGGACCCCCTGTATATGGTTTTGGTAATTCTGAAGACAAAAATCAGCAAAAAATCGTATGGGGTCTAAAGCCTCATACACACGGTACGATTGTTGGGAGGGGATTGTCTGTTGACAGACTGTTGTCCTAAAATCTGACCATTAGTACACTCCTTTTGACAATTGTGCAACTTTCTGCCAGCAAATGTTAAATGACCGGCTAGTAAATTTTTGGCGGACAACGGTCTGTTGTCAGATTTTCGGATGGTCAGTACACAAGTCTGTCACACAAAAGTCGAAAGTACAAACACGCATGATCGGAATCAATGCTCACCAAATATGAAATTAGCAGAAAGGGCCCAAAGGGTGGCGCACAAGAGCTGAAATTCCTCGTAGTACGTCACTACGTTTGTGTTTGTTGGCTGACAATTGTGTAACGTTAGTATGCAAGACAAGATCACACGCCCTTTTGACAAAAATCAGACGCTCGGTTGGCCATTAATCTGATCGTGTGTAGGAGGCTTAACAGTCCCGACTTTGTTTTGTTGTGGAAAGCCTGTGCAATGGGGTGAGTTGTTTGCTTCTGTAATAGTGCATTTGGGTGCCATTCAAGATTCTGCAGCAATGCTAATTTTTTTTTTTTTTTGCATTGCTCATTTTAAAGCACATTATAACATAAGGATATGAAGGGGCACCTTTTTCCCCACCCCCACTGCAAATACAAGGGCTACCAGTGTTACCCATCAGTCAAACTGAGCCAATACCTTTTGAGCCTGCAACCAGTTTACAGATAGTACAGTCAGCACTCCAAATAGTGAGGAGTAGGACAAGAGATGAGCACAACTGCTTTTAGCATTTTAAGATGCAATTATCCTTCATATAAGACCCTCCCAACCCTTTTGTATCGTCTCCCTTTAAATTGTAAAGCGCTGCACAAACTGTTGGCGCTACATAAATCCTGTATAATAATATTGTATGGGGGTTTTTTTTAATAGGAAGATACGAGTGGCTACACACTGAACAAGATTTGTTATAGATCTCATAGGATCAACTTTGTTTTTAATTTTTTTTATGAATGTTTTCCAAATTTATTTTGTATGAATAAATTATTTTTGTAACTTAAACTATCGCAGGTGTGATGTGTGTCGATCATATTGATTCTTTACTTCTGCACTCAAGTCACAGCTCACTTATTAACCACTTGCTTACTGGGCACTTGGACACTTGGACACTGGAGGGAGAGCACACACACACAGGGGGACGCTGGAGGGAGAGCACACACACAGGGGGACACTGGAGGGAGAGCACACACACAGGGGGACGCTGGAGGGAGAGCACACACACACAGGGGGACGCTGGAGGGAGAGCACACACACACAGGGGGACACTGGAGGGAGAGCACACACACACACAGGGGGACACTGGAGGGAGAGCACACACACACAGGGGGACGCTGGAGGGAGAGCGCACACACACAGGGGGACACTGGAGGGAGAGCACACACACACACACAGGGGGACACTGGAGGGAGAGCACACACACACACACACAGGGGACACTGGAGGGAGAGCACACACACACACAGGGGACACTGGAGGGAGAGCACACACACACACAGGGGGACACTGGAGGGAGAGCACACACACACGGGGACACTGGAGGGAGAGCACACACACACAGGGGGACACTGGAGGGAGAGCACACACACACACACAGGGGGACACTGGAGGGAGAGCACACACACACAGGGGGACACTGGAGGGAGAGCACACACACACAGGGGGACACTGGAGGGAGAGCACACACACACACAGGGGGACACTGGAGGGAGAGCACACACACACACAGGGGGACACTGGAGGGAGAGCACACACACACACACAGGGGGACACTGGAGGGAGAGCACACACACACAGGGGGACACTGGAGGGAGAGCACACACACACAGGGGGACACTGGAGGGAGAGCACACACACACGGGGACACTGGAGGGAGAGCACACACACACAGGGGGACACTGGAGGGAGAGCACACACACACACACAGGGGGACACTGGAGGGAGAGCACACACACACAGGGGGACACTGGAGGGAGAGCACACACACACAGGGGGACACTGGAGGGAGAGCACACACACACACAGGGGGACACTGGAGGGAGAGCACACACACACACACAGGGGGACACTGGAGGGAGAGCACACACACACAGGGGGACACTGGAGGGAGAGCACACACACACAGGGGGACACTGGAGGGAGAGCACACACACACGGGGACACTGGAGGGAGAGCACACACAGGGGGACACTGGAGGGAGAGCACACACACACAGGGGGACACTGGAGGGAGAGCACACACACACAGGGGGACACTGGAGGGAGAGCACACACACACAGGGGGACACTGGAGGGAGACCACACACACACACAGGGGGACACTGGAGAGCACACACACAGGGGGACACTGGAGGGAGAGCACACACACACAGGGACACACACACACACACACACACACACACAGGGGGGGGGACACTGGAGGGAGAGCACACACACACAGGGGGACACTGGAGGGAGACCACACACACACAGGGGGACACTGGAGGGAGACCACACACACACAGGGGGACACTGGAGGGAGACCACACACACACAGGGGGACACTGGAGAGCACACACACAGGGGGGACACTGGAGGGAGAGCACACACACACAGGGACACACACACACAGGGCGACACTGGAGGGAGAGCACACACACACAGGGGGACACTGGAGGGAGAGCGCACACACACACACACAGGGGGACACTGGAGGGAGAGCACACACACACACACACAGGGGGACACTGGAGGGAGAGCACACACACACGGGGACACTGGAGGGAGAGCACACACACACACAGGGGGACACTGGAGGGAAAGCACACACACACAGGGGGACACTGGAGGGAGAGCACACACACACACAGGGGGACACTGGAGGGAGAGCACACACACACACAGGGGGACACTGGAGGGAGAGCACACACACACAGGGGGACACTGGAGGGAGAGCACACACACACAGGGGGACACTGGAGGGAGAGCACACACACACAGGGGGACACTGGAGGGAGACCACACACACACAGGGGGACACTGGAGGGAGACCACACACACACAGGGGGACACTGGAGGGAGAGCACACACACACAGGGGGACACTGGAGGGAGAGCACACACACACAGGGGACACTGGAGGGAGAGCACACACACACACAGGGGGACACTGGAGGGAGAGCACACACACACACAGGGGACACTGGAGGGAGAGCACACACACACACAGGGGACACTGGAGGGAGAGCACACACACAGGGGACACTGGAGGGAGAGCACACACACACACAGGGGGACACTGGAGGGAGAGCACACACACACACAGGGGGACACTGGAGGGAGAGCACACACACACACAGGGGACACTGGAGGGAGAGCACACACACACACAGGGGACACTGGAGGGAGAACACACACACACAGGGGACACTGGAGGGAGAGCACACACACACACACACACACACACACAGGGGGACACTGGAGGGAGAGCACACACACACACGGGGACACTGGAGGGAGAGCACACACACACAGGGGGACACTGGAGGGAGAGCACACACACACAGGGGGACACTGGAGGGAGAGCACACACACACACACACAGGGGGACACTGGAGGGAGAGCACACACACACAGGGGGACACTGGAGGGAGAGCACACACACACAGGGGGACACTGGAGGGAGAGCACACACACACAGGGGGACACTGGAGGGAGAGCACACACACACACAGGGGGACACTGGAGGGAGACCACACACACACACAGGGGGACACTGGAGAGCACACACACAGGGGGACACTGGAGGGAGAGCACACACACACAGGGACACACACACACACACACACAGGGGGACACTGGAGGGAGAGCACACACACACAGGGGGACACTGGAGGGAGAGCACACACACACAGGGGGACACTGGAGGGAGACCACACACACACAGGGGGACACTGGAGGGAGACCACACACACACAGGGGGACACTGGAGAGCACACACACAGGGGGACACTGGAGGGAGAGCACACACACACACACACACAGGGGGACACTGGAGGGAGAGCACACACACACACACACACAGGGACACACACACACACAGGGCGACACTGGAGGGAGAGCACACACACACAGGGGGACACTGGAGGGAGAGCACACACACACACACACACAGGGGGACACTGGAGGGAGAGCACACACACACACACACACAGGGGGACACTGGAGGGAGAGCACACACACACACAGGGGGACACTGGAGGGAGAGCACACACACACAGGGGGACACTGGAGGGAGAGCACACACACACAGGGGGACACTGGAGGGAGAGCACACACACACAGGGGGACACTGGAGGGAGAGCACACACACACAGGGGGACACTGGAGGGAGACCACACACACACAGGGGGACACTGGAGGGAGACCACACACACACAGGGGGACACTGGAGGGAGACCACACACACACAGGGGGACACTGGAGAGCACACACACAGGGGGACACTGGAGGGAGAGCACATACACAGGGGGACACTGTGGGGTGGGGGGGCCCGGGGCCCATGCATCTGTACCCCCCATCACTTGTGGAGGTCCTGGTCTTAATTTACTCACCGTCACTGATGCTGGTAATACTACTTCTAACGGCGCGCTGCTCCCCGCCGGCCTCTCCACTCTTGTCGTCCATTAGTGGCCCGGACTCGGCCACTTGAAGAGGCTGTATTACATGCCGCGATGCCAATAACAATACTGATAACGGCGCGTGGCTCCCTGCCGGTCCCTCCTTCCCTCCCATCCGTCCCAGGTGCTTGTACTGTGTGCGTCGTGACGTCACCTGGGACGGACAGGAGAGAAGGAGGGGCCAGCGGGGAGCCGCGCGCCGTTATCGGCATGTAATACAGCCGCTTCAAGTTGCCTCTCATGTGGCCGAGTCCGGACCCTTAATGGCCTCGGGCGGCGCCCGAGTCACCGACTGGTCAGTCCGCCGCTGCCCAAAACATCAGTGATCCACCTCTGTACTTTTCATTATAGGCCTGGTTGACTCCTCTCCAAATGTAGCGTTTATGGTTGTGGCCAAAAAGCTCAATTGTGGTCTTATCACTCCAAATGGCTTTGTGCCAGGTTTGTATCTGTGCTGTTTGGGGTATTGTACACGGGATATTTTGTGGCGTTTGCGTAGTAATGGCTTTTCTTCTGGCGACTCGACCATGCAGCCCATCTTTCTTCAAGTGCCTCCTTATTGTGCATCTTGAAACAGCCACACCACATGTTTTCAGAGAGTCCTGTATTTCACCTGAAGTTATTTGTGGGTTTTTCTTTGCCTCCCGAACAATTTTCCTGGCAGTTGTGGCTGAAATTTTAGTTGGTCTACCTGACCGTGGTTTGGTTTCAACAGAACTCCTCATTTTCCACTTCTTGATTAGCGTTTAAACACTGCTGATTGGCATTTTCAATTCCTTGGATATCTTTGTATATCCCTTTCCTGTTTTATACAGTTCAACTACCATTTCCCACAGATCCTTTGACAATTCTTTCCCCATGACTCAGAATCCATAAACGTCAGTGCAGCGCTGGATGAAAGATGCAAGGGTCTGTCAGTTACATAGTTATGCAGGTTGAAAAAAGACACAAGTCCATCTAGTTCAACCATAAAAATAATATCATACGCAGAAGCCACACAGGAACTGCCTTTCCTGCAACAGTGGAAAGGATACCTTGGGGTGTCTTTCTCACAGGGTCAAAAGGATAGGATCTTACTATTTGCCCACAAGGCCTCATTGGCGAGTAGGTACCAAGAAGGAGGTTACAAAATCCTGGTACAGAACCTCGACAGCACTACATCAGGTGTTTCCTCAAGTATCTGATGTATGCTGGAGATGTCAGGAATCAGAAGGCACTATGATACATATCTTCTGGGAATGTCCAATGCTGAGGGAGTTCTGGAAGATAGTAGACCGATTACGGGTGTGTCTCTTGGAGAAAATCTAGTAGATTATCTATTACATGACACCCCATTATCAAACAAAGTACAAAAACTCGCTGTTAAAGCATCTGCTCACTGCAGCAAAGGCATGTATTCCAGCACTGTGGAAAAGCAATGTGTCTCCTACGAGAGCACAGTGGATGGCCAGGGTCTCAGAAATCCAACAAATGGAAGATCTGACTAGGACATTGAAAGAACAAGAGGAGAAATATCGGAGGATCTGGGTATCCTATTTTCTCTATAGGGAACAGTCCCTCCTATCTGAGAAGTGGAGGACTTTGGGATAAATCGTTTTTAAAATTAGGGTTAAAGACTGTATAGTAATTATACCTGGCTTAGACCTCAGGGTGGAAGGGGGTGGGGGAGATGAGGGTCGAGAGGAACGGATACCGGAATGTGGGGTTATAATTATTTTTTTTTCTCTTTCTTTTTTATTTATTATTATTATTTTTTTGGGGTAGTTATCTGCCTATAGAGGCGGAACCAGGATCTAGTCTTGGAAGGGAGGGAGGGAGGAGGATGGGGGAAGGGAAAAGAAAAACAGTGTATACTTTAGTTGGGAGAACGAGTACCGTATATACTCGAGTATAGGTCGACCCGAATATAAGCCGAGGTCCCTAATTTACCACAAAAAAACTGGGAAAACTTATTGACTCGTATATAAGCCGAGGGTGAGAAATGCAGCAGCTACTGTAAGGCTGCTTTCACACTGGGGCGGTTTGCAGGCGCTATTGCGCTAAAAATGGCGCCTGCAAACCGACCCGAAACAGCTGTTGCTGTGTCTCCAGTGTGAAAGCCCTGAGGCCTTTCACACTGGAGCGGTGCGCTAGCAGGACAGTAAAAAAAAGTCCTAGCTGCATCTTTGGAGCGGTGAAGGAGCGGTGTGTTCACAGCTCCTTCCCATTGAAATCAATGGGAGACCGCGGGGATACCGCCGGCAAAGCGCCGCTGCAGCGGCGCTTTGCGGAGGTTTTTAACCCTTTTTCGTCCGCTAGCGGGGGTTAAAACCACCCCGCTAGCGGCCGCATACCGCGGGTAAAACGATGGTAAAGCAGCGCTAAATATAGCGCTGCTTTACCGTCGCCGCCCCGCACCGCCCCAGTGTGAAGCCGGCCTAAGTGGAAAAGAGGGTCAGCAAATGCCCATCAGCAGCTGGATGTCTCCCTGTGTCCTGTACATACAGCCTACCTGTTGCTGACCTGCATCCCCTGCTCCCTGTGCAATCTGCCACCTGTGTCCACCAATCGATCGTTAGATGCCTCCCTGTTCTGTGTCCCCCATTGCTGATAATACTGATCAGCGTGTAAGGCAACATACGGCGCCATTCTAAAATAAATACAAAAGCCCCAGCAAAGCATGATCCAATTTGCTACAGCAGGAAAAAAAAAAAAATCTTTCCTCACCCGAACCCCCAAGAGGCAATCAGATTTTTCTCTGGATCAACTTTACCTTTAAATATCAGTACCCAGTTATATTATGTACATTTAGGAAAGTATCCAGGCCTTTCTTAAAGCAATCTACTGAGCTGGCCAGAACCACCTCTGCAGGGAGTCTATACCACATTTTCACAGCTCTTACTGTGAAGAAACCTTTCCGTATTTGGAGACAAAATCTATTTTGCTCTAGACGTAAAGAGTGCCCCCTTGTCCTCAGTGTTGACCATAAAGTGAATAACTCAACACCAAGTTCACTATACGGACCCCTTATATATTTGTACATGTTGATCATATCCCCCCTTAATCTCCTCTTCTCAAGAGTGAATAAATTCAGTTCCTCTAATCTTTCCTCATAGCTGAGCTCCTCCATGCCTCTTATCAGTTTGGTTGCCCTTCTCTGCACTTTCTTCAGTTCCCCGATATCCTTTTTGAGAACTGGTTCCCAAAACTGAACTGCATATTTGAGATGAGGTCTTACTAATGATCTGTACAGGGGAAAAACGATATCACTCTCTCTGGAGTCCATACCTCTCTTAGCCCAGGTTCACACTGAGCTGCGGGAATGAAGCCGTGCGAGTTTAGCTGAACTCGCACGATTTCACTACCGCATGTCAGCCGTGATTTCAGAGACATCTGTGCAGGTTTCTGCACAAATGTCAATGTAAATCACAGCCCGAAAAAGCAAAAAGTAGTACGGAAACTACTTGTGAAATCGGTGCAGCGCCGCAAATGCAGCTTTGCACCGATTAGGGCGGTGCCATTGTCGGAAATTGCCGCCGATTTGACATGTCAAATCGTACCAATGTGAACCAGGGCTAAATACAAGAAAGGACTTTGCTCGCTTTTGAAACCGCAGCTTGGCATTGCATGCTATTATTGATCTTATGATCTACCAAAACCCCCAGATCCTTCTCCACTACGGATCCCCCCAGTTGTACTCCCCCTAGTATGTATGATGCATATTCTTAGCCCCAAGTGCATAACTTTACATTTATCAACATTAAACCTCATCTGCCACATAGTCGCCCAATTAGACAGAGCATTGAGGTCGGCTTGTAAGTTGGAGACCTCCTGTAAGGACGTTATTCCACTGCATAGCTTGGTGTCATCTGCAAAGACCAAAATGGTACTTTCAATCCCAGACCCAATATCATTTATAATGATATTAAAAGGTAAGGGTCCCAACACTGAACCTTGGGGTACCTTAGACCATTCAGAGTAATGCCCCGTACACACGATCGGACTTTCCGTCAACAAAACCGTGGAATTTTGTTCGTTGGTTGTTGGCTCCAACTTGTCTTGCATACACGCGGTCACACAAATGTTGGCCAACAATTCCGAATGTAGTGACGTACAAGACGTACGGTGAGCCGATAAAAAAGGAAGTTCAATAGCCATGCGATATCTCCATTACGAATGTTAGTTTTACAAGACCGAGTGCTTCTGGCTTGTCCTTGATTCCGAGCATGCGTGTTTGTACTTCGGACTTTTGTAAAACACGATCGAAAAGTCCGACAACACACATTTGTTGGCAGAAAATTTGAGAACATGCTAGCCAACATTTGTTGGTGGAAAGTCCGACAACAATTGTCCAATGGAGCGTACACACGGACTTACTGCCAACAAGCTCACTTCCAACATTTCCCGTTGAAAAATCCAGTCGTGTGTATGCGACATAAGAGTCATTAACCACAACTCTCTGAATTCGGTCTTTGAGACAGTTTTCAATCCTATTACAAACTGATATTTCCAAGCCTGTAGACCTTACCTTACACATGAGCCGTGTGTGGGGAACTGTATCGAACGCTTTGGCAAAATCCAAGTATACCATGTCCACCGCCACCCCTCTGTTCAAGGTTTTGCTTACCTCTTCATAAAAAGAAATCAGATTCGTTTGACAACTTCTGTCTATCATGAATCCATGCTGTCTGTTGCTTAAAATATTTTTTTTTCAGCAAGAATTCGTCTATGTGGTCTTTTCTTAAACTCTCCAGTATCTTCACGACTATAGTTACTTGGTAAAGACTTTGTTCCCTTTTTAAATATCAGCACCACATTGGCCCTGCGCCAATCCAGTGGTACTATTCCCGTCATTAATGAGTCCCTAAAAATTATATACAATGGCTTTGAAATGACAGCGCTCAATTCTTTTAGGATCCGTGGGTGGATGCCATCAGGTCCAGGTGCTTTATCCACCATTGTTCTGTCTAAATATTTCTGGACCATATCACTTTTGAGCCACTGTGGATCATTTGGGGCTGTGTCACTACCACCCCCATTATGGACATGAGCTCCCCTATGCTCCTTTGTATACACAGAGCTGAAGAATGTATTTAATAAATTAGCCTTCTCTTTGTCCCCAGTCACCCACTCTAGATTATTTTGTAAAGGGCCTACGTGCACAGACCTGACCTTTTTACTATTAATATATTTGAAGAATTTTTGGGGATTTGTACTATCGTTCGTTTTGAATTTTTGCATCCTTGATTTCCCTTTTACATATTCTGTTATTTTCTTTGTAACATTTAAACAACACTAGTGTTCCTTCATTTTTTTTTTATATATTTTTTAAAAGCGCTTTTCTTAATGGTTTTAGCTTTTTTTTTTTTTTTTTTTAACTTTGCCCATGAGCCACATAGATTTTATTTATTTTTAGCCTTTTAAACTTATTGCCCATGGAAATATACTTTTCAGTGAGTTCACAAACAGTCTTTTTGAAGAATTCCCATTTCTGTTCTGTGTTCATCGATGCCAATATTCCCTCCCAGTCTTAGGCTCCATTCACACTAGCGCGTTTTTTGATGCATTAATGCAGGGAAGTTTTTTAACATGGGTTCCTATGGAACATGTTCACCTCAATGCATTTTTGTGCCTTTGCGTTTTTGGAAAGGGTCGGGGACTTTTTTTCATGCAAAATGCAGTGTTTTGCATGCAATAGAAGTCAATGGACCCGCATCCAAAACGCAAGTGCTGCGTTTTTACCACAACTTGCATTTTTTTTTTACACTGTATATAGCTGGTTGCTAAGCAACCACAGTGTTAAAAAAAAAAAAAAGCAAAACGCAGCAAAATCGTGGTAAAAACGCGTGTCCAAAAACACAACAAGCACCGCAAAAACTCTCAAAAGCTAAATGCATAGATGTGAATCGAGCCTAAGTCTTGGAGAACAGCCCTCTTCCTTGGAAAATTTGCTCTCTTAAAGTTTAATGTTTTTTATCTTTCCCATATCTGTTTTTTTGCTTACAGCTAACATCAAATGATATCATGTTATTATGGTCACTGGTCCCCAGATGTTCCTTTATATGAACATTAGTAATAAGCTCGGCATGGTTTGAGATTACCAGAACCAGCAGAGCTCCATTCCTAGTCGGAGCCTCAAACTGGACCATAAAATTGTCCTGTAATAGGTTTCACTTTTTTTTTCTTTTTGCCCTTTAACTGTTCCAGCAGCGCCATTACTTGAGTTAATTTCTGGGTAGTTAAACCCCCCCCATTATTATCACCTTGCAACCCTTTCCATCTGTGCAAGGAACCAAGTCTCCACCTCGGTTAAGTGCCCAGTAAGCAAGTGGTCAAACACGGTTGATTGGTAATAAATGGCTTTAGCCAAACACTAACCACAAGTGAAAGAAATGTTTTTGTATTATTCATATTCTCTGAAAAGAAATCATTAATTCTGCCAGGGTATGTAAACTTATGAGCACAACTGTATACAATGGCAAGGTTGGCAAAGCACATTAATCTGCAAGAAATATTGCCATTTTGTAATTTAGTGCAGAGTATGCGATGTTAATGTTTACCCTTGTATTATACTATACACACACTATTCTATTTTTCTGTATGTGTTATAACAATTATTGCACTAAAACCCAATTGTGAAAAGAAAACCAATGTCAGTTGTATAATTTGGTTTAACAAACAGGAACCCAATTAGGTTGTTTTTTAGGGCTTACATCGTATACACTTTAAATCCAAACTCCAGGCAAAACATTTCAAGTACATGTTTTTCGCAAACAGTCTTTAAGGACTCATATGTGCTTTGATGTGAAGAGCAATACCTGTTTGGCTCACTCTTCAGAGAGATTTGACAGGCAGTGAGCAGACATTGTATCACCTCCTGCCTACTTTCACCTCTTGATTGCCAAGCTAACACACCGTATTTCATGCCATGGTGGACCACTTGCAGATTTCCCTAAATGGGTCGCATTTGTTCAGCACTACACATAAAAGAGATGGGGTATAATTCCTGCCACAGCCATGAGGCAAAGTGTTGCAGACATTGTGTGTCCAGCCCTTACCGCTGCCTCTGAACAAGCCTTAAGGAACACGTGGCATTTGGAAGAAAAGTGCACTCGTTTTTTTTTTTTTTTTTTTTTAGGCCCCAAAAAAATCCCACCTCCATCCAACACTACCCTAGCTGTACCCGCACATTACAGTCTCCTTTGATGCCAAGGGCATATGTCTTGGGGCCCAGAGAGAAGTCTAAAGGGCTGACATACACAGGTACTGCCAGGACAGTGAGATTGGTGGTGCTGGATGTAAACAATACAACCACAGCCATCTGATATCAGTGTACATCTGTAGGGGGGGGCTAAAAGTATGAGTGCACTTGTGTGCAGTTACTTTTTTAAAAGGTTTATCCAGTCATTTGGCCCCCTTACAAGTTTGGGAACTCACACAGTTGTCAAACAGCAGCTGGAGGCCACTTTACAACTAAGGGCCCCATGTACACTACAGCTTCTAAAACTTGCATTTAAGAGCAGGTTGTTTTTGTGCCAAAGCTCCTCAACTCCATAATAGCCCATCTCTCAATGTAAACACACAGGCTTTAACAAGAGTTCAGCAGCTGCTGTGGTTAGAGGAGGTTCAATCTCCCTCTGCTGCAAGTGGAAGAATCACATTCAGGATAGGAGCATTTTGACCGCCATCATTTCCTTGCAGCCAGCAGTAAGCCTAGTCTGTGTGTACACGAGCCCTTAGGCTGGATTCACACCTAAGCATTTTTAGTGCTTTTTGTTCCATAGGAAATCATGTTAAATTGACCATAGTGCAAAATGCACAGATGTGAATCCAGCCTTAGACCAGTGCGTCTCTTGTCCTCAAGGCCCACTAACAGGCCAGGTTTGCAAGATAACTGGAATACATCACAGGTGATATGTGCTGCTCAGTGATTGCAGTATTCTAGTCTGCATCTGCCCAAGGTAATACATAAAACCTGGCCTGTTAGTGGGCCCTGAGGACAGGAGTTGAGAACCACTGCCTTAGGGTAAAACAAATGCTTAAGCCCAATTTTGGAACTTAGACACATTAGTAATACTAACTAATACCACAACCGTTTTGTGCATGCAGGTGGAATTATACCATGTTTTTTTTCAGGCCAAATTAGGCTTTGATTTGATGGTAATTTAAAAAAAAAAAAAAAAAAAAAAGTCAGATAAGAAAAAAAATAAAAAAAAGACCAAAAAAAAAAAAAAAAAGGATAGATTTTTTTTTTTTAAACCTACCCAAAATAAAAACAAAAACGGATGGTCCTGATGGAAAGGAATGCAGCCCAGGACTCTAGGTGAGACACAGCATGCTAGGAACACAGTCATATTTGTTTGTGCTCTCAACCAAACCCTGAAATGGTTGGTGTCATACCAAGTCACATATCCAGCATCATAGAGCTCGCAATGGAAGACAGTTCACACCGCTCCAGATTGCAGAAAGAGCCCGTGCGTCTTTGGCTCCGTTTCAGGTGCCAATTTAGGCAAAAATTTGGACCAGATTCAAACCGGACCCCTGCTGTGAGCTGTGGCAAGAGTGAACCAACCTTTTACATGTGCAAGAAACAGTCCCCGCCCCCCAACTACTACCCAAAATAAAGACAAGAGTTCAGATTATTTATTTCTCTACATTCATTTCATTCACAATAAAAATCTCAAAAAGCCACAATTCAGCTTTTTAAGTGGGAAAACAAAAAAGACACACATTTCCTCCCACCCTCGGGTGTTACCAGCAGGCCCGCATGGCGGATGACTGTTATGACCAGGGAGCTCTCAGTGGCAGTTACTGCTCCATTCTAATGTAACAGGAGGCACCGTCAACCAAGAGATAAAAGGTTTGCCACTTCAACGATTTAAAAAAAAAAAAAAAAGGGGGGGGGGGGGATCAATGCAGACACAAACCCCTTCATTGCATGTCTGGATTGCTGTGGTCCCTCGGCAAAGAAAAAGGGTTGATGCCTCACACCTACGCAGCACTGGAAATTGTGCAGTAGGCATGTGTAAGGAGGTAGAGGCCATACCTCAGAATAGGAAGGCTTGTGTTGCAAGTTTGAAGCATGTTAAAGGCCTACTCTAGTCTCAGTAGCTGGCGACAATGCCCAAGCCTGTGTGGAGAGGCAGTAGCAAAGCTTACCCAGGGCGGGCTCCTGCAGCAGGAAGTTGGTGAGGGAGTGTGGGTGGGTTGGCTATCAGGAGCCACTTCCTTCAATGGGTAGGGAATCATGACAAGGGCAGAACTTACCATCACTACCCCGTTCTTTGCAGTCAAACTAAAACAGGGCTTTTTTTTTTTTAAACCGTCCATACATGATTCTTTACAAAGATCACACTTTGCCAACTAAAAAAAAAAGTTTAAAAAAAAAAAAAAAAGTCAGGAGGAGAAGCAGCAGCGACGGTAGATCAGTTCCAGCATTTGTGACATGTTTGGCGATACAGAAAGGCCACAATCTGTACGAGGCTCTGCAGTAGTTAAAAGACGTCTACAGTGATTTCACTGTCAGGATAACAAAACTCATCCTACAACCCAACCAAAAGAGACCAGATGAAATGTGGGAGCTTCTGTCCTTCATACTATTGCACGGTTTAGGGAGCATCTCGCCCAGAATACATATGTGGTGTTCACATATCTCCCAATACACGCTTGTTTTAGGTTACCCAAGTACTAGAGCATGCATGAAGACTACATGGGGAATTTAAGTTCACATATTTTGAGCCTCTCTCGCAATAGAGCTAGATTTGTATTACCCTCCCCAGTTGCTACTGCCTTTAGCTGCAGGGGCTGTACACAGCCAGTGTTGTACCCCCATCGGTGTGCAAGCACCCCACAAATGCAGGGCTCAAGGGGTTAAAGCAGGTGCAGCACTGCCTACCTCTCTGAAGAAAAATCCAAATTAATATTGCTCTTCAGACAAAAGCAAGTGTGAACAAGCCCAAAAGTTTACCAACCATTACAGTACCAAGACAGGGTCATCAGGTGCAAGGATCTGGAATTGTGCCCCTCCCCCACTGTTAATACATGCTTTAGAATGGTGTACCACCCTGCATCTATTCCTTGCTTCACTGCACCCGGGGCAGCTTCCCCTCCTGCCCCAGCCTTGAGTCATTCACACGGTGGTCACAGCCAAACCAACTCAAAGATCCAGCTTATCCATTTCTGTGTAACTTATGATATCACATTGCAACCCCACACCAAGAGGCGCATGGTCTAGTGGGGTTGATTTACTAAAACTGGAGTGTACAAAACCTGGTGCAGCTCTGCACAGAAGGCTTCCAGGTGTTTTTTTTTTTTTAATGTCAAAGCTTAATTGAACAAGCTGAAATTAGAATCCGATTGTCTACCACACACCGCTGCACCAGATTTTGCAGTCTAGTTTAAGAAAAGTCAACCCCAATAAGTCATTTGTATATTTCAAAATGACGGTCAAGGGCAGGGATATGCAATTAGCGGACCTCCAGCTGTTGCAGAACTACAAGTCCCATGAGGCATATCAAGACTGACAGCCACAAGCATAACACCCCGAGACAGAGGCACGATGGGAGTTGTAGTTTTACAACAGCTGGAGGTCCGCTAATTGCATATCCCTGGTCTAGGCAGTACGCTTCCAATAGATTAAGTCAGTGGTCATCAACCCTGTCCTCAGGGCCCTCTAACAGGCCAGGTTTACAAGATAACTGAAATACATCACAGGTGAGATAATTTGCTGCTCAGTGATCGCAGTATTCTAGTCTGCGTCTCCCAAGGTAATACATAAAACCTGGCCTGTTAGGGCTCTTTCACACAGGGCGGATCAGTGCAGATCCGCCCCGTGGATATCCGCTTGCTCAGCGGGGATCGCTGGAGCGATCTCCGCTGAGCAGGAAGATGACAGGTCTGTCTCTGCACACAGCGCAGGGACGGACCTGTCACAGCGCCGCTCTCCCCTATGGGGGAATCGGGTTACGACGGACCGTAGAGTCCGACGTCATCCGATCCGCTCTGCAGACGGATGGAAAAATAGGGTTTTCCTCCGTCTGCAGAAACGGACCATAGCTGGCACGGACGAGATCGGGTGTCAGCGGATGCTCATCCGCTATCCCATAGGGATACATGTATGTCCGTTTTTCATCCGAAAACGGATGGATGAAAAACGGACATACGGACCGTCCGTGTGAAAGAGCCCTTAGTGGGCCCTGAGGACAGGGTTGATGACCACTGGATTAAGTTAAACAACCAGTGCCTGAGGTTTTTACTGCGTACTTAAAGTGTCACAAAATCTTTATATTTTACTCCATTAAGTCACCTGAGCGGGACAAGATTCCAGCAAGTGAAGTTGCTTTGCCTTTTTTTTTTTTTTTAAAGGCAGAAACCAGTAGCAAGATCCCAGAGAAAGAGACATCAGTGACAGGCTGACGCTGTCATCTTTGACATTATAAAAATGTCCTTGCATGGAGGGGCAATGACCAAAGGGTTTACAAAATAGGCCCTACAGCAGTTTATTGTAACAAAATTCAGCAGGCTGCATAGTTTAGTATTCAGACCCTGAAGAAAAAAAAAAAAAAAAAGTTCACGATTTAAAAATAAAAATTAAACTTTTCATTACAGAAAATGTTTCAGCAACCACAGCACTGCTCTGACACCTGCACTAAACATGGCGGCTGTGTACTGCTCTTGCATTGCATCACATAGCCAAAGAGGGTTAAAAAAAAAAAAAAAATTATATAGACCAGTGGTCAAGTAAACAGGCTCTCACAATGAAAGTCCCAGAATGCCCTGCAGCAAGAGCAATTGATAGTGACTGCACAGGATGCTACACCTATACCAAAAACAATTTACAAATAAAAGAAAGCATTTCACATGATAGCTACACTGAGTGCGCTGCGTGTCGGAGAGGTCTACAAAGCATTGCTAACTGGGAAGGGGGGGGGAACGGGACTCATACCAGCTGCCACCCACAGACATAAGGGTTTTGTTATTATATTTGCCATTATGCGCAGATTGATGCATAACCCTGAGAGCACTGGAGCACACAGTCACTTTGCTGCTGTAAGGCACCACCGTGAGATTCTATCTGCACCTCACTCAGCGGCTTAGGAGTTTAGACCCCACGAAGCTTCCCACATCAAAGGATTAAGGCAGAGAAGTGGCTCCTGTTACAGGGGCTCTTAGTCTCTTCCTCCTTCTGTCAGTGAGGTAATGTGAAGGTTCAGAGCCCCCTCAGCATCTTATTAGGAGGGGGGGGAGAAGGAGATGTCAGGAGTCCAAAGTGGGAAGTCTGTGTCCATGTGTCAGGGGGTTGGGGGAAGAGACGGAAGGGGATATTGGGGGTCAATTTTTCTGCTTGTTCTTCGAGTTTCGAGGTGGAGTAACTGGGCGGGATTGGTTCACACCTCCATAGGCAAACAGTTTCTTGTCAGCAGGCTTCAGGATCTACAGGAAAAAAATAAATAAAAACAATTACAAATTTAAAAATGGCATATATAGAGACTTATATTACAAAACCCAAAATTTTCCTTCCAGCTTCCATAATGCTTTGTTTTGGCCATGCAGAATAACCCCTGCCTGTATGAAGCCTCCAAAAGACATGCTGGTAGGTTGATTGGATCCTGTCTAAATTGGCTCCAGTATGTATAGGTTTGCACCAATGCTCCTTGAGGGTAAGGACCAATGTCACTATACAGGAAGTAAAGAACCTGAGAAAAGCATGTTGGGATTTTATAGGGGTGCTCAATATGGACAATGGTAGACAGCGTGGATCCTTTATCTTTGAAACTTTTGCGATTTGTTAGCATCAAAAAATAAAATGACAAGCCAACAACAGTTTTCAGAAGATTAGTAGTGGTCTTTGACCCTGAAGAAGCCCAGATTGGGCAAAACATGCAAGAGACATACAATCTAGGGGTTTGGATTTCTAGCAAAGTAAATCGATACATCAGCGATAACCTAGTACCATTGTTGTCGAAATTTAAACAAAGGGTAGATATTTGGTGTTGAATCCCCCTTTCTGTAGCAAGGCGCTGCAATTTAATTGAAATGATCTGGCTCCCACAAGTTCTGTACATTCTTCATAATTCTCCAACCTGGATTAGCCAGAAATGGTTCAAGAAGATTGAATCCCTGTTTAGGGATCTAATCTGGAAAAAGGGCCAAGCCCGGATTAGTTTGCAAACATTGCAGCTCCCTCTTGGGAGGGGAGTTGGATGGCGATTCCACACCCAAGATTACACTTAGTCAGCCCAACTCCAGCATTTGGCGAGTGGTGGAATCCTGGAGGGGGGGGGGGGGGGGGGGGGTCCTAGCAACAAAATGGTGATATTGGGAGCTCCCCATAATTCACTAAGGGCTCTTTCACACGGGGCGGATCAGTGCAGATCCGCCCCGTGGATATCCGCTTGCTCAGCGGGGATTGCCGGAGCGATTTCCGCTGAGCAGGAAGATGACAGGTCCGTCCCTGCACTCTGTGCAGGGACGGACCTGTCACAGCGCCGCTCTCCCCTATGGTAGATCGGGTGACGACGGACCGTAGAGTCCGTCGTCATCCGATCTGCAGACGGATGGAAAAATAGGGTTTTCCTCCGTCTGCAGAAACAGACCATAGCGGGCACGGACGAGATCGGGTGTCAGCGGATGTTAATCCGCTATCCCATAGGGATACACGTATGTCCGTTTTGCATCCGAAAACGGAAGGGTGAAAAACGGACATACGGACCGTCCGTGTGAAAGAACCCTAACAGAGGTGTTGGAAGCAAACTCATTTATCCACAGGTGCCCAACGAGTGATTTAATGAATAGAGTGTGGCGGGCAACAAAGTCGCTAATGGGATATAATGGGGTAAACGAGTATACCCCACTACAGTATAACAAAAATCTAGCGGAAATAATGGGCATAGAGAGATCGAGAATGGGAAAGACAAGGTATTAGCCGGTTAATCCAGCTATACGAGGGTAACAGTATGAAGCCATTTGAAGGTCTAAGACGTGAATGTAATATCTCAAATAAGACGTTCTACAAATATCTACAGATTAGACATGGAATTCAGGCCCAGTTTAGGTCCTTAACCATTGAATGGGTAAAGACTCCCTTACTCCAAAAAAATAAATAAATAACGAAAATGAGACCAATGAGAGACCTGATTTCCAAGTTATATGACAATCTGGGAGCTAGAATTAGGAGTGTAAAGGGACCTGACAGGAGTAGAAGGGGGTGGAAAGAGATATAGGGCCAATAACTCCAGAACAATAGGATAAGATTCTAGAACAAGGAGGCCTGGTTTTCGATATCCCCCTCACAAATGACCCCCCCCCCCCCATTTGTTTATTATCTACAGAGCTTATTTAACCCCCCAAAAATTGTTTAAATTTGGTAGGAAGCCTAAGGATGAATGTCCTTGATGCAAGGCGGCAGGAGATCATATCCATATGATGTGGAAGTGTCCAAAGCTAGTCAGATATTGAATAGAAATAGTGGAAAGGATAAATAGAATTTTTAGGACTACTTTGCAACCAGAGGCTAGGACCTGCCTTCTAGGAAGTTTCGAGGAAGGCAGAATCCCACCGCTTACAAAGTAGCTGTGTTGAGATGCTTGTACCAGGCAAGGTGACTAATAGCACAGAACCAGGACTAGCCCCCCCCCCCCCGGATAACATGGACCGAGTCCATTAACTCTATAATATGGTGCGAGATGGCGATGTTTATTAGGCAGCACAACCTAAAGAAGTTTGCCGGCCTATGGAGCCCTTGGTTAAGCGAGAAGGGATGCTTATCGCGGGTGGGGAGTGACGGGGTGGACAGAGTGTCTTCCCCGTCGACATCTCATTCGCAAATTTTCCCTGAAGAGCCCTCTCCGCCAACTATACCGCAGAAATAAAAAATTGGGGCCCTCTCCCACCCAACGAATAACCCGACTGGAAGAACTTGGGAACTAGTAGTGTGTAAACAGGGGGGTGGTTCTGGGAGGGATAAGTGGTTAGAGAAGTTAAGGAAAGAATTGCTTTTCTTTACTAAATTTGCACTATTTGCTGTTTAGCTTTTTTCAACTATGTAGGTTTTTAAAAAAAAAATAAAAATAAAAGTCCACGGCATTTAAATGCATTATAGAGTCCGGTGCTTTCCAATTTGTAAGCATAAATGAAAAATAAACCCCACACGCAAAACAGAAAGTTAATGTGCAAACAAAATTCATCAAGGGGTTAAACATCAATCCACATCCTCTTACCTTGAGAGCAGATAAACAAGCACTGCATTGTACAAAAAAAAAAAAAAAAAAAAAAAAAAATACGTTTACACAATGCAGCACCTGTTTGTTCTCCGAATGGTCTCACTAAAGAGGATGTGGATTTGAGAAGGCGAGTAGACTGATTTAACCCCTTACTGGCTGGATAATATATACCATGGCACAAAATTAGAGTGTGCTGCTAACTACTCTGGTGAGTAATTGGCATTTAAAATGTGGATGGGGGATCAGTGAATACACTGATTAGGAGAGATTTTTGGTGCACCAGCACTTGTATGAATTTTGTTTGCACATGAACTTTTTCCCCCCCGCTGTATAGGGCACCAATTTACCATGCGAACTGGAATGCATGGTTGAGTATATCAATCCTAATGCACTGGACACATGGAAGGCAAAACTTTTTTTTCCTTTACCGAACAGGTTACACCTGTATTCAGGGTGCAACATGTTAATAGACTGGCATCTCGCCAATCCCTGCTTTGACAGCTGGCGGTATTCTTGTCCCTCCCCACTAGGCGTCTTAATTAATATTATATTATATATTAATAAAAAAACTACCAACACCACCACATATATATTTTTTTCATACTTTACAGGTTTTCATTTTAGTAGAACCTTATTTGACTCCAGCAAACCACATAAATTCACACATCTTCACAAATTTGGATGGTTTGATTATATTATTATTTTAATTTGCGCCGGTAGACACTTACACAACCACACACTTGGCTGAGCGGGGCTCCACCCACATGGTCAAGTCATGGATTGACAGTGCTTTGGGCATGGAAGACTGCAAGGTCTGGCAGCCTATGTGGCTGTCGGCTTGTAGTGCTCAATGAACTACTTATAATGCTGTGGATCTCCATGGTAGTTCATTCATGATTGCATCTGCTTACCCATATGGGAGCTCAGATACACTGGAACCAGCGATCTGCTGATAATCAGTGTAATGCTTTACAGGTTCAAAAATAAAAAAGAAAAACATTTTTTCTTTTGCAAAAGGTGAACTTCAATATGTTACGTTATGAGCACTGGACACTATGGATGGAGTTGGACGAGTTTGTGTACTTTTTTGAAATGACACTTTATATGATGTTATGAGCACTGAACACCTTATAAGTTAAAATAATTCATCCATTTTTTTTTTCTCAGCATGGTATTTTTTCATTTAGAATTTAAGTCTTTTAGGTCTTGGAGACAAATGGATTTATATTTTGAGCAATTTTTGATCATTTGCACCATTTACAATATTGCAGTTTATGATACAGGGATTGCTAATAAGGACAGCGCAGTCACCAGGTATAGTTTAAGTCTTGGAAGCTTTTGAGTAGCCACAGCTCCCCGCCTCATAGATATTTGTGGGTATATTTAGCTTATTCACTATTAGTCTGCACCTAAAAATATACCGTGCCTGAATTCATCTTTAACTGATGCTGCTAAATTTGGCCTGGGCATAGATGAACCCAAGACAGGTAAGGGGTTCATCCAGTTGCCCCAGGTTTCAATAGATCTGCTCTCCATAGCCAAGAGGATGACATAGGCAAGACACAGAAGGTAAGGGAAAAAAAAAAAAAATAAACCACACATGTCCAAGCTAGTATCGGAAATGTCCTTTCAAATACCCAGGAGATGTTTACATTGGACAAGCACACAAGCTTGTGTAGACAGGCAAATGTTACAAGCTTTGACAAGCAGTCAGCACACTTCTGCATTGCTACCGACTTCTATGGGGAGAAAAACAGTTTTGAAAATGGCTGCAATTGTGTGGCAAAGGACTGACCTGGAAAGAGCACATTAGGCTTTCATCCACACTCATCATGGAGCCGGCGTTGTCAAATTCCCCGCAGTAATTGGGTGCAGAGAACAGAGTGACCAGCTGTCGTTTTGCAAAGAACTCGTAACCGTCTTCCACCACCTGTAGGGAGAGCAGTAAGGGGGGGGGGGGGGGGTCAGTGAGAAGTAGGAGGTGCAAACTAGAACCACTTCCAACGAGATATTAATCTTCCGAAGTTTAAAACTAAAGTGCGATTGGCCACCGTGAGCATCATTTTCTACATACCTGATGCGCTCGGCAAATAAGATCCAGGTCGTGTTTGTGAAGGAATTTTGCTACGACATCAGCCCCAAAAGTGAAAGAGACGCCCCTGTCGTTTTCTCCCCAACCGAGCACATCCTTGTCCGGATCAGACCACAAGAGGTCACACAGGAGACCCTGGTCTGGTACGTCTGTGGGACGCAATATCCTTCTGACTTGTTCCATAGACTGCAAGTCGGGGGAGAGGCCTGGAAGAAAAAAAAAAAAAAAAAATATATATATATATAATTGCAAAATCAGTGATAAGGCAAAAAATAAAAATAAAACCACCACGCACATTTTCACACTGAAGTCTGTACAACCTGTAGCTACCACTGCATACTATGACTTGGGGGCAGGGGTCATTGACAAAGACAGCGGGACCGCCCCATCCCCCACGCCATCGAATTTGAAAATTTCCCGCAGCTATCAATCTGTCCAATGAGGGAGACCGCAGCAGGAGCTGCTGAGCTTGTGCACATTGCTGGATCGGATCTGACTCAGGTAAGGAAAAAGGGAATAGAATGCATTGAGGCGATTCAGTTCGCATTGTAGCGCTATACAAATCATTCAAGGATTTAGTAAAACTTTAAGGCTGGATTCACAGTGCAGTGCAAATTTTTCTCTGCGAAGACGGGAAAAAATAAATGAAAAAAAAAAAAAGGCAGCTGTTCCTCTCCGTTGTAGCTGCGGATCAGCTAAGCAGGGAGGGGGCGGGGGTGCTGGTGTAGTTAGGAAGGGGATAGAGTATGCATGTTCACAATGGAATGCATCTACGAATCAGAGGCGTTCCCATAGAAGATAATGGGCTTGCAATTCGCACCGCAATGCCCAGAAAATGCAAGTTTTTTTGGGCAATGCGGAGTGTGAATGCAACGCACATATGTGGACCAGCCTCAAATGAACGCATTTTAAAACTTCATGCGAATTGGATGCGGTGTAAGTCACATAGGTGTGAACCCAGCCTAAAGGCAGGAACACACACCAAACTCCACTGCCAGTACATCCAGAAGGAGCAGCAGCAGAAAAACATGCGACGCATGTAAAAAGGCATTGCTAGGCACATTTAGCATTAGTTCATTTCAATAGCCAGCATATATTCTGGCCAGTTAAATTAATTCCCACCCAATCGCTTGATGCGCCTGCGTTTACAAGCATCAAACGTTTTCTGCCAAAACACTGCTGCCAGGAGGAAAGGCATCTGGGAGAGAATGTCAAAATGCCCCGTGTGTGCATGAGGCATAAATGTTACTGCAAAGAATCATCTCTGCCCTGCCAGACAGAGCGGTGTACTTCTTAGAACTGGATGTACATCAACACAAATCCTTTGACAAGTAAAAATGTATTACATGCATTTAGTTTACGCATTTACCAGTACGCCTGGAGTTCAGCTTTGAGATAACGTTTAGTGACTAGAGCTACATAGGCTTTTAAAAAAACTGGAACAATTGCAGGCCCCAGACACTATCAGTAAATCAAAGTACATCCGATACTCCATGCACGCTTTATGTGTAAGCAATGACATCAGATAGATATGGTAGAGTCACCAGTTAGTCATTTTCCTGCGTACGGGATGTAATGTTTGGACCTGCGCTATCCTGGATATTGTCACAGCTTCAAAAACGTGTGGGAAATATTTCAGATGTACACCAGAGGCAATACATGAAGTTTATGGTAATGTCTGAGCAGGAGAGACTGCAGACATCCAAGAGCCTCAGGGTCTGAGGTGTCATCTCTTTACAGAAGGTCTAGCAAAGTACAACACTAGTACAAAAAGAGGGGAGGTAAATCGCCAACACCCTCAGTAGGGTGGAGATGGGGAGGGCGCAGGAGCAGATCTTCACTGAAGTCTCAGAGCATAAATCCCACCAGAGGATTAAGGCTCCCCAGGCATCACTGAAGAGAATAAAAGGTGTATTAACTCCATTTAGAGCCAGGGCTCCTTAGGCTGGCCATAGAGTTTTTTTTTTTTTTTTTTTTTTTTATTGAGGAATCCTCCTTCCCTGCTGCAAGACTGTATTCTGACAGCAGGGATCCACTGTCAGACTACACTGATCAGCAAGAGTTTTCCCAACATTCCTGACAGACTTCTGTTGAGTGGGTACAGCCTTACCTAGATCAAAATTCAGCCGGTCCGTGCTGAACCAGACAAATTTTTTTTTTTATATAGTTTATATATATATAATATATATAAAAAATATATAATATATATATATATATAAATATATATATATATATATATATATATATAAATAAAAAGGGGGGCTGTAAAGGGTTTTTATTTTTTAAACAAAAACATAGTATACTTGACTTCCCTGTGCAAGGGTTTTGCACAGAGCAGCCCAGATCCTCTTCTTGTGTCAACCAGCGGCGCTCCTGGCTCCTCCCTGCATCAAGTGCCCCCTCAGAGACCTGCATTCCAAGGGATCACTCAGATGATATTTACAGTGCCTACAGGTAAGCCTTATTATAGGTGTAGGTGCAATAAAAAAGGAAGACTTTACTTCCCCTTAAAAAAAAGGAGAAGTCCAGCCAAACCTCGTTGGGCTGTACTGCTATGGATCACAGGAGTGAAATTAGTTTTGCACTCCTGTGACCATTTTCAGCAGAGAGCAGACTGAAGTCCGCTTTCTGCCATCGCCGTTTTCAGTCCAGGCACCGCGTCATCCGACCAGAGTCTGGATCCGCCAGGTGCCTGGACTGACAACCGTCTCAACCCCTCAGCGTGCTGATGAGAGCTTAAGACAGCCAATCCCCCCCGCCAATGAGCGAGGACGGAGCAGAACTCTGACTGACAGTATACAGCTCTCTGTTCACAAAGCTCTGAAAACCGAGAGATTGCTCGGTTCAGTGTAGAGGCGTCAGGGGACAGATGCAGTGTCGGACCGATGCTGCATCCATCTAGGTAAGTACAAACCACACTTTACTTCCCTTTTAAGGCTGAATTCACACTTCAATGAAGACCTGCCGAAGCAATTTACTGCTCCAGAAGGTGGCAGTGTGATGCACGTTTCAGTGCATCACATCTTTTTTGTATGAACTTTATTTGAAGTGTACACGTGATTCACAACAGTGCTGTGCACTGCGTTGCTGTACGTCTACATTTTAATTGCAGTACTAAGCTGCGTTGCAATGTGAATGGGGCACACAAGAATCAATTGTTTGTGTGTCCCTGCAGTGGCAGACGTTTTACCATGCAGTAATCCGCCGGTCACTGCGTATAGTGAGAGTTAAACCTAAAGCTTTAGATTTGTCCTTAAAATGCCGCAGTTCTACCTTCACAATACTCTGGTGAATCATTGGGCAAGAGGTTTTACATTTCTAAATCAAGATATAATAAAAAATATAAATTTTTAATTGCAAATATTTTAAAATGAATCTTAGTACCCTGTGGTGTGCACCGGCTGGTAAACATCCTGGGTGCTCCCCCTCCCACACTAGGCAAAAACTATTGGTTTTCACCTAAACGGCCTCAAAACTGCATTCCATAAGCTACAGAACCCGCAACTCACCTCCATGACAGCAGAAGATCTTCTCATCTACAATAGCAGCAACAGGTAAGCAGTTAAAACAATCTGTAAAAGTCTTCCACAACTTGATGTTATACCGTCTTTTACCTAAATACAGAGAGGGGAAAGAATAAAAAATAAACTCAGTGGAGTCACTGGCAGATTAAAAAAGCCAAAACATGATAAAAGCATAAACTGAGAGGGAGCCAAATCCATTGATCTTCAACTTTATAAAGCCTCGGTAGCCAAAACCTTACAGATAACTATTAAAAATGCAGCCAAATATAAAAAAATGGAGATTGCAGCTCTGTATTCAACAATACGTTAAATGTTTAAATGCAAGCAGTGAAGTAGCAGAATTTTATTTGGCATCAGCCCTCTTACCATCTACTGCACAGCAGAGCTCAGATTGCCATAGAAGCAGTACAAAGAGCCCATCAGTCGTACAGCATTGCTTAGAGCTAAATTCCAGATATAGCAATTTATACTAGTCCAGCTTGGACCAACACATGTGCCATACCCCTGGGATCCTCGTGGAAGCTGGAAATCAGTATATTAGACACTGTTACTACTACAGGGATTACCACTGCTGTCTGGGTTCCGTGCAGAGTAGTCGCACTGATGTTAGGTGTACCCTGGAGCTTGGTTGCTCAGCACAGATGCCGTTTGGGGAACACTTTGCCTTTTCTCTGATTAGAGAGAAAATTGTGATGCCATTTCCCACCCCACCCCACCCCACCCCACCCCACCTTGTTCAACCAGAGACTGCTTTACATTCATTGAGAAGATACAAAGCGTTCCCTGAATGGCACCTGTGCTGAGCCAACAAGCTCCTGTGTTCAGTAAGCTGCAGGGCAGCCATATAGCATGGGACCCGGAAGAGAATGGAGATCACTGTAGTAGCTGTGGCCACTATTGTGGTTTTCAAATTCTAGGGATCCCACACGGATGGTGTAAGCATATTTAAACATGGTCTAAGGTGGACCATTGTAGTCAAGTAAAATTACCATACCTGGAATTCATCAACTTCTATTTACTTTGCAGATGAAAAAATAAATCAAAATACACAAGGACACCAAAGACTTTACAGTAAAAGATTTCAAGCCATTCCATAAAAATAAAAAAAAAAAACACACGGTGGGATGGGTGGCTAAACTCCACAGCGGCCCAGCAGTGAATGGTCCCTTTGCCGTCCTCCAGTCAAGAACAGGGCTATTGCCCCCTGCTACGGTATTGATGACATCAGGACATTAGACTACTAGAGCGTGGGGGGGGGGGGGGGGGGGGGGGGGGGGGGGGGGGGGGTGGGGGGGGGGGGGGGGGGGGGGGTTGCTCTAGCTGTGGGGGGACCAGTCTAGCTGGGGGAGGAACAAAGGATTGGGACTAAAAAGAAGAAAACACTTGCAGTGTGGGAAAAGCCTCACTGCATGGGGCAATGCCTGGAGCTGGGCTTTAAGCCTGGAACTTCTCAAAACACAAAATAAAAGCCCCGTTGGTTGGGGGTTCCCTACTTACATTCGTCATAGAATCCATAGATTCGGTTGATGCTGGCACACTCGTGATTCCCACGTAGCAAGAAGAAGTTTTCTGGGTATTTAATCTTGTATGCCAATAACAAGCAAATTGTTTCTAGAGACTGCTTGCCACGATCCACGTAGTCACCCAAGAACAAGTAGTTACTCTCTGGGGGAAATCCACCATATTCAAACAATCTTAAAAGATCATAATACTGTCCGTGTACATCACCTGGGAAGGAGGAGAACAAACATCAATTCCAATTCATAAAAGTCTGAATACCACTCATCTTGCAATACAAGAATAGCACTTTAAGCACTTCAATACCGCCCACCGTCATGACGGCCACAAGGTGGATCTCCCATCCTGGGTGGACGTCATATGACGTCCTCCTATTCCCGGCAGTCTAGGGGGCGCGCGCCACCCGCAGCGTCGCTCGGGACCCGGTGCGCGTGCCCGCGATTTCCCAGGAAAACAGATGGACTGTGGAGCTGTGTGTGTACAGCTCCACGTCCTGTCACTGGAGAGGAGACCGATGATGTGTTCCAAGTACAGAGGAACACCGATCGGTCTCCTCCCCTTGTGAGTCCCCTCCCCCCACAGTTAGAATCACTCACATAGGGAACATATTAACCCCTGCAGCGCCCCCTAGTGTTAACCCCTTCTTTGTCAGTCACATTTACACAGTAATCAGAGCAATTTTATAGCAACGATCGCTGTGTAAATGGTCCCAAAAATGTGTCAAAAGTGTCTGCCGCAAAAAATAAAAAATAAAAAAGGAGTTTTGGAAAATGGGATATTTATTATAGCAAAAAGATAAAAAAAAATTGTGTTTTTTCAAAATTGTCGCTCTTGTTTATGGCGCAAAAAAAAAAAAAAAAAAAAACACGCAGGGGTGATCAAATACCACCAAAAGAAAGCTCCATTTGTGGGAAAAAAAAGGACGTAAATTGTTTTTGGGTGCAACGTCGCACGACTGCGCAATTGTCAGTTAAAGCGACGCAGTGCCGAATCACACAAAGTGCTCTGGTAAGGAAGGGGGTAAAATCGCCCGGGGCTGAAGCGGTTAAAATGAAAGGGAGGAAGGCTTTGGACACTTCCAAAGTAGAACTATAGGCCAAAACTTTTCCATTTTGGAGTATAGGAGGGTTACAGCACAAAATCTGGTGCAGCTCTGCAACCAATCAGCTTCCAGATTTTTTTCTGGAAAGCTTAAGTTATAAGTCACTTGGTTGCCATGTACAGCTGCACTAAAAAGTTGCCCTTGCGAGTTTTAGTAAATCAACCTCACTGTGTGTGGATTCAGGCCTGAGACACATCCAACAATGTTTCTCCCATTTCCACACAGCACCCAATCCAGCCCAGTCACCCATGGAAGAAGATAACAGGTTTACCCAATCAGAGCAATGCGTTCTGTTGCACGAGACACAGACACCAACTTCAACCAAGTCCTAGAACCTCTCACACTCACCACAGATCTTCAGCGGGGCCTCCAGCTCCAGAAGGATGGGTTGACTCAGGAAGATCTCACGGGACTTCAGACACAACCCTCGGATCTCATTCTCCGACAGCTGAACGTTCTTCCCTGGACGGCATCCTTTTACTGGAAGACACCAATTGGTACAGAGAGATCATCAATATCACATACAATATACAAAGCTTTTAATACCTCATTTCCTTACTTCAAAAGCCAAAGAGTGTCCGGGACAAACTTGCAATTGCAAAACATTTTCTGCAATGCAACCTCATTCCCGTCAGCTTGGCAAGCATGTACAAATGAAAGCTTGCATCTTGTCGCACGTTGTACAACAACAACTTTTTAATACACTCACCAGCCACACTCTTTAGCCTTTATAACTGCCTTAAAGGGGTTGTTAAGCCACTAGGTTTCTGATGTTTATACCATCCCCATTCTTAGAGTATGTATGTATGTATGTATGTATGTATGTATGTATGTATGTATGTATGTATGTATGTAAGCATGTATGTATGTATGCATGTATGCATGCATGCATGCATGCATGCATGCATGCATGTATGTATGTATGTATGTATGTATGCATGCATGCATGTATGTATGTATGTATGCATGCATGCATGTATGTATGTATGTAAGTAATTTCTAGCCGATTTCACAGGGCCTCCGGCTCTCTCCTCTCCCCATCCGACAGCTATAGCGGGCGGAGCCGAGAACACCCACTGACAGCCAGGGAGGAGAGAGCCGGTGTACTATCATTTACTGTCCCCCCCCCCCCCCCCCCATCACATGCGCAGTACACAGGACACACAGATTCCAAAAATTGCCGAAGATGAACGGCGCCTGCGCCGTGAGTCCACTTTCAAAGGCCCACCATCCAAGTGGACATAAAGTTAGAATATAAAAGCCGAGCGCAGCGAGGCCATGCCCGAAGCATGGCGAGCGACCCTTTAAGTTTGTGTAGCCCTATGTCTGCTTGGATGGTGGGGCTTACACAATCGACTCACGTCGCAGGCGCCCATCTTCAGAGATATCCCAAAAATCCTTCTGCTCCATACTGCGCAGTACACAGCGGACACTTGGTGATAGCCGGACTGTTCGTGTCAGAACACCGGGAGAAAACCAATTCTTCGTGGCATAGATTCAACAAGGTGTTGGAAACAATCCTCAGATTTTGGTCCATATTGACATGGCATCACGAGGCTGCTGCAGATTTGTTGCCTGCACATACAAGATGCGAATCTCACCTTCCACCACATCCCAAAAGGTGCTCCATGTACAAATAAAAAAATGTAAATGCGCCCCCATCCATCCGTGCTCACACAGAGGCATACGCAGGCAACTCTAAAAATCGGTAACCTGTAAAGGCAGTTAAAGCATTGCCTATGGAGATTTTAACCTCCATAGCTTGTCACCATTGCACAAACGTGCGCAATTTTTAAGAGCCACATCAGGAACCATTTACCCGGTAAATGAAAAATTTTTTTTTTTTTTTTTTTAATATATATATATCCTCCGTTCACATCGGGCTAATCTGACATGTCACATTACCAGCAACGACACCCCCATTCCCAACAGAAGCTCCTGCACTACTTTTGGCAGCTTCGGGGGCAATTTCAATAGACATCTGTGCATAAGGCCCCATGCACACAAGGCGCAGATGCAAACTCTGCTGAACGCATGTTTTAAAAAGCAGAAACCTGCGTTTAAAAATGCGCATTTTGCTGTGTTTTCATGTCGCGTTTAGACGCGTTTGCGTCTAAGCATTTGTAAAGATATCATATAGACCCTCCCCAAGCTCAGAAAGCATGTATTAACTATTTCTGCCATTTTGTGAGCAGCAGCAGCAGAGAGATCAGTTGTACACTTGCATTTGCCTCTCTTTTTTGGAAATGGATCCCATATTAAATATATGTCAGGAAATGCTCCTGATGTCGCTCTTGATGAAGCAGCAACGTCATCGCAAATTTGCATGAGAGGTCCAGAATCAGAGCTTGGCGATATTGGACCCATACGTTGATGGCACAGCGAATGTCCGTTGGATATTTCACAAACATGTATACATCAGTGAGTATATTTGCTCTATGAACTATCTAAACTAATTACGACATTTTAACCAATTTTTTTTTGTATTTTTTATGGTTTACCATCATATTTGAGTTTTCTGATCAAGAAACTTGGGTTCCTTTAAAAAAGGCTTATAAATGCAAATGCGGCTAAACGCAGGTGCCTGCGTTTAGCTGCGTCTGAAACGTGGAAAAGCAAAGTGTCTGAACGCATTTTTTTGCTTCTGGACAAACAAGGTTAAACGCAAATGCATAAAAACGGGATAAAACGAGACTGTGTACATGGACACATAGGATAACATTGCATGCGTTCAGGGGTAGTTGAAAAAAAGTGTCCAACTGCCTCTGAACGCGCGTTTAACTGCGTCTCGTGTGCATGGGGCCTAAAAAACTGCACAGATGTCAGTCTTTCAAATCAACCCCAAACACACTGAAATGCCAGTTTAGCTGAAGTATGATTTCAAACCTGCCTTCATTGTGAATGTGGTCTAAAGCTGGCCATACACAGGTCGCATTTCGAAAGATCTTTCTTTCGAAAATCTTATCCAAGAATTTTCGTATGAATTTCACACCATTAGTGGGCTGCAGCAACGGCCGATTTTCGTGCGGCCATCGAATTTAAAAAATCCAACATGTTGGAAATTTTTTCAAAAAACTAACGATTTTCGAACCAATGATGGGAGAATCGTGCGAGAAATGTAATCGAAAAGAAATGCGCATGTGCAAGAAAAGAAGATTCCCGGAAAGAAAAGAAGATTCCCAGACAAGAAAATTCTTTTCTGTAGGAACATGAAGGTTTGGTTAGTCGAATTTCGAAATCAATGGTGGCATCATCGAATCACAAAATGCACGAATTTTCTGATTTTCAAAAGAAAGATCTTTCGAAATTCGACCCGTGTATGGCCAGCTTAAAACTTGTAAAAAAAAATAAAAAAGTCCCAGAAAAAAGGCGTGGCCTTTAAGTGGTTATATAGAAGCTTCATAGTGGAAAACAGTCCCTGCAGACAGACCTCTCACAAACCCAGAACTGTGGCAACAAGCGCTTTAATTCCATTTACAGGGATGTTATTGTTGATTTAACCACTTCAGCCCCGGACCATTTGGCAGCCAAAGGACCAGAGGTCTTTTTTCAATTTCGCACTGCACTACTTTAACTGGTAATTGCGCGGTCATGCAATTTTGTAACCAAACGAAATTTGCGTCCTTTTCTTCCCACAAATAGAGCTTTCTTTTGATGGTATTTGATTGCCTCTGTGATTTTTATTTTTTGCGATATAAACGTAAAAAGAGCGAAAATTTTGAAAAAAAAAGAGATTTTCTACTTTTTGTTATAAAAAAAATCTAATAAACTCAATTTTAGTCAAACATTTGGGCCAAAATGTATTCAGCCACATGTCTTTAGTAAAAAAAATGCCAATAAGCGTATATTTATTGGTTTGCGCAAAAGTTATAGCGTCTACAAACTAGAGTACATTTTCTGGAATTTACACCGCTTTTAATTTATGACTGCCTATTTCATTTCTTGAGGTGCTAAAATGGCAGAGAAGTACAAAACCCCCCCCCAAATGACCCCATTTTGGAAAGTAGACACCCCAAGCTATTTGCTGAGAGGCATGTTGAGCCCATTGAATATTTTTTTTTTTTAGTCCCAAGTGATTGAATAAAGACAAAAATAAAAAAAGATTTTTTTTTTTTTCAAAAAGTTGTCACTAAATGATATATTGCTCACACATGCCATAGTTATATGTGGAATTGCACCCCAAAATACATTTTGCTGCTTCTCCTGAGTATGGGGATACCACATGTGTGGGACTTTTTGGGAGCCTAGCCGCGTACGGGGCCCCGAAACCCAAGCACCGCCTTCAGGATTTCTAAGGGTGCAAATTTTTGATTTCACTCCTCACTACCTATCACCGTTTCGAAGGCCATAAAATGCCAAAATAGCACAAAACCCCCCCCAAATGACCCCATTTTGGAAAGTAGACACCCCAAGCTATTTGTTGAGAGGCATGGTGAGTATTTTACAGCTCTCATTTGTTTTTGAAAATGAAGAAAGTAAAAAAAATTTTTTTTTTTTTTTCTTTTTTTCAATTTTCAAAAACTTTGTGACAAAAAGCGAGATCTGCAAAATACTCACCATACCTCTCAGCAAATAGCTTGGGGTGTCTACTTTCCAAAATGGGGTCATTTTGGGGGTTTTATGCCATCTGGGCATTCCATGGCCTCCGAAAACTGTGATTGGCAGTGAGAAGTGAAATAAAAAAATTACACCCTTAGAAAGCCTGAAGGCGGTGCTTGGTTTTTGGGGTTCCGTACGCAGCTAGGCTCCCAAAAAGTCCCACACATGTGGTATCCCCGTACTCAGGAGAAGCAACAGAATGTATTTTGGGGTGTATTTCCACATATGCCCATGACATGTTTGAGCAATATATCATTTAGTGACAACTTTTTGTAAAAAAAAAATATATATATTTTTTTTTTCATTATTCAATCTCTTGGGACAAAAAAAAAAAAATATTTAATGGGCTCAACATTGCTCTCATCAAATAGCTTGGGGTGTCTACTTTCCAAAATGGGGTCATTTGGGGGGGGTTTGAACTGTCCTGGCATTTTATGCACAACATTTAGAAGCCTATGTCACACGTCACCCACTCTTCTAACCACTTGTAGACAAAGCCCTTTCTGACACTTTTTGTTTACATGAAAACATATTTTTTTTTTGCAAGAAAATTACGTTGAACCCCCAAACACTATATATAATGTTAAAGCAAAGGCCCTACAGATTAAAATGGTGGGTGTTGCATTTTTTTTTTTTTTCCACACAGTATTTGCGCAGCGATTTTTCAAACGCATTTTTTGTGGAAAAAATACACTTTTTTTATTTTAAATGCACTAAAACACACTATATTGCCCAAATTTTTGATGAAATAAAAAATATGATTTTAGGCCGAGTACATGGATACCAAACACGACATGCTTTAAAATTGCGCACAAACACGCAGTGGCGACAAACTACATACATTTTTAAAAGCCTTTAAAAGCCTTTACATGATACCACATTAGATTCACGGAGGAGGTCTACTGCTAAAATTACTGCCCTCGATCTGACCTTCGCGGTGATACCTCACATGCATGGTGCAATTGCTGTTTACATATGACGCCAGACCAACGCTTGTGTACGCCTTTGCGCAAGAGAAGGGGGGGCAGGGGTGCTTTTTTTTTTTTTTTTTTGTTTTTTTTTTTATTTATTTAGCTTTTTTATTTTATTTTTAAACTGTTCCTTCCATTTTTTTTTTCTTTGTTATGATTTTTATTGTTATCTCAGGGAATGTAAATATCCCCTATGATAGCAATAGGCAGTGACAGGTACTCTTTTTTTGAAAAAATTGGGGTCTATTAGACCCTAGATCTTTCCTCTGCCCTCAAAGCATCTGACCACACCAAGATTGGTGTGATAAAATGCTTTCCCAATTTCCCAATGGCGCGGTTTATATCCGGGAGGGGGGACATTCCCTCCCACTGCTTGTAAAAGCAGTCTAGAGGCTAATTACCCGCTAAAATTGCTTTTACATGAAAGCCGATGACTGGCTGAAAAGAATGATACCAAGATGATACCTAAACCTGCAGGCATCATTCTGGTATAACCATTCAAAGTCCAGCAACATACTGGACATATATTGTAATCTTTTTTTTTTCATGCAGCCTCTTGGCTGAACGAAAAAAAGAGATTGATTGGTGGGTATGCCCACCATTAGAATACCTCCCTTCATCCACCCACTTCTAATGATGGGCATACATGCACCATTTATATATGCCGATGCATGGGGGCATCCTCCCGCAAAAGTTATGCCGTGTACACACGGTCGGAATTTCGACCGTATGTACGTGGCATTAGGAGCCAATCTCTCCTCCCCCCCCCTGCTGCCCCCATGCTTCGGCATATATGCTCTTTTTTTTAACTGTGGTGGTGAAATCACCTCCTACAGCGTTGGAGTCGCGGCTTTATGTATCGTGGGAGCAAACGCTGTTGCTGTCAAGATAAATAAATCCGCGTTGCAACTGAATGGCGCACCTGAAAACAAAAAAATGCTTAACACTAAAACACAGTAAACAAAATTACATACCTGAAAAGCAAGCATGATAAAACATGATAAAACATAATAAAAAACATTGCAGAATAGAATGGAGTAAAAAAAGAGCAACAATAGAGAGAGAATAGAGTGAGAGAGAGAACAATAAAACGACAACTATTTTATTTTTTTTTATTTTTTTGAGATTCACAGGTAAAAAAGCTCCTGACTGAAGCGACTGAATCAAAACGCTACCACAAAAAAAATGTTAGCGATCGCAGGGATCAGGCCTGACTCTGCGAACGCTGCAGTTATGTGTGCTTAGTGTTTTGTAAGTGACAGTGATCGATCGATACTGCACTTGGGTGGGCTGGGCTGGGCGGAGGGGGAAAACGCAGGTGCTAGCAGGTATCTGGGCTGATCCCGCTAACAATGCGGTTTTTTTTTGGAACCCTAAACTGCTGGGACGCTAGTATAGATCTGATCAGATCAGATATTGATCTGTTCAGATACTGTGCCACTAAGGGAGGTGTATGCTTTGTGCGTGGGTGTTTGCGGTACTGGCACTAACCTGGGGCGACGCAGACCTTATTTGACCCTAAAACCTAATTGATATCACCCGCCGGGCGATCAGGGGGTTAAACCGTTATTGGGTAATAAATGGCGGGTGCCCTGACAGTATAAAAAACAAGCTAACTAACCAGCGTCACCCGTAACAGTAATACAAAAAAAAACTGGTTACCTAGCGACACTAATGCAGCGATCAGAAAAACGATCGCTTAGTGACACTGGCAAAAGGGGGTGAAAGGGTTAACTAGGGGCAATCAGGGGTTAAAACCTTTATTAGGTAATATATGGGGGTACCTGACGCTATATAAAAACCTGACGGGGAACCTAAATAACGAAATAACTAACTGGCTAACCAGCGTCACCAGTGACAGTTATACAGTGATCACTGGTGAAAGGGTTAACTCTAGGGGCAATCAAGGGTTTAAAACCTTTATTTAGGTTGTAATATGGGGGTACCTGACCTATAAACCTATTTATGAACCTATATAAACATGGCGGTTACCTAAAAAAAAAAAAAATGGTTACCTAGCGACAGCAGTGACACTAATACAGCGATCAGAAAAACGATCGCTTAGTGACACTGGCAAAAGGGGTGAAAGGGTTACCTGGGGGGCAATCAAGGGGTTAAACCTTTATTAGGGGGGGGGTAGGGGGCTACCTTGGACCTAAAACTAACTGCACTGACAGTTATTACAGTCACACTGACACTAAATGCAGTGATCAGTAAAAAAATGATCACTGCAATTAGTGACACTGTGACTGGGGGGGAGGGGGGTGTTTTGTGTGCCTATGTGTACTGGTGTCAGTGTACTGTTGGTGCACTAACCTGTACATGTTGACAGCTCGGCGTTCCGGTCACATAGACCGGCGCACCGAGCGTGACATCACTTCCTCTGCCTGTGTTTTGATTGACACAGACAGAGGAAGCATCTGATTGGCCAGGAGCGATCGCGAGGGGGTGGCCAGAAACCACTGGCCGTCCCCTCATCCCGGATCGCTCCTGAAGCGATCCCGACCGTCCCCGCCGGCCGGGGGGGGTCCGATCGGACCCCCCACGCGCCTGAAGAATGGCACGTACAGGTACGTGGTTCTGCCTGTACGTGCCATTCTGCCGACGTATATGTACATGGGGCGGTCGGGAAGTGGTTAACAGGCTGAAGTAATTTCCTCCAACCATGTACAGTATCCGATCCAATCATGGAGCACAAACATCATCTGGGTGATCAACAATTCACTAAATCAAACAAGATTATGGGACTTATTGATAAAAAGCAGCAACATGATTCCTGCAGAGTCAGTTAGGGCTGCAACTAACAATTGTTTTCATAACCGATTATTCGAAACAATCAACCAACTAACCAGTTAATAACCTTAAAAAAAAAAAAAAGTGTGGTGTATAATTTTGTTAATATGTAAAATTAAAAATGGCAATTTATTCTTAAATATCTATATGCAGTGGTAAAATATAATTATATGGTTAGGGAGCAAAATATTTAATCTACTCATTGACAGAAGAGAGATATACTTTTTTTGGCCAATTAGTTGTTGGGCAACATAAAAAAACAAAAAAAAAAACAAACACAAATTGCTGCAAAAACACATTACATGCTTTTCTGCAGCTTCTCCATTGAAGTATATTGAACCAAAAAAAAAGCACCGTTTTGCGTTAAGAAAAAGTCCCTGACCCTTTCCAAACAGCAGTGGCTGAAAAAAAAAGCATAGCTGTGAATGTGTCCCATAGGAAACCATGTAAATAACTGTAGTGCGTTTCTGCAAAAAGCACCAAACACATAGGTGTGAACCAAGACGTTTAGTAACATAACAGAGGTTAAAAAAAAAATAAAAAAAAATACAACACGAAAATTAGCCCTTTATAGTACTAAAAAAAAAAAAAAAAAAAAAAAAAAAAAAAAAAAGGCTAATAACTACTGTAGGGCAGTGCTGGACAAACCCTGGTCACATTGGCGACTAGAATTAGTGACCTGGCGCCCGGGGCAGCACAGCTGGGGGTATTTTTTCTCCATAGTGCACCACGCAAATTTGTCAAGCCCTGCTGTAGGGGGTTCATTTTTTTTTTACTGTAGAACTGAAAATATTTACAGTAGCGATTTGCTCTTTTTGTACTATAAAAGGTCTCATTTTAGTTTTAACCCCATTATGTTACTGGCCGATCAATTATGAAATTAGTCGATTAGTTGTTTCAGCCCAAGAGTCAGTACAGTTGGTGACTCTGTAGCAGAAGCAGACAAAAAAAATTGGACATTAAAAAAGTGTCTTGTGAGAGGAGTTGTATGTGCATTGATGAGTAGGAATAATATATTTTAGAAAGACGTATTTTAAACACATACTGGAGGGAGGAAAAAAAATAAAAAAAAATGTAATACAGCATATTTTACACACACTTTCAGTACAGGAGGGTCTGGCTTGTTAAAGTGAAAAGAAAAATCTTTTTTTTTTTTTTACTGAAACCATGCACAAGATTGGGAAAGAGCAAGGTAAACAAGTGAAGATCAAACCCTACCCTCCAGGTACTCATTACAAAAAAAAGAAGGTGAGAAAATATTTACTGTATATAGTATAATGGATCTAATCTGTCATGAGTGAAAAAAAAAAAAAAAAAACCATCAGGACCCCCGTCCCTGCCCAGGCCCAACCTAAACCCACAAGCCCAGTCGTGACTGAGGAGTAGAACAATACAGGAGCACCCTGATAGCACATGGCCGTGACCAGAGAAAAGCAAACAAACCAGTATAACCGCAGAGCACAGCAGCCCGACAACCCAGGCAACTGCAAACACCAAGAGCGAGGCAGAGATCAGAGCAAACACACTAATGGGCAGATCAGTGACATCAGAGATTTACAAGCGTGTAGAAGGAGGTGTGGAGATAATCAGGTGCAGCTGACAAAAGGTGGCGGTCTGATGGGAATCATCCAGAAGGTGCAGCTGATGGGAGAGGTTTGTGGAGAACGTCGGCTGATGTAATCGAGCGCAGCGCCTTGCTACACACAGCTGAAGGTCATTGTATATATTTAATGACCCTGAACGGCCGGTATTCCTAGAAGCCATCCAAATTAACCATGGAGGACCTGAAAACACTATTCAACACCAAGGCTGGCCAAACATTTATAACATTTTCCCCTTAGGATTTACCCAAACCATAAAATAAATCACACCTTGTGGCTTCACTTTCCGGTTCCCTACTGCGTATGCGCAAGTTGCGCTGCGCAATCTGGATGGTCCCTGCTGTCTCCGGGACCCTTGTGTTTCCCAGCAGACAGCGGGGGGTGGAGTCTATGCCCGGAAGTGGGTGCAAATGTCATTCTCTGCTGCAGAAAAGTGCTTGACCTTTTCCGAACCGACTTTGGGGCCCCATATCTGGGGGCCACTTGGTGCTAGGAACCCCATCTGGATATGCTGTAGTGCAGGTTCCACTGGATTTGCATACTGAAATTTGGGGTTCTTAGCACCAAGTTGCCCCGAGATACGGGGCCCCAAAAATCGGTTCAGAAAATGTCATTCTCTGCTGCAGAAAAGTGCGTGACTCAAGTATAAGCCGAGGGGGCATTTTCAGCACAATAAAAGTGCTGAAAAAAAAAAAACCTTGGCTTATACTCGAGGTATATATGGTACATGCAAATTAAAAGTGTTTAGGTGTGACTTATTTTATGGTTTGGGTAAATCCTAAAGGAAAAAATGGAAACACACAGGTCCCAGAGACAGCAGGGACCATCCAGATTGCGCAGCGCAGTAGAGAACCAGGAAGTGAAGCCACAAGGCTTCACTTCCTGATTCCCTTACTGAAGATGGCGGCAGCAGCACCAAAGAGCTGAGCGACAGATTGGCTTTGGGTGCCGACATCGCGGGCGCCCTGGACAGGTAAAGTGTCCATATTTTAAAAAAAGTCAGCAGCTGCAGTATTTGTAGCTGCTGACTTTACAAAATAAAAAATAAAGTTTTGACGGACCTTCGCTTTAAATAAGGCGTGTCATGAAAACCGAAGACAATCTAAAAACAATTAAACTTCAGCTGTAATGGTATCACACGCCTGGAGCTGCGTGTTCACACTCCAGCCGCTCTCTATTGGAGGTCGGCCAACACTCAGCCTAAGCTTTTAAAGAAAATGGATCTCCAGCCAAAATTGTGTTTGCTTTGGATACAGTTGAGAAAACTCAGGATCTTTGTCCCCCATAAAACTCCACTGGGAGATTGTATGTGCAGAGCCATAATCTCCAACACAGATGCACAACTGAAATATCTAGTCATTAGAGGGGGAGCACTTTACTGCTGTCCATACCTTCATTTGTCATTTCTGGCCAGCCTGCTGTCCAATCGTCAGCCCTCTCTGAGATAGAACACCTCCATGGGGGGGCCCGACACAGGAAGGTGTGCCTAGTCCAGATCTAAAAATGTTCTGGCTGGTTTTGCACAAATGTCAGGTTGCATGATTGCCCTGCTAAAGAGATTGTGAACACTAAAACTGACACTTACCCACCTCCTATACATTGCTGTTCATTACCATCAGACATAATGTACAAGGCCGCCACATAATTCTAAGGCTTCACACACACACACACTGGCGTTTACCCATGGCGAGCGGTCAAAACGTTCCTATCCCGAGCGATTCTTCTGCATTCAGGAAAGGGAGGTTTGGGGCTCAGGTAAGCATTAGGGGGCTGCGGCACAAAGACTTTTGTTTATCTTGGACCCCTTTCACACCGATCCGCCTATAGCGTCGGCGGTAAAAGGCGTTTCAACATCGGATTTGCAGTGCATTTCGGTCGCTAGCAGGGCACTTTCACCCCCCGCTGGCGGTCGGGAAAGGGTTAAAGTCCCCCGGCAAAACGCCGCAATAGTGGCGTTTTGCCGGCGGTATTACAGCGCTGCTCCCATTGATTTCAATGGGGAGCAGCGCTGGAGGAGCGGTGAGTTCACTACTCCAAAGAAGCTGTTGGCAGGACTTGGCAGTGACGCCCTGCCAGCGCACCACTGCAGTGCGAAAGCCCTCGGGCTTACACACTGCAGACAATGAAGCAGCAGTTTGAGGGCGGATTGCAGGTGCTATTTCTAACACTAAAGCGCATGCAATATGCCCACGTGTGAAGGGGGTCTTAAAGAGGAACTACAAAAAAAAAAAATTAAACACACACACACACACACACACACACACACACACACACACACACACACACACACACACCCCTCCAACCACCAATATATCCATATCATAATCCACACCCCACAAGAGCTCCTAAACTGAAGTTTGGGAACTGTAGTGCACACAAAGCCTTTTGATATGGTCAGGAGGACACATGGAGGGAGATTTACTAAAACTGGTGCAGCTGTGCATAGTAACCAATCAGCTTCCAACCTCAGCTTGTTAAATGAAGCTTTAACAATGCCCAAAAGCCGATTGGTCATTATGCAGAGCTGCACCAGTTTCAGTAAATCCCCACCCAATGGGACAATAACTCTTTTGTCCGTCAGGCAAAAAATAGAATCTCGCATATTTTGCTTTCTTTCGCCAGATATTCAGCCTATACACAGGTCAGTCACCTGACCATCAAAGTGCCTCAACCATATGGGTGACATTAGACATCGCTGGATCACCGCTATAAAAAAAAAAAAATATAAAAAAAAAAAAGGAACAAAGTCAAGCAGTCAATGCAACAATGAAAAGCTAAAATTACAGAAACCTCTTCCACAGATGATCATTAGTGAAGTCAAAGCACAAATTACAGGCCGGGCTCAGAACACATAATGAGGGTTCTTCTTCTTCTGCACTTCAGTCTTCCACATTCCAGGGAGCCGTACTGACTTTGAACCAGAACAAGTATGTGATGAGAAGTTAGAGATCAACAAAAAGATAATTGGACAAGTCCCAAGAGGAAGAAGAACGGACTTAAAATGTTAAACTGAAATTTTTCTCCTAAAGTGTTACTAAACCCAGGAGCCTGCATTCCCTATATCTGGTCTCCCACAGAACATGGAAGCGCAATTATTTTCGTAAATATCAACTGCCAAATAACTTTTCTCATCAGCAGTATATAGCAGTCTTGTGACTTCTATTAGTGTCTAATTAAAGCTTGGAGGAGGAGTTTTCATTCTCTTCAGACTGTCTTATGAGGCTGCAGGACCGGACAGTGCTGATCACATGCACCCTCCCAAGAGAGAGACACACCAAACTGAGCATGTGCATAGCAACTCCAAAAGCGCTGTACTATTAGGAGATGGATTGGGGACTGTGGAAGAAGGGGAGGATAATACAAGACATTATCAAACAGCCTTTTTACACAAGAGGATTAACCCCTTAGGTGCCAGTGAGTATAACAATCATGTTTTACTGCATATACAGACTGATTTTACTGTTAGTACGCTCCTTTTGACAATTGTCAAATTTTTGGCCAACAAATGTTGGATGAAAGGCTAGTAAATTTTCGGCCGACAACGGCTTGACATCCAATTTTCATATGGTCAGTACACAAAAAGTACAAACATGCATGCTCAGAATCAATGCTCAAACATGAAATTAGAAGAAAGGACCCAAAGGGTGGCGCTCAAGAGCTGAAATTCCTTGTAGTACGTCACTACGTTCATGGCACAACAATTGTGTACCATTAGTATGCAAGACAAGTTCCCGGCACACGTTTTTTTTTTTTTTAGACAAAAAAATAAAAAAAAAAAAGTCAGACACTCGGTTGTCTAACAATCGTACAAGGCTTTAGAGGCGGCAGGGGACAGATGCACCACTGGACTAGCGCTGCAACCGCCGCCTCTTTTACATCCATCACTAGAGAGATTTTTTATGGCTGGGATGAGCTCAGGTTTGGCTCCAACCCAAAAGGAGGTGGTCACTCAAAATTTGACCAGGGCATTCTCCACTCATAGCTGCACATACACAAAGGGGTGGGGATGCTTGTGAAATCAATGGTCTATGTCAGACCAAACCCAAAGTTAGCCCTACTCCTGGGTATTTTACAGCCCAATTACACTATACTTTGCATTAATGCCTTCCTAATAAAAGGTTTGGCAGATCAAAAAACAAACATGACCAAATGGTGTGCTTTCCGATGCACTGTAGGTATGTGCCCACTACTGCAGTATGGCTGAAACACCATCTGTCCATAGAGCCTTAACATTTTTTACCTTAAAAGAAGATCCACCAAAAAAAAAAAAAAAAAAAATTATTATATTTATATATAAAAAAAGCCAGCAGCTACAAATACTGCAGCTGCTGACTTAATAAATGGACACTTACCTGTCCCAGGGTCAAGTGATGTCCTCATTTGAAGCCGATCAACCGCTTGGCACTCGGGTGCTGCCACCACCATCTTCGGTAAGGGAATCAGGAAGTGAAGCCTTGCGGCTTCACTTCCTGGTTCCCTACTGCGCATGGGTGAGTCAGGCTGCGCAATCCGGATTGTCTGTACTGTCTCTGGGACCTGTGCGTTTCCCAGCTGACAGCGCAGGGGGGGGGGGGGGGGGGGGGGGGGTGCATATACAGATATCTGCACCCCCCCTGAAAAGGTGTAAAAAAGGGACACCAGGACTCCGCTTTAAAGCAATGAACAGTGAAATGCATTGGTGTGAAGGGACCCTTAGGCCCCTTTCACACGAGGCGGATCCGCTTGCACAGAGTCGGCCTCTGTCCTTTGGCTCAGCTGGCGGATGACAGGTCCCTATCTCCTCACTGAGCGGGGAGGGGCTTGTTGAGCACCGCTGGTCTCTATGGAGAGATCGGATAAACAACGAACAGTGTGTCCATCTTCATCAGATCTCACCCAATAGCGACGGATCTGAACGTAGAGCCATCTGTCTGCTTTTGGCGGATCGGACGTCAACGGTCATGTCCCCGCTGACATCCGTTACTCCATAGACCAGCATGGAGCGCCCGTTCAGGTCCGCCGTCAAAACTGACAGGCGGATCTGAACGGTCCGTCAGTGTGAAAGGGGCCTTAGGTTACATAAAAACACTGGCAACTTTATCATGTTTGTTTTGCAACAGGCTTTGAGCAAAATTACACAGACAATTTTAATCTTTAGCTCCTGAGAGATTACACAACTTGTTAGCGGTCACATTATTATTAGGCCAGAGCCGCACAGCTCAATAAGGAAGGGAAACAAAGACACACTTCTGCACTTACCAAGTTTGCCGGTTTCAACAACTTCCCAATCCTATTTTTCAGGGTGACCTTTCCTTGCCGAGTCCCCAGAAGTACAGTAGCCATCTGTAGGAGTGCGCCCCCACCTGGCAGGAAGAGGCTCTGTGTGCCGATAAACAGGCAGGAGGGTTCATTAATCTACATGGAGTAGGAGCAATTAGGAATTGCTAAACAGTGGAATAAATGGCTCCCTATGGAGCAAGCCACACAAGCAGACTGCATGCTGGTAAAACACTCCAAGTGTATGTGATCAGCAAGGCCTCAAACACCAATCCATGTTCCTCCAATTCTGGTGTTTTAGTGTAGCCAGGGAGGCGCAGATGCAGCATCCAGCCCTGCTGTCAGTGTGTCAAAAACATGACAGGCTGAAATATGTAGTACTGTGGTCTCTGAACACGCGCAGCCCTGAACTCAACTGCCCCAGTGTCCAGCAGTCCCATCTTTCAGTATGTCAGATTAGGATAGGCTGGGATTTGATGACCATAGATGTAGCCTAGAAAAGATGCAGCTATGCGCTACATGAGCCATTGGTTCTCTCCTTTGTGGTTAAATGTCTACACCCAACCATTAAAGTGGAGCTCCACCCTAAAGTGGAACTTCCGCTCATCGGAACCCTGCCCCCCTCCGGTGCCACAATTGGCACCTTTCAGGGGGGGGAGGGGGGGTACAGATACCTGTATAATACAGGCATCTGCACCCACTTACGGGCATAGAGAGCCGCAGAATCTGCGGGTATTTACGCCACTTCCTGTTATCCCTCCGCTGTCTGCTGGGAAACACACGAATCCCAGAGACAGCAGGGAGCGTCCTTATTGTGCAGCGCGACTCGCGCATCCGCAGTAGGGAACCGGGAAGTGAAGCCACAAGGCTTCACTTCCTGATTACCATACCGAAGATGGTGGCAGCAGCACCCGAGAACCGATCGATAGATCAGCTTTCGGGTGAAGACATCGTGGGCGCGCTGGACGGGTAAGTTTCCATATTTTAAAAGCCAGCAGCTGCAGTATTTTTACCACAAAACCTGCGAAAACTTACTGACTCGAGTATAAGCCTAGGGTGAGGAATGCGCAGCTACTGTGGAAGAGTGTAAGTGGAAAAGAGGGTCAACAATGCCCATTTGCATGCCTCACTGTGCCCATTTGCAGCCATAGGTCCCCGAACTTGAAACTTGGTAGTTAAAGTGGTGCATGCGCAGTAGGAAACGTGAAGCAGTTTCCCTTACTGAGGATGGCGGCGCTGGAACCGGATCGCCGAGGGACAGCTCGTCCTCCACGACCGACATAGCGGGCGCCCTGGGAGGGTAAGTGTACTTATTAAAAGTCAGCAGCTACCTTTTTTTTTTTTTTAGCTGCTGACTTTTAAAAAAAAATAAATAAATTTTGTAAGGTGAAACAACGCTTTAAAGTCTCCTAGATGCCCCCTGGCTGCAGCCAAATGGAGTCTCTGGGCCCAAAGGGTCCTGAAATGACATTGCTGCAGATGGACACAGTTGACCAACTTTGGGACCCCGTATCTCTGGGCCACTTGGTGCTAGGAACTCCAATGTTTGGTATGCATACTCAGTGGACTTAAGAACCTCATCTGGATATGTAGTAGTGCCATCACCAAGTAGCCCCGAGATACGGGGCCCCAAAGTCAGTTCAGAAAATGTCAAGCACTTTTCTGCAGCAGAGAATGACATTTTCCAAACCGAATTTGGGGCCCAATATCTCGGGGCCACTTGGTGCTAGGAACCCCATCTGGATATGTTGTAGTGCTGATTCCACTGGGTTTTCACACCAAATTTGGGGTTCCAAGTGGCCCCAAATGCGAGTCGGAAAAGGTCATTCTCTGCTGCAGAAAAGTGCTTGACTCCAGTATAAGCCGAGGGCATTTTCAGCACAAAAAAAAAAAAAAGTGCTCAAAAACTCAGCTTATACGGTATACAGCATTATTGTTAAGCATTCTTCATTTTATGATGCAAGCCATTTCTCCCCCTCTGCTCCAACTGGCGGCTTTCACCCACATTATCCTCCATCGGCACTCACACGGGGCGTGCATGGAAGAGAATTGTAGAAACTGAGCCCCTTTCAGGAGACCGAGGACAAGATAATCATGGCACGGCACTGTGCAGATCTCGGCACTCCAGGATGCTGGCAATGAGTACCAAACTGCACATGCAGGACTGACGTAGTCAGAAATAGATACGGATATCCCAGCAGGGAGGAGACTTAGAAGACTTCACTACTCTGACTCAAATATGTGAAAAACACGCTTGCCGATGGGAGGGGTTGAAAAGTTGGATTTACTTCCCCTTTAAAAAATTAAAAGCCAACCTCTGTATAGAATACACAGAGCTTCTGCAAACCATTTGCCAGTCCGGGTTTCCATTTACTTTAGTGTACAGGAATCAAAAGAAAGTAGACAATTGCAAAAAAAAAAAAAAAAAAATGCAAGTTGCCTATTCACTAAAGTGTCTGTGAGCCTCCTTTCCTGATCTCTGCTGATCTCCCTAGACCAGCGATTCTCAACTAGGGTTCCTCCAAAGGTTACTCGGGGTTCCTTCAGCATTGGGCAAGTTCTGCCTCTCAGATAAGTTCCCACTGACACCATTGATCTTTTTTAGCCATCTGTAAGGAGGTAATTCTTCATAAGGGCCACAAGTGTGAGGACCACAAGTGTGAGGACCACAAGTGTGAGGACCACAAGTGTGAGGACCACAAGTGTGAGGACCACAAGTGTGAGGACCACAAGTGTGAGGACCACAAGTGTGAGGACCACAAGTGTGAGGACCACAAGTGTGAGGACCACAAGTGTGAGGACCACAAGTGTGAGGACCACAAGTGTGAGGACCACAAGTGTGAGGACCACAAGTGTGAGGACCACAAGTGTGAGGACCACAAGTGTGAGGACCACAAGTGTGAGGACCACAAGTGTGAGGACCACAAGTGTGAGGACCACAAGTGTGAGGACCACTCTTCCCACTGACCACCACGCTATTGTATCAGGAGTTGTAGATTTCAAATTTTTTAGCAGGGGTTCCCTGCGACCGGAAAACTATTTCAAGGGTTCCTCCGTGTTGAAAAGGTTGAGAAAGGCTGCTCTAGACTTTGTATACATCTGTATTTCTTGTTTCACCAAAGCTGCATGCTCCAATTTCCTGGAAGTTATCTGCTGGCAGAGTAACAAAGCCTTATCACCCAGATATCGATTACCTTTCACATGCCCCAGTTGCAGGTTTAGTGTCCGTCTCCAAAATACCACCAGCCAGGACTTGTTCAGGTATGCTGTATGGAGGAGCTATCTAACAGCAGCCCTGGTCACCAGAACAGGGATAGATGAACAAAAAAAAAAAAAAAATCTTCCGATAGGGACATTTCCTCTCACTTCCTGCTTTGGCTATGAGAGAGAGAAAATAAACCTCTCCAAGGGATGAAAAAAGCACAAAAAAAAAATAAAAAAAAAAATAAAAGGAGCCAAGAGAAGAGCATATTCTACACTAAAATTAAATAAATAAATACAGATGTAGCACATCACAGAGAATGTCCAGTATTGCATATAAAAAATAAACCCACAAAAGGGGAAAAAAATAAAAAATTTCCTTTAGCTACACTTCAATCTTACAGCGCTGGTGTCCAAAATTTGATTTCCAACATAAGCAGAATCTGCAGAGAGATGAATGTTCATACAGAGTTTGCACAGCTTCCTCCAAAATGTAAACGTGTCGTGTGTATGCAGAGCAGCGGTCTCCAAACGGCGGCCCTTGGGCCACCATTCCATCCTCTGACACCAACAGGGAACTGTTCCTCCCCACTGGTTGCCAGGACATTGTCTCCTCCCACTGGATCTAGTCCGGTGTACTATCACTTTCTGTCCCCCATCAGAAAGTGTCCGCTGTGTACTACGCATGCGCAGTACACAGGACTACCAGATTCCGAAAATTGCCGAAGATGAACAGCACCTGCGCCGTGAGTCTACTCTCAAGCCCCACCATCCAAGTGGACATAGAGTTAGAATATAAGACCACTTTCACACTGAGGCGCTTTTCAGGCGCTTTTACGCTAAAAACAGCGCCTAAAAAGCTCACGAAAACTTATTTCCATTAAAATCAATGAACGCTTTCACACTGGGGCAGTGTGCTGGCAGGGCTGTGAAAAACTCCCCTCCCCATTGAAATGAATGGAAAGCTCTTCAAAAGCGCCTGAAAAGCTCTTCAAAAGCGCTCAGTGTTTTTACTGGCAGTTTAGAAGCGCCTCAGTGTGAAAGTGGCCTTAAGGAGCCGAGCGCAGCGAGGCCGTGCCCGAAGTGTGGCGAGCGAAGCGAGCCCGCGAGGGGCCCTCTAAGTTTGTGTAGCCCTATGTCCACTTGGATGGTGGGGGCTTGCACCTCGCCGTTCATCTTCGGAGATTTTCCGAAAATCCTTCTGCTCCGTACTGCGCAGTACACAGCGGACACTTAATGATAGCTGGACTTGTCAGAACACCGGCCCACCTAAAGTCTGAAGGACAGTAAACTGGCCCTTAAGGCCCCATGTACACGTGATGCTGCTAAACGTACATTCAGATGCAGTTGGACACTTTTTTCAACTGCCCCTGAACTTATTCAATTACATTATTTTTTTTTTTTTTTTTTTTTTTTTAGGCAGTTACGTTTAACAGAGTTTCTTCGAAAGCAAAAAAAAAAAAAAAAATGGGTTCAGATGCCCAAGATTTTCATGTTTCAGATGCCAAACACGACTAAACGCGGCAACACAAGTTTGGTTTACAAGCGTTTTTGGCCATTTAAAAAAAAAAAAAAAAAAAAAAAGTTATGGTATTTTTTTTTTAGAAGCGCTTCTAAAAATGCAAACGCAGCTAAACAGGGCATGTAAACACGGCAAAACGACATTTTAAACGTGGGTTACCATCTGTCAAGTTAAATCATTCAGGAGAGGTTGTAAAAACATTCCATGTACATGAACCAATGGACCAATGTGAATAGGGCTCTAGTGACAGATACAGATATCATCTGTAAACTACAGACCCAGTTACTGAAGAGTCACCTTCATCGATTCTTACTAAGAGCCCTAGAATACCACTTTGCAACAATATTACAAAAATAATAAATAAAGTACTTCCCGAATTGTTAGTTATTAACGAAAGAGCAAAAGTTACATCGCCAACACCTAATATGCAGAGGATAAATGTAACTAAATACAGATAGTCAGGGAATGAATGATATTTATATAGATGGGGAATGGACGCCAAATCATCTATACAGATAATTCTCCAACATGAGACATGAGACAGGACTCGGGAGAAAGTCAGGTTGAGTCTCTCTGCGTTACTGCGATACACATCAGCTTCTCGGTTGCATCATACCTTGTATGGAGGGGGAAAGGAGTTCCTGGGTAAATACCTGGGAAGATAAACCCTCCGGCAGTATACACCTCCCTTATAGACAGAACCATAGGAGCGGCCAATAGGGACACAAGCAACTGTGTACACAGACAGTATAGCTACAGGAAGACTGTTCATGAAAACTGCATGGGTGGCCTCATACACTCACCTCCTGTACCTATAATATCCCACATAGACCCCTCCATGCCAACATTTACCTACACACGTTAAAGGGGGCAATACACGGTATAAAGAACTGGGGTATGTAAACTTTTGATCAGGGTCATTTGTCATCATTATGATTTAAAACAGTTGATTGATAATAAATGGCTTCAGCGAAACATTAACCACGAGTGAAAGAAAAGGTTGCGTTATTCATTTTATCTGAAAAATGGCAAAGAAATCATAAATTCTGCCAGGATAGATAGATATCTATCTCAGGCCTCGACAATCCCTGGGCGCCAGGTCGCCATGGCGACTAGAATTAGTGACCCGGCACAGCACATCTGGGGTATCCCGTCTCCGTGCGGGCAGACCCCCCCCACCCGGCACGCGATTGTGTCGGGCCACGCCAGCCGGTAATCGAGGCCGCGGCTTGGTGCTCGTACAGGGGACGTCGTCCCGGCAATGCAGAGCGACAGCTACAGCGCGGATCTCAAGAAGTTTAAATATTAAAAAAAAAAAAACCTGGCTCCTAACTTTTTTAGCTGGCTCCTAGATTCCAAGCAAATTTGACACACACACACACAGCATGTATAATACAAGACTAAATCCTCCCCCTATAGATTTCTATACATTAGATGCCTGTAGAAGTATATAAACCTACAGGAGGGACATGGTCTTATATTATACAGGATTTATATAGTGCCAACAGTGTGCACAGCGCTTTACAACACAAGGGCAGACAGTATTACACATGCACCTCCTTTAGGCTCCTTTTGCATTATGTACTGTACAGAGATTTATACGGGAGGCAAAGTTTGTATACATCTGCATGTGTCTTATGTATAGAAGTCTATAGGGGAGAGGAGGACAGTCATATTATACCATATACTAGAGCTGCATGATTAATCATTAGCGCAATTCTCCCCCCCCCGCAATCTTGAAAAAGTATTTCCCAATTCTTTCTATGCAGAGAACTCTGCTGAAGGCGACAAAAAGGAAAAAAAAAAAAAAAGGCAGTCTGCCAAGAATCACAACATTCTTTAGCAGTGGAACTCAAGTATAAAACATTTTAACGATTTGTAATTTAGATAAAAAAAAAAAAAAAAAAAAAAAAAGAATACACTTTGGTGTGTAAATGAGGGACGTTTAAACATTAAAGGCCCCTTTCACACTTGTGCGACTTCAAAGTCACGCGATTTTTGTCACGATTTCAAGGAACGCCTGTGTAAGGGAGGGAGAGATAAATAGAGAGATAGATAGAGATAGATAGAGATAGAGATAGGAGATAGATATATATATATAATAATTTAAAAAAAAAAAAAAAAAAAAAAGTAGTGCAGGGACTACTTTGAAGTCGGAAGGAATTGAAGTCGTACTAATATGAATGGCTGTCATTGGAAATCATGCGGGAACGACTTGTCATGCTACTTTGCAGTCCCAAATCGTGGGACAAGTCGTATAAGTGTGAGGGGGGGCCTAAACCTTTTTTCTGACATTTAAAAGATAAAATATTTATTTGCTAGAAAATTACTTAGAATCCCCACCCCCAAATAAATAAAGTGTGTGTATGTGTACACACACACACACACACACTGCAATATTTTTAGTGTATTTGCGCAGCGGTAGCTCAAATGCAATTTTTTTTTTTTTTTTTAAGAAAAAAAAAAAAAAAAAAAAAGTAAAGTTGCCCCTTTTTTTTGTAGGACGTGAAAGATTTTACACCGCTAAAATCGCGATCCTTAGTCTAAGCAAAAAAAATAAATTGCAATTCTTATTTTGCCCAGAATTGTGCAGCTCTAGCATATACCTCCTAAAAGAGAAAAAAAAAAAAAAAAAAAAAAAAAAGGGGGGGAAAGCCTACTATATACATATATTTCCTATAGGTGTCTAAAGTATAGAAACCTATATGGGGGGGGGGGGGGGTGTAGCCCCAATATTATACATCCATCTACAGGTCTCTGTTTATGATGTTTAAATACAAGGGTCTTGTTCCCTGTAGATGTCCATACTTTACACAGCAATAGATGTATATAAAGGCTACAACCCCCCCCCCCCCCATATCGATGTATATGGTAGGCCGGCTATGCTCTCTCCCCCCCCCCCCCTAGGAGGAAATATGGGCTTTGTCCCCCTACAGATATCTATACATTAGACACCTGTGGATGCAAGAATATAAGGGCTGTCTATGGGTTTTATAGATTGGACAAACATCTATATGAATATAATAAGCAGGCTATGATCTCCCCCTATATGATGGGGGGGGGGGGGGGTGCAATGCTCTTTTTTTTTTTTTAATTATTTTACACCCCCCCCCCCCCAATAAAAACGTCTATACATTAGGTGGGTGGAGAAATATATATATATATATATATATATATATATATATATATATATATATATATATATATATATATATATATATATATATATACACACACACACACACACACACACACACACACACACACACACACACATATATAGGAGATAAGGATAATAGAATACTACATACCCTGTATACATTAGGCCCCTATATAAATATAAGGCCTATTCCCCCAATACATCAGACAGCCCCCTATAGGAGGAATATGTAATATAAGCAGGCTATGCCCCACTATACTTGTATATTAGATCCCTATAGGAGGGATATACAAGGCCTATACATCACAGACAGCCCTCTATAGGGGAAATATGTATAATATTAGACTAAGCCTCCCCCTCCTATACATATTACACCCCCTATAGATACACAAGGCCTAGGCCCACCATACAGCCCCCTATAGGAAGTATATGTATACTATAGGCAGTTTATGTGCTCCCCTCCCCCCTATAATAGAAGGGTGGAAGCTCTCCCCTCCCCCCCGGCACGCAGGCGGGAGCCGTGTATAGGAGCGCCCCCCTCCTCCTCTCTCCTCCTCGGACGGGCCGCCCGGCTCTCACTCACCCTCCAGCAGGCGCTGTATGATGGAGTCAATGTTGAGCTTCTCTCCGTCTCCCATGGTTCGGGTTCCTGGCTCTGTGGGGAGGTCACGTGCGTGCCCGGTTCTCGGTCCTCCGCCGTTGCTAATGACGTCAGCGCGCACACGAGGGCCCTCCCTTCTTCCCGGGCTTGCTGCGCATTTCTGTGAATGGGAGCCTCGCGGGGCGCATGCGCCGCCCAGGGACGGCCCGCTCACCCCCCATTGGATGCCGATGACGGAGGAATTCGAACGCGGGTGGGGTCACGCCCATTTCCGTTGCGTTGGTGAGTGCCAAAAGGGGGCTCGGGCCCCGGCTCGCGCTGATTGGCCGAGGGGGCCAAGGTGGTCGCTGATTGGCGGAGGGTGGGTGGAGGGGGAAATGAGGCTTTGCCGCAGAGGATAAACTCGACACCTCATTGGTTGAAATCGCCTCTGCGGACGTGTGAGGCGGGGGCTGCCGTGAGGTCAATGCTTTGGGTGTAATTCATGTATGTGAGGGGGTTATAGGTTGTATGTACGTGTATATATACACTGTGTGTTCTACACATAAAGATTTATTACACAACAAAGGATTCCCAGAGCACCATGGGCTACCTAGGGTAGGTATAGTGCCAGCTGCCAGCTTTTAGATACCTCTGTCTGATTGAATACTGGTGGCGCTGTCGGGTGAGGGGGCGGAGTCACTGCTCAGCCAATGGCTGGCTGCACACAAGACTGTATAATAATTACAGGCAGGAGGTTATAGTGTGATCAGGAGGAGGCGTGTCCTGGACAAAGGGGGTGTGGTCTAAGGGGGCGGCGCCAAACAATTACCATTAAAGTGGAACTACCAGAGCTCCCAACTGTCCCTGATTGCGAAGGACTGTCCCTGATTTGGAGCAATGTCCCTCTGTCCCTCATCCCTCCTCATTTGTCCCTCCTTTTAGTCTGATCTATATAGTTGTATAGAAAATGCACTTTTTATCTTTCAAAAAGTGTTTCCCAGCGCTAAACCTTTCATCTGATTTCTAAATTGCCGCATTTGTCAATTTTCAAAAGCCAATATAAAGGAAAAGTAGTGATAAAAAAAAAAAAAAAAAGTACTTGTGGATTTAACCACTTTCACCCCGGACCATTTTGCTGGCTTAAGACCAGAGCACTTTTTGCGATTCGGCACTGCGTCGCTTTAACTGACAATTGCACGGTCGTGCGACGTGGCTCCCAAACAAAATTGACGTTCTTTTTTTCCCCCCCACAAATAGAGATTTCTTTCGGTGGTATTTGATCGCCCCTGCGGTTTTTATTTTTTTGCGCTATAAAAAAAAAAAGAGCGACAATTTTGAAAAAAAAAACGCATTATTTTTTACTTTTTGCTATAATAAATATCCCCCAAAAAATATATAAAAAAACATTTTTTTTCCTCAGTTTAGGCCGATACGTATTCTTCTACATATTTTTGGTAAAAAAAATCGCAATAAGCGATTATTGATTGGTTTGCGCAAAAGTTATAGCGTTTACAAAATAGGAGATAGTTTTATAGCATTTTTATTAATTTTTTTTTTTTTTTTTACTACTAATGGCGGCGATCAGCGATTTTTATTGTGACTGCGACATTATGGCGGACACATCGGACATTTTTGACACATTTTTGGGACCATTGTCATTTATACAGCAATCAATGCTATTTAAATGCACTGATTCTTGTGTAAATCACACTGGCAGTGAAGGGGTTAACCGGGGAGTGGCAGTGTAGGGGTTAAGTGTTCCTAGGGGCGTGTTACTAACTGTGGGGGGCGTGGCCGTGTTTTAGCGAAAACCGATCTCTGCTTCAATCACAGGGAGCAGAGATCGGTGTTGCTAGGCAGAACAGGGAGATGCTGTTTACTTCCGCATCTCCCCGTTCAGCCTTCCCGTGAGACGATCGCGCATATCCCCGCGGCGTTCGAGTCCGTGGGACCCGCATGTGATGGCAGGGCGGCAATCTTAAAGGGACGTACCTGTATGCCCTTTTGCCTGTCCGTGCCATTCTGCCAACGTACATCGTCGTGCGCCGGTCGGGAAGTGGTTAAATAAAATTTTTTTTGGTTATGTCCCCTTAAACCACATGCCGACCGTGCTATAGTCAAAAGACGGCTACAGCGCGGTCGGCTTATCCTGGGAGGACGTCCTCCCAGAAACTTGCTCCCGCGCGCCCCCTGGGGCGCGCACTCGGGAACATCCGTGACCGCCTGGTCCCGAGGACCCGGCACATCACGGATCACGGTAAACGGCCGCTGATAGCGGCCGTTTACCACGTGATCGCTCCGTCAAATGACGGAGCGATCACATGTACACAAACCGGCGTCACGTCATGACGCCGGTTCCTCCCTCTCCTCTCTGTACCGATCGGTACAGAGAGGGGAGAAGCGGAAAGGGGGAGAGACGGGACCAGCGCTGTGGGCTGGATGTGTACTGCCCACAGCGCTGGTCAATACACTGCCACCACTGTGCAATGCTCTGCCACCACTGTGCAATGCTCTGCCACCACTGTGCAATGCTCTGCCACCACTGTGCAATACTCTGCCACCACTGTGCAATGCTCTGCAACCACTGTGCAACGCTCTGCAACCACTGTGCAACGCTCTGCAACCACTGTGCAACGCTCTGCCCCCACTGTGCAACGCTCTGCCCCCACTGTGCAACGCTCTGCAACCACTGTGCAACGCTCTGCAACCACTGTGCAACGCTCTGCCCCCACTGTGCAACGCTCTGCAACCACTGTGCAACGCTCTGCCCCCACTGTGCAACGCTCTGCAACCACTGTGCAACGCTCTGCCCCCACTGTGCAATGCTCTGCAACCACTGTGCAACGCTCTGCCCCCACTGTGCAACGCTCTGCCACCACTGCAATGCTCTGCCACCACTGCAATGCTCTGCAACCACTGTGCAACGCTCTGCCCCCACTGTGCAATACTCTGCAATAAATTTTAATAGAAACAAAGAATTTTTATTTATTTTTTTTTTACCGAATTTTCAGTTTATTTTGATTTATAGCGCAAAAATTAAAAAACCCAGCGGTGATTAAATACCACCAAAAGAAAGCTCTATTTGTGTGAAAAAAAGGACACAAAATTCATTTGGGTTCAGTGTTGCATGACTGAGTAATTGTCATTCAAAGTGTGAGAGCACCGAAAGCTGAAAATTGGTCTGGTTAGGAGGGGGGTTTAAGTGCCCAGTGGGTAAGTGGTTAAGGGGTGTGGCAGGGGGGCGTGTCCTATGCCTACATACGTTTGCTAGTAGGTGTCCCTCATTCACATCTCGAAATGTTGGGAGGTACGGAACTACACGGCCTCTGAGCACCACAAACTAATTGAATTCATTTTTAATATTCAAGCAATCTCCCCCATCCATCCCTCCATCCGGAAATCACTTTGAAACACCCCTTACAGTTCTAGCCGTGGCCATCTTGAGTAAGGGCAAATGATACATGTATACAGTGAGAAGCCAGTGTAACGACATATTCAGCGACCCATCGCAGTTTGTTATGGAAGTGACGTTCCGTCGCTGCCATCTTGCTACACCCCACACTCGTCTACCGTAAGGATACACTAAGAAGGGGGAAAGCGGACATGTTGTTACACCCACCGGAGTTTTGCATTTTACACATATTTATAACAGTAAAGTGAGTTTATATAGTGAAATACAGGACTTACAACTCCGTCTGACTACTTAGATCTTGAATCTTCTGTCAGATTAGAAAACCAGGGAGATGAACAGGGTTGCCGCTGCTTTTAACCACTTCAATGCTGCCTTATAGTCATATGACGCCCACAAGGTGGATCTCCCATCCTGGGTGGGCGTCATATGACGTCCTCGCATTCCCGGCCGCCTGGGGGGCGCCCGCGGCATCGCTCGGGACCCGGTGCGAGTGCCCGGCGGCCGCGATGTCCGCCGGGCACCCACGATTGCCCGTTAAAACAACGGGACCGTGCGGGACCGTGGAGCTGTGTGTGTAAACACACAGCTCCACGTCCTGTCAGCGGAGAGGAGACCGATCATGTGATCCCAGTACGAAGGAACACATGATCGGTCTCCTCCCCTTGAGTCCCCTCCCCCCACAGTTAGAATCACTCCTATAGGGAACACATTAACCCCTGCAGCGCCCCCTAGTGTTAACCCCTTCCCTGCCAGTCACATTTACACAGTAATCACTGCAATTTTATAGCAACGATCGCTGTGTAAATGTGAATGGTTCCAAAAATGTGTCAAAAGTGTCCGAAGTGTCCGCCGCAATGTCGCAGTCACGAAAAAAATCGCAGATCGCCGCCGTTACTAATAAAAAAAAATTAAAAAAAAATTCAATAAATCCATCCCCTATTTTGTAGACGCTATAACTTTTGCGCAAACCAATCAATATACGCTTATGGCGATTTTTTTTTACCAAAAATATGTAGAAGAATACGTATCGGCCTAAACTGAGGAAAAAAATAGTTTTTTTTTAAAAAAAATGGGATATTTATTATAGCAAAAAGTAAAAAATATTGTGTTTTTTTTTCAAAATTGTCGCTCTTCTTTTGTTTATAGCGCAAAAAATAAAAACCGCAGAGGTGCTCAAATACCACCAAAAGAAAGCTCTATTTGTGGGAAAAAAAGGACGTCAATTTTGTTTGGGTGTAACGTCGCACGACCGCGCAATTGTTAGTTAAAGCGACGCAGTGCCGAATCGCAAAAAGTGCTCTGGTAAGGAAGGGTGTTTAAAAGCCCGGTATTGAAGCGGTTAAAGGGGAGTTCCAGGCCTTTTAAAAGTCAGCAGCTACAAAAAGTGTAGTTGCTGACTTTTAATAAACAGACACTTACCTGTTCCACGGTCCAGCGATGCGGCCGAACGGGGTGTCGCTCCTCTCTCCCCCTCCTCTTCGCCGGCGCCTCCATTGCCACTCAGGGCACCCGGCCGTGACAGCTTTCGGTTTCACGGCCGGGCACGCACGGCGCATGCGCGAGCCGCGCTGCGCTCCCGGAGTGGATAGGCTCCGGGAGCTGTCACGTGTCCCAGGAGATCGCCTAGAGGGAGGAGCCGCCTAAGACGAAAGGAGGAGTCGCCTAGGCGGTTCCTGGGCGGAAGGAGGAAGTGGGAGAGGAAGTCCCCCTCCTAATGAAGCCCCCCACTCCCCCCCCAAAAAAAATGACATGCCAAATGTGGCATGCAAGGGGGTGAGGAGTGCTTAAAGCGGAAGTTCCATTTTTGGGTGGAACTCCGCTTTAAGATTCAAGATCTAAGTAGTCAGACGGAGTTCTAAGTCCTGTATTTCACTATATAAACTCACTTTACTGTTATAAATACATGTAAAATGCAAAACTTCGGTGGGTGTAACAACATGTCCGCTTTCCCCCTTCTTAGTGTATCCTTATGCCCCGTGCACATGGCCGGAAATTCCGACGGAAAATGTCCGATCGGACCATGTTGTCGGAAAATCCGCCCGTGTGTGGGCTCCATCGGACTATTTTCGACGGAAAAAAATTGAGATCCTGCTCTCAAATTTTCTGACAACAAAATCCGATCGGACTTTTTCCGATCGTGTGTAGAGAATTCCGACGGGCAAAGTGCCACGCATGCTCAGATCAAATTACGAGACCAAAGCTATTGGCTACTAGCCTCTACATAGTTCCGTCGTATGCAACGAACGTCACCATCCGTCAAAATCCAACGTTTTTTGTGGTCGGAATTTCCGACCGTGTGTACGGGGGCTTACTGTGGACGAGCGTGGGGTGTAGCAAGATGGCGGCGGCGGAACGTCACTTCCGCAGGAAACTGTGATGGGTCGCCGAATATGTCGTCACACCGGCAAGCGGACATCTTGTTACACCCACCAGAGTCTTGCATTTCACACTAAACTCAGCTTATATCGTTAAAAAATACAGTATTTAAAAATCCGTCTGACTGTTTAAGATGTTGACTTTTAAAAGCAGCGGCGAGCCTGCGGATCTCAGAGGCGCACAAATCTGACAGAACACAGCTGCTTTGAAAAAAAATCAACATTAAAACAGTCTGAGGGATTGGAAAATACTGAATTTCACTATATAAACTCAGTTTACTGTGAAAAATAAGTGTGAAGTGCAAAACTCCGGTGGGTGTAACAAGATGTCTGCTTGCCGCCTTCTCACTGTATCCTTACTGTGGACGAGTGCGGGGTGTAGCAAGATGGCGGTGACGGAACGTCACTTCCGTTACAAATTCTGACGGGTCGCCAAATCTGACACAGGCAGCAGAGTGTGCTTAGCGGAGAAAACCCCTCCCACCCTCCTGAAGACTCCTGGGATGACATCATTTGCCTAGGCATAGAAACCAGGAAGTAACAGAAGAATGTGGGGGGGGGGGGGTTAAAACAAGTAAATAGAATATACTGTTCTATCTAATTACTTAATGCTAGCAGCAGTGTTTCCCGAAAATAAACCCGGGTCTTATATTAATTTTGGACACCAAAAACACACTAGGGCTTATTTCCGGGGTAGGGCTTGCCATGCAGGAATCCTCAGTATGAACATACCAGTAAAAGGATCATATAATGCAAAAGGTGCTGCTGCAATACAACTGTGCAAACACCCTTACCGCATATCGCCGCAAGGCACTTCCATCGCCTGCCCCGAGCTGTCTTCTCTGCGCTGAACACTGCAGGGAGGGGGGGGGGGCCGAGATCCCCCTGCCGTCAGCCGTGGGATCAGAGACACACACAGCATACAACTGTAACAGAGAATTATACCGTGTTTCCCCGAAAAGCACACAAGCACTTCAAACTGGGGCTTATTTTCAGGTTAGGGCTTATATTGCAGCCCTCCTGGAAAATAGCGATAGGTCTTATTTTCAGGGAAACATGATCTGATTTAAAATAGTCCATGTTGACAGAGAGAGAGAGAGTGAAGTTCCACTTTAATGAAACATCCCCACCCAGCTGGTGACTCGCACATGTGCAGTGGGGGGGGGGGGCGGCGGCTGTGAAGCGCAAGGAGTCCCAGCCAGCTTTCGACAGTAAACATACTGGCACCCAAAGACCAGCAAAGAAGTGTCCTGGATGTAGACAGCGCTGGATACAGTTTAAAAAATAGGACCCTCTCTAAGGCTATCAATGCATAGTTCCTATGCAGGGTTCAGGAGTGCGTTATGTACAGAGTGCAGGATTCAGGAGTGTGTTATGTACCGAGTGCGGGGTTCAGGAGTGTGTTATGTACAGAGTGCAGGATTCAGGAGTGTGTTATGTACAGAGTGCAGGGTTCAGGAGTGTGTTATGTACAGGATTCTGGAGTGTGTTATGTACAGAGTGCAGAATTCAGGAGTGTGTTATGTACAGGATTCAGGAGTGTGTTATGTACAGAGCGCAGGGTTCAGGAGTGTGTTATGTACAGAGCGCAGGATTCAGGAGTGTGTTATGTACAGAGTGCGGGGTTCAGGAGTGTGTTATGTACAGAGTGCAGGGTTCAGGAGTGTGTTATGTACAGAGTGCAGGGTTCAGGAGTGTGTTATGTACAGAGTGCAGGGTTCAGGAGTGTGTTATGTACAGAGTGCAGGGTTCAGGAGTGTGTTATGTACAGGGTGCAGGGTTCAGGAGTGTGTTATGTACAGGGTGCAGGATTCAGGAGTGTGTTATGTACAGAGTGCAAGGTTCAGGAGTGTGTTATGTACAGAGTGCAAGGTTCAGGAGTGTGTTATGTGCAGGGTTCAGGAGTGTGTTATGTACAGAGTGCAAGGTTCAGGAGTGTGTTATGTACAGAGTGCGGGGTTCAGGAGTGTGTTATGTACAGAGTGCAGGGTTCAGGTGTGTGTTATGTACAGAGTTCAGGATTCAGGAGTGTGTTATGTACAGTGTGCAGGGTTAAGGAGTGTGTTATGTACAGGATTCAGGAGTGTGTTATGTACAGAGTGCAAGGTTCAGGAGTGTGTTATATACAGAGTGCGGGGTTCAGGAGTGTGTTATGTACAGGATTCAGGAGTGTGTTATGTACAGAGTGCAGGGTTCAGGAGTGTGTTATGTACAGAGTGCGGGGTTCAGGAGTGTGTTATGTACAGAGTGCGGGGTTCAGGAGTGTGTTATGTACAGAGTGCGGGGTTCAGGAGTGTGTTATGTACAGAGTGCAAGGTTCAGGAGTGTGTTATGTACAGAGTTTAGGATTCAGGAGTGTGTTATGTACAGAGTTCAGGATTCAGGAGTGTTATGTACAGTGTGCAGGGTTAAGGAGTGTGTTATGTACAGGATTCAGGAGTGTGTTATGTACAGAGTGCACGGTTCAGGAGTGTGTTATATACAGAGTGCGGGGTTCAGGAGTGTGTTATGTACAGGATTCAGGAGTGTGTTATGTGCAGGGTTCAGGAGTGTGTTATGTACAGAGTGCGGGGTTCAGGAGTGTGTTATGTACAGAGTGCGGGGTTCAGGAGTGTGTTATGTACAGAGTGCAGGGTTCAGGAGTGTGTTATGTACAGAGTGCAAGGTTCAGGAGTGTGTTATGTACAGAGTGCAAGGTTCAGGAGTGTGTTATGTACAGAGTGCAGGGTTCAGGCGTGTGTTATGTACAGAGTGCGGGGTTCAGGAGTGTGTTATGTACAGAGTGCAGGGTTCAGGAGTGTGTTATGTACAGAGTTCAGGATTCAGGAGTGTGTTATGTACAGTGTGCAGGGTTACGGAGTGTGTTATGTACAGGATTCAGGAGTGTGTTATGTACAGAGTGCGGGGTTCAGGAGTGTGTTATGTACAGGATTCAGGAGTGTGTTATGTACAGAGTGCGGGGGTTCAGGAGTGTGTTATGTACAGAGTGCGGGGTTCAGGAGTGTGTTATGTACAGAGTGCGGTGTTCAGGAGTGTGTTATGTACAGAGTGCGGGGTTCAGGAGTGTGTTATGTACAGGATTCAGGAGTGTGTTATGTACAGAGTGCGGGGTTCAGGAGTGTGTTATATACAGAGTGCAGGGTTCAGGGTGTGTTATGTACAGAGTGCAGGGTTCAGGGGTGTGTTATGTACAGAGTGCAAGGCAAGATTACTACAAAAATTATCTTCCGCACATCCACCCCTGTACAGAGCTGTCCCTCTGTATTCCCGTATTACAAAATCCTGACTGCTGCATTATATACTCTTTACCACCGAACTCTGTATGCTGCGCAACATCAAGTAAAGTCTTCCCCCGTATAAAAACTTTATCCCCCTAAAAAAGCAACACCCATCATTCATCTCTACAACCCTTCTGTAAATCCATTTCTGTATATCCCGCCTGCCGCAAACCTCTGTACTCCACTGTCCACAACTCAACATTTTCCCTATCCAAAGCTCACCTCTGCACTCCTCCGTGCACAACTCACCTCTGTCCACAGCTCACTTTCACCCGCTTCCCCCCCTTCAACATTTCACCTCTGCAACCCCCCCCCCCCATATACAGCTCACCTTTGCACACTTGACACCCCTCCTCTACATTTCCCCTTCGCACCTCTCCCCTTCAACATTTCACGTCTGCACCTCCCCGTCCACAGCTCACAATCGCACCCCCCCCCTATCAACATTTCATCTCTGCACCTCCCCATCCGCAGCTCACATTCGCACTCCCGCCTTCAACATTTCACCTCTGCACCTCCCTATCCGCAGCTCACCTTCTCACCCCCCCCCCCCTTCAACATTTCATCTCTGCACCTCCCCATCCGCAGCTCACATTCGCACCTTTCCCCCCCCTTCAACATTTCACCACCCTATCCACAACTCACCTTCGAACTCCCCCCCTTCAACATTTCACCTCTGCACCTCCCTATCTGCAGCTCACCTTCTCACCCCCCCTTCAACATTTCACCTCTGCACCTCCCTATCTGCAGCTCACCTTCTCACCCCCCCCCCCCCTTCAACATTTCAACTCTGCACCTCCCCATCCACAGCTCACCTTTGCACTCCCCCCCTTCAACACACGCACTACATGGGTAAACTGCTAATTTTCTATAGGGGTGAACAGAATGCCTATACTCACCCGATATTCGATCCTCCAGAAAACTTGGAGCCGCCACATCCAGCGGTGGACTGTTCCTGAAGCCCTTATGCAGAGCTGGTCTATGGGCGTGATGACGTCAGGAACAGTCCACCGCACAAGACCGCTGGACCGCAGAAGGGCAGGAAGTGAACAGAGTGGTCTGAGAGGATCGGAGGATTAGGTGAGTATATCTCAGTTCTCTGAACCCTTAGACCAAAACGAGCAGTTAACCCATGGAGTGCGGGCACAGCCCCACTGCATAATAAAAAATACATTTGCCGGAGTCCTGCATTAAAACTGTTTCCTCAGGTTGTCATCTCTGAAATGGTTAGCCACCAGGCAAAGCAAGGTGCCATAGAAGTGAATGCGCTGTCAACCACAGAAGTGAATGGATGGCCACTGAGCCAAGCAGAGTCAAGTTATCCACTACAGAAGTAAATGAAGAGCCACAGAGCTAAGGTGTCTACCTTAGAAGTGAATGAGTGGCTGAGGTACCATGTTTTCCAGCACAAAAGTTAAGATAGTAAGTGGAACCAAGCTGTCCACCATAGGATTGAATGAGTGACTGCAGAACCAAGATGTCCACCATAGAAGTTAATGGACAGCCATTGAGCCGAGGTGTCTATCCTAGAAGTGAATGAGCGGCTAAGGTACCAAGCTGTCTACAGTACAAGTGAATGAGGGACTTCAGAACCAAGATGTCCACCATAGAAGTGAATGGACAGCCGTTGAGCTAAGCTGTCTACCTCAGTGAGTGTGCAGCTGTGTAACCAAGCTGTCCACCATAGAAGTGAATGAGTGGTCGAGGAATCAAGCTGTCCACCATAGAAGTGAATGAGTGGGTGTGGAACCAAGCTGTCCAACACAGAAGTGAATGAGTGGCTGTGGAACCAAGCCATCTATAAGTGAATGAGTGGCTGTGGAACCAAGCTGTCCAACATAGAAGTGAATGAGTGGCTGTGGAACCAAGCTGTCTATCATATAAGTGAATGAGTGGCTGTGGAATCAAGCTGTCCAACATAGAAGTGAATGAGTGGCTGTGGAACCAAGCTGTCCAACATATAAGTGAATGAGTGGCTGTGGAACCAAGCTGTCCAACATAGAAGTGAATGAGTGGTCGAGGAATCAAGCTGTCCAACATATAAGTGAATGAGTGGCTGTGGAATCAAGCTGTCCACCATAGAAGTGAATGAGTGGCTGTAGAACCCAGCTGTCCAACATAGAAGTGAATGAGTGGCTGTGGAACCAAGCTGTCCAACATAGAAATGAATGAGTGGCTGTGGAACCAAGCTGTCCAACATAGAAGTTAATGAGTGGCTGTGGAACCAAGCTGTCCACCATAGAAGTGAATGAGTGGCTGTGGAAACAAGCTGTCCACCATAGAAGTGAATGAGTGGCTGTGGAAACAAGCTGTCCAACATAGAAGTGAATGAGTGGCTGTGGAACCAAGCTGTCCAACATAGAAGCGAATGAGTGGCTGTGGAACCAAGCTGTCCAACATAGAAGTGAATTAGTGGCTGTGGAACCAAGCTGTCCACCATAGAAGTGAATGAGTGGCTGTGGAACCAAGCTGTCCAACATAGAAGTGAATGAGTGGCTGTGGAACCAAGCTGTCCACCATAGATGTGAATGGACGGCCGATGAGCCAAACTGTCCACCATGAAAGGAAATGGATGGCCACTAAGTCAGGTTACCCGCCATAGAAATAAATGGATGGGCCTCTTTCCCAAGCGGTCTACCAGAGAAGTGAATGGATGGCTACTGAGCCAGGCTGCCCACCACAGAATAGAATGGGTGGCCTTAAGGCTAAGCTATCCAAGGGTACTTGCACTTACCAGGCCTCCTACCAACCCTGGAACAGTTTTCCTATCACTGACCATCTTTGGGACAAGGCATTTCTAATGTTGACAAAGTGGCAAGTGTGTTGAATCCAGCTACAAACTTGACATGGAAAGAAGGAGAAAGCCTGCTCTGCCCCAGTCACTATTCCCTCAAAAGAGCGAGGATTCCATAAGTGGGGCAAAACCAGTGTTGCCAACCTACCAGATTGAAATTTACTGACATGACACCCAAAATATACTGGCACCGCCAAGTTTTTACTGGCATTTCCAAAAGTTACAAAATTACAGTTGTAAGTGCAAATCTCAGTATTTAGGCTAAAAATAAGTACAATATGCAATTAGCAATGTGATTAATGGTAGATATTAAGGCAAAAGGCATATTTCTTATTTTATTTTAAATATAGTAAGTAGCTCAGGGACAGGATTCAGGGGGCAGGAAATTAGAATGGGCAACAAACGCACATGAAATAGACTCTCACAGTGACACTGACAGCATTGTGCAGCAGCACAGATCACTGACACGTCCCATCCTGAGTCACAGTGACAGTCTCTATCCATGCCAGGTGGTCCTCTCAGTCCCCTCCAGTCCAAACAGCATCGACGGTCCCGCTCCCGGCTTTCCTTGCTCCTGTCCCACAGACGCGCACACGAGGCTCTAGCCACTCCGCTTGGCTCCTATGCACCATGACATCACACGACATGCTCAGGGACTGTCTCCGCCAGACCCGCCCCCTGCCGGTACCACCCAAACACACTGTAGCAGGTACTTGGATGGTCCTGGCCGGCTCCAGACCCGAGCTGCGCTTGCCCAGTTTCGAGCCAAGCGTCACAGCCATATTTTTTTTTACTGGCAACCTTTTCCTCTTACTGGCATTTTCTGGCAGGAGAAAAGTGCCTGTTTTTTAGTGGCTGCCAGTAAAAATACTGACAGTTGGCAACACTGGGCAAAACACAAGTACAAACAACACTCGTTCTGTCAATTTTTTATTATTTTTTGCCAGTAAAGCTTTCATGACATTCCCAAATTAAAAGAACACACATGATGAACAGAACAATATTTTATTATCAGCCAATAAAATGACAGCTGTTTTCTTTTTGTAGTATATTCAACAGTAAACCCTGCCCGCAAGGATATACATTTTTCCCAGTGAAGCCGGAGACTCCTCCCTCCACTTCATTATATCACAGTCAGTGAAGCAGGATGCACTCTCTCTAGATTACATTTATTTTTGTGCGTGTTTTGATACATGAACAAAGCTTAAAGCAGGAGTTTTTTTTTTTTTTTAAAAGTCAGCAGCTACAAATGCTGCAGCTGCTGACTTTTAAAATAAGTACACTCACCTGTCCCGGGTCCAGCAATGTCGGCACACCCAGGCCGAATCGGTCCTCGGATGCTGTCGCCGCCATCTTGGGTATGGGAATCAGGAAATTAAGCCTTGTGGCTTCACTTCCCGGTCCCCTACTGCGCATGCGCGAGTCGCGCAGCGCAATCCAAATGGTCGGTGCTGTCTCTGGGACTCGTGTGTGTTCCAGCAGACAGCGCGGTGGGACAGGAAGAGGCGTAGACTCCCGTGAGAGTCTATGCCTGGAAGTGGGTGCAAATACTTGTCTTAGACAGGTATCTGCACCCCCCTCCCCCCTGAAAGGTGCCAAGCGCGACACCGTAGGGGGGGAGGTTTCCGAAAAGCAGAGGTTCAATTTTTGTGTGAACCTTCGCTTTAAAGTGGAACTTCAAGTGTATTTTATATTACAGAAAAGCACTCCCAGTAGTTGGTGCTGCAGCAATAACTTATAGGACTAAAGTACCCCCCCCCCCACACACACAGCTCCCAGTAACCCCCCGCAGTACATGTAACAGTCTGTAGACCAGTTCTTTGGCTGTGCGCTATAGTTGCTGTTGCTGAACTGTGTCGGTTTCTATGACAGGTCCTCTTTCCACATATGGCCTTTGTTTATTCACTCGCCGGTTGCCGTATTTGACATACCGAAGCAAATTCAATATGGCGGCAGGGGTCATTCCTTGAATGCGAGAAGCTGCTCCGATCTATAAAAGAGAGTTTAATTGAAAGTGAATATAAAGCTTTAGCTTTTTTTTTTTTTATTAAAGAGTAAACATGTCATACAGTGCTCACCTGTTCTTACAATGGTTTTCGATTCTCTTTTTCTGGGGTCCCCAGCTGGCGCTTTTGGCTCCTTCTCTTTGGCAAGTGCCCCCATGGAAAGCCGCTTTCTATGGGGGCACTCATGTTTGATCCCGAGCCAGGCTGCCTGTTTCTATAGACACAGACAACGCAGCTTGGCCCTGAATACCCCCACCCATCACAAAATTTGACTGACAGCAGCAGGAGCCAAAGCCAAAATTGCTAAAATGTAATTTTTCCTATTGCTTATTACTGCAACCCCGTAACTAGAACCCACATTTACAGGATGGTATAGCATTTGTAAATAAGCTGGTAATTCACATTGTTTTAACCCCTTCCTGCATTTTACAACCTCCCCAGGGTCCTTTAAAAAAGTTCCGAAAGCTCGGGGGGTGGGAAAGATCGGCGATCATGTGACTACCATGATTGGCTGTCACAGTGGTCACATGATCGGGAGCCAGTCCCAGCACAGGATAAAGTGGTTGTAAAGGCAGAAGTTTTTTTTACCTTGATGCCTTTTTCTGCATTAAGGTACAAAACTTTCTGCAAGTAGCTCCCTTCCCCAGCCTCCCCCTTATATATATATATACCTGAGCCTGATCTCGATCCAGCGATGTGCACGGGAGCAAAGGCTCTCTCACTCCTCATTGGCTCAGACACAGCCATTGCCAGCCACAGCCAGTGAGGAGGGAGCAGGGGGTGGGGCAGAGCCATGCTCTGTGTGTCTTATGGACACAGAGCGGGGCTCGGGAATGAGAATGCAAGAGTGCCCCCATAGCAAACTGCTTTTTATGGGGGCACTCGCTGGGGGGAGGAGGAGCCAGGAGCACTGGCAGAGGACCTGAGAATTGGAAGATCGGGGCTGCTCTGTGCAAAATCATTACACAGAACAGGTAAGTATAAATGTTTATTATTTAAAATTTAAAAAAATCCGAAGCTTTACAATCAATTTAACCTCTGGAAGATTTTACCCCCTTCATAACCAGGCCATTTTTTGCTATTTGGCACTGCGCTAATTTAACTGGCGATTGCGTAGTAATATAATGCTGTACGCAAATACAATTTATAAAAAATATTTTCCCAGAAATAGAGCTTTTTATTTGGTAGTATTTGATCACCACTGGGTTCTTTATTTTTTGTGATATAAACAAAAAAAAGCCCGTAACTTTTTTTAAAAAAAAATTGTTTTACATTATGCTATAAAACACACCAAATACTAATTTTTTAAAAATCTAATTTCTTTATAAATTTAGGTCAAAATGTATTCTGCTACATTAGAGTGTCTAGAAACTATGATATATCAACTGGAATTTTTTTTTTTTTTATTAATAGTAATGGCGGTGATCAGCGACTTATAGCGGGACGTCTGGAAATCTGACACTAACTGACACTTTGTGGGAACTTGCCATCTGCCGCTGACATCTCCTCCGACACGAATACAGTGATCAGTGCTAATAATATACATTGATACTGTACTAATAACCCAGGCTGGGAAGGGGTTAACATCTGGGGCAATCAAAGTGTTAAATGTGTGCCCAACCATGTTTACTGTGTGGTGCTTTTACTGAGGGATGTCAGTTTTTATTCCCTGCTTTGCAGGGAAAGAAAACCCATCACATTGCTGCTGTCAGAAGAAAGCTTATTGTTGTTTACATACACAAAGCTCTTTACTGTCACTCGCTCCAACGATCGGCGGGTCTCGGAACATAAATTGATGGCCGGCAAATGCTAATCGGTTTGAGCTGGAGCCAGTGACAGTATATAACAACAAAGCCTGGGGAATGCCCAGGAAAAACCCAAGCCTACTTACCACCAGCTCGCAGACAACCAAATTAACCTGTCTAACAGTATGCGTTAAAAACAGGGGTTTAGTCCGCACGCATTTGCAAACGCATGCGTAAGCCATAGAGCCTCGTCAAGGCACCCTGATATCTGTGGTCCTAACACTAAACTAAGAGTGTCCCCACAGTGGAGGCACATGCATTCTAATGGGTAGATGAGGGCAGGTGGACTGAAGGGAGCCACCCCTTCTTAAAGTGGAAGTAAACCCCCCTATCGTTTTCAGCCAAGGAAGCTGCCATCTTTGCCTCTGTTTAATCTTCAACTGCCACAGTGCTGCACATGTGATCCATTATGACACCAGCCATTGGATGGTTTGACTGTTTGGTTGAGAGCACAGCCAATGTGCAGTTAGCATTCACGGCATGCCTTTTTTTTTTAGACTGTTAAATCGGTGGGTTTACTTCCGCTTTAAAGGTACAGGAGCACACCAAACCCCCAGCAGATTGCACAATGGCTGCAAAGGTGTTGGTGCGTTGCTGGACCAATACAAACACTATGTGATAACAAAAACTTGCCACCGCCCCCATCTACAGCTGGCTATAGCAGTAAGTTGCATTGGAAGGCTAAAGCAGATAACAACCAAGCCTGGGGAATGCCCAGGAAAAAAACAAGCCTACTTACCACCAGCTCGCAGACAACCAAATAGCTGGCAGTATAGCTGGGCAGGCAAGCGCACGCCCCTACCTGGAAATACAAAATCACACACATATATATATATATACACCCACACCCTGTTTCCCCGAAAATAAGGGCTAGCGCGGTTGTCGGTGACGGCTGCAATATAAGCCCTACCCTGTTTCCCCCGAAAATAAGCCCTACCCTGAAAATAAGACCTACAAGGACTTTAACTAGGGCTTATTTGGGGGGTAGGGCTTATATTGCAGCCATCACCGACAACCGCGCTAGCTCTTATTTTCGGGGAAACAGGGGAGGGAGAGAGAGATCTATCTATCTATCTATCTATATCTATATCTATATATATATATATGATTCTGCACAGCTGGCCCGCACTGTAATAGTAAAACTTATTATAAAAAAACAACTTACTGTTTCAGGCCGACTCTGCGTCAGTTTCTCTCGAATTTCATGGGACAGGACGGCATCAAGGCTCATATAATCCAAATCTTCTGGCAATGTCAAAGACTCATCCTTCCGAATTTCAGCGATATCCTTCTGCTGGAAAGCGATGTGCACTTCATACATGGCTAAAAATATAACCGGAATAAAAAGTTTACTTATCAAATAAACCATATAATCCAAACCAAACTCCACCCAAAACTTTGTTTTCCTTTTATGTATAGAGTTGGGAAGGGTTAGAAAATCTGATGTATACAGTGGAACCTTGGTTTACGAGTAACACGGTTAACGAGCGCTTTGAAAGACGAGCAACTTTTTCAAAAAAAATTCTGACTCGCTTTGCGAGTGTTGTCTTGCAAAATGAGCAGAATTGAAGCTAATGGGCGGTGCAGTACCGCATTTGGCCAGAGGTGCGGGGCCACTCGGATCGGTTCGGAGCCGTTCAGAAATACTCAGACTCAGGAACGGAGTATTTCCGAGGCTCTCCGGCACCCCCCCATATGTAATAGAAGTCAATGTGGAACGAATTATCTTAGTTTCCATTGACTTCTATGGGAAAACTCGCTTTGATATGCGAGTGCTTTGGATTACAAGCATTCTCCTTGAACGGATTATACTCGTAATCCAAGGTTCCACTGTATTGCTGTCCGTGACCCCCTATGCCAGTGATCCACGTTTCCTTTATTTCTTGCCCTAGTTTAATAGTATAACTGTACAAAGCAAGACTGATATAAAATGAAGCCTTATTGCAAATATATTTTTTATTGGAGCTAAATATGTGTTTTTATTTATGTTGAAATAAATGTTGAAATTTTAATATAATTCAGTGTCGTTTTGATGTAAAGCACCAAAAAAATCCCAATACCCCGTTTCCAAGTTTATTTATATGCAGACCACCCTAGGTAACGCCCGCACGTGATGCTGAGCCTCCGTAATTAAAAGAACATTTAATGAATGAAAGTGTCAAACTAGGGAAAGTCAGGCTGGGGAAGAAAGGACTAGAGAATGCTGGACGTCCTCCAGCCAGGAAATAAGGCAGAGTCGGTGCTGCAGCTTCTAATGCACATTGTGAGAAGCTCGCAGTGTGCAGTGAAATCAGAATAAGCCGTTTCAGTCCGGGAGAGGAGCCGGTACAATTGTGCAAGACTGAAGGTCAGATTTAAGCTTACCTTCTATCTTCAGCCGCTGAGCTATGTCTGGCCTTTCACTGAATCTTTGCAGAGGTTCAGGAAACACTCTGAAGAGAGTACTAGATTCCACTCCATTGTACCTGAGCACATCAAGGGCACTAGAGGAAGAGAAAATCAAACACGGTTAGAAAAAAAAAAAACAAAAAAAAAAAAAAAAAAAAAAAGAGTCCAAAAATCGACATAATCACACAGATCAAGTTCTAAAAAGTGCAAACTTAACCCCTTTACGACTGCCTAAAACATATGTGCACTGGCAAAAGGGTGAGCTTTAACGCACACACACTGCACATATGTGCTGCTGGGCGGTTAATGTTTCTGTGCTGAGAGCAGGTGTACACTCCCGTCACAGAGACGGAGCTGTGAAAGGTAGCTCTTGGTCTCCCCACAAATTATCAGTAGTGTCCCGATTATCAGTGCAGCCCTAACAGTGCCAATCAGTGCTGCCTTATCGGTATCTACCCATCAGTGCCTGCCCATCAGTGTCCATCAGTGCCCCCGATCAGTGTCCATCGGTGCCTTCCGATCAGTGTCCATCAGTGCCTCCCTATCAGTGTCCATCGGTGCCTCCCTATCAGTGTCCATCGGTGCCTCCCTATCAGTGTCCATCGGTGCCTCCCTATCAGTGTCCATCGGTGCCTCCCTATCAGTGTTCATCGGTGCCTCCCTATCAGTGTTCATCGGTGCCTCCCTATCAGTGCCCATCGGTGCCTCCCTATCAGTGTCCATCGGTGCCTCCCTATCAGTGCCCATCGGTGCCTCCCTATCAGTGCCCATCGGTGCCTCCCTATCAGTGCCCATCGGTGCCTCCCTATCAGTGCCCATCGGTGCCTCCCTATCAGTGCCCATCGGTGCCTCCCTATCAGTGCCCATCGTTGCCTCCCTATCAGTGCCCATCGGTGCCTCCCTATCAGTGCCCATCGGTGCCTCCCTATCAGTGCCCATCAGTGTCTCCCTATCAGTGCCTCCAGCACACATCAGTGAAGGAGAAAAAATTACCTGTTTGCAAAATTTTATAAAAACTAGGAAAAACTTTTTTTTTTTTTCTCCAAAATTGTTGATCTTTTTTTTTCGTTTGGTTAGCAAAAAATAAAAAACTCAGTGGTGATTTTTAAATACCACAAAAAGAAAGCTCTATTTGAATGGAAAAAAAATGATAAAAATGTCATATGGGTACAGTGTTGCATGACCGCGCAATTGTCATTCAAAGTGTGACAGCGCTGAAAATTGGCCTGGGCAGGAAGGGGGTAAAAGTTCCCAGTGGGCAAGTGGTTAAAGATTAGGCGTGGGTTCCAGTGTCCTGATTCTGGTCACATGTGCTCCTGGAGAAGGATTCCCGAAACACGTGGAGTCCACATGTGAACTGTAATCGGAATCTTTGCATGCTGTGAACCCCCCTATGTGGAGAGTCATTTCTTAGGTAATAGATTCTTAATGGTACATAAATAATAAAGTTGTTTTTATGGCACTCAGTTTCTCCTCTATATGTCCACAACCACAGATTCTGTTGGTAGTTGCACATGATTTGCTAGGATGTGGACATAGAGCACACAGTCTGGGCTTCTCTCCAGTTAGAGGGACGGGCCAGAGAGAGTCAGGCTGAGGAGGAAAGGGATGAGGAGGGCCCTATTTGACTTGCTGCCGCTTCTAATGTACATTGCGAGACGCTCACAGTGTGCAGTGGAATCGGAGTAAGCAATGTCAGGAGAGGAGCCTGTACAGTATACGTGTGCAAGACTGGAGGGGAGGCTGGGTGTCAGATTTACAAAAACCTACAGAGAAGGCTCATCTGTGCCTACTAGACCAAGCACTGAATTGAACTCATCAGATCTGGGCATCTCCCCTGCCTGACGTTCACTAATCAAAGTCCTATATGGATAACACTATCAGGGTCGGGGGGTTACCTGAGGTAGCCGACGCGATTGCTGCTGATTTGCGCCTCCGGGACGAGTTGCTGCCATTTTTGTGGTGACAATTGTATAGAACGCAATACATCCAGGCCCTCCTCCAGGGTTGCTTTGGTCGCTCGTGTCCGATCGTACCGCTCCTGAGAAACGCAGCCTGCTTCCTCGTATCCTGAAAAGGTAGAGCAGAAAAATATAATACCGCACTGCGCAAAGGAGAACTAACCAATGTACAGCGTTTCTGTGCGAGTCGGGGGCATGATTATGCGCGCTCTCCCGACCCGCACATATGTGAACCTAGCCTAAGAGCTTTATTACTACAACTCGTTTCTTCTGTGCTCCTCTCTGATCTAGTTTGTAACCCCTTCATGCCCAGTCCCGGGAATGCCTTCTAGGGTCTGTATGCCCGGAGGGCAGGAAGGGTCGGCCGATCACGCGACCACTGTGATTAGCTGTCACAAGGGTCACATGGTGGGGAGCAGGACTCCTGATCATCAGTATGGACTGAGAACACTCTCAACACAAAAAGCTCTGGCTCCCATGGATGCATAGGTACAGCGTGTGGGCGTTTAAAACCCATTTTCTTATGTGTTACGTTGGCAGCTAGCAGTTAATTTTTTTTTTCTCAGACCCAGCTTTCCATGACTTCATGACTGTGCTCCACTGGTTCTTGCCACTGGAATACACAGATCGGCCCTAATCAACTGCTGAACTGAGGCCTTACAATGCAGGACTGATGGCTCTGCACTGAACGCGATGACGTCACAGCTTTGACTGCCAGCAGGGGCGCCGAAGAGGCTGTGGGGGATTGTAAGGAGTCAGTAGGAGCGAGACGTGCTTTTTATTGGTACTGGTGGTGCATGGAAGGTATTGGTGGGCCATGGAAGATGAACCTGTGGAAATTAGGAAAATGTAATTAAAATGCTTTTTATTGGTATTGGTGGTGCAAAAAAAGGGGAACCTGTGGGATAATGCAAAGTAATTTTTATTGGTACTGGAGGTGCATGGAGGGTATTGGTGGGCCATGGAAGGGGAAACCTGTGGGGGAGATGGATGTGGTAATTAAATTGCCTTTTATTGGTACTAGTGGGGCATGGAAGGGGGAACCTGTGGGAGAGAGGGATAAGGCAAATTAAGTGCTTTTTATTGGTACTGGTGGGGCATAGGAGGTATTGGTGTGGATGTGACATGGAAGAGGAACATGTGGAAATGAGGAAAAGGTAATTAAAGTGTTTTTATTGGTGGTGCAAGAAAGGGGGAACCTGTGGGAGAAAGGGATAAGGCGATTAAAGTGATTTTTATTGCTACTGGTGGGGTATGGAAGGTATTGGTGGGGCATAGAAGGAGGAGTCTGTGGGAGAGAGGGATAAGGTAAGTAAAGTGCTTTTTACTGGTACTGTATGGAAGGTATTGGTGGGGCATGGAGGGGGGAACCTGTGGGAGAAAGGGATAAGGCAAATGAAGTGCTTTTTATATTGGTACTGGTGGGACATAGGAAGTATTGGTGTGGGTGTGGCATGGAAGGGGTGGACCTGTGGAAGAGAGGGAATGGTAATTAAAGTGCTTTTTATTGGTATTGGTGGGGCAAGAAAGGGTGAACCTGTGGGAGAAAGGGATAAGGCGATTAAAGTGATTTTTATTGGTACTGGTGGGGTATGAAAGGTATTGGTGGGGCATAGAAGGAGGAGTCTTTGGGAGAGAGGGATAAGGTAATTTAAGTGATTTTTATTGGTACTGGTGGGGCATGGAAGGGGGAGTCTGTGGGAGAGAAGGATAAGGTAATTAAAGTGCTTTTTACTGGTACTGCATGGAAGGTATTGGTGGGGCATGGAAGGGGGAACCTGTGGGAGAGAGGAATAAGGTAATGAAAGTACTTTTTATTGGTACTGGTGGGTATTGGTATTGATGGGGCATGGAAGGGGGGACCTGTGGGAGAGTGGGTTAAGGTAATTAAAGTGCTTTTTATTGGTACCCTAGGCAAAAACAAGTATTTAACCCTTGCAGTGTGGGGGGATGCCCCATTGGAAGTGTATTTTTCGAATTTCCCCAGAGTTTAGGGGGGGGGGGGGGGGAGTCTGTGCCTTGCCGTGACAGGTATAAAATCCTGAGCACCAATAGTGGCCACACACATATACTTTGATGTAACTCTCTGAATCATTCAAAACATTCCAGCCCTCACCTCTAAGGGTAAGACGTGTGTCGGCGTTGTCCGGTCGCAGAGACATGCGGAACTCTGCTCTGCTGGTGAACATGCGGTACGGCTCCCGGGTTCCTTGTGTGGTCAAGTCATCGATGAGGACACCAATGTATCCTTCCGTACGGCTAACCGTGAACGCCGGCTGACCTTTCACCTTGAGAGCGGCGTTTATTCCAGCGATGATCCCCTGACAAGGCAAACACGACATCCAATCACAACAAAAAAAAAAAGAACGTTTTAGCGCAGTCCAGCACGGGAGTTTCACATACCCGATGCCATTCATCCCAACTACACAACAATTTCACCAGCTGGACAGCAAGGATGACCTGATGAGAACTGAGCTCTAGCATAACAGAAGTTGCATAAGCCTGTAATTGTTTGGAGAACCCACACACCCCATAACAGGGAGCCTTTGTTCAGTGCTGCCCCTAGTGGCATGTTAGAGGAATCGCAGCACTGAGACATACAAAGCAATGAATAAAGCAATTACCCCATAGCTCATTACAGGTACAGTGACCCTTTATTGGAACTCAGAGATGAGCCATATATACAAATACTTCATGTAAGAAAAGTGTTTCCCAAAGCCCCCAGGTTCTTCCTTTCAGCTGTAAACCTGCACCAGACATGCAACTTCCTGTTCTAGATTTAAAACTGAAGTTTATTCTGCTTATAGTTTGCCTTCCCTGGTTCAACCTCACCCCCCCCCCCCCCATCCCCCATCAACATGCTAATGACATCTTTAAATAAAACCCTTTAAATTTTCATCACATACCTTATTTTAAACCCAGTGATGTCATCGCTGGGTCTCTGTGCTTCTCTATACAATGCAGGCAGTGACTGGTGGGAGGGGCCAAATGGGTGCTGTATATAGCTTGCTGAAAACATCACAGCCCCCAGTCCTGTCATAAGCAGTGGGCTCAGGAGTTATGCTCAATGTGTGAATGTACTCTATTGCAAGGCAGATTATGGCTATGGGAGGGGCTTCCTAAAACAGCGGACCACCCTAGGTCACGCCCACTTATGATGTTGAGCCTCCATGATTTAAAAAAAAAAAAAAGTCAATGAATAAAAAGGGTGGGGCAGAAACAGTCAGGCTGGTGACACTGGGTGCCCTCCAGACAGGAAATGAGGCAGGCTCTGACTTGCTGCAGCTTCTGATGCACATTACGAGAAGCTCACAGTGTGCAGTGAAACCAGAGTAAGCCGTTTGAGTCCAGGAGAGGAGCCGCTACAGCTGTGCAAGACTGAAGGGAAGAATGGAGGTCAGATTTAAATGAAAGGTTCTGATTTTCCACTGTTAGTTGTTGAGCATAAATGCAAAAAAAAAAAAAAAAACATTTCTCTACCATCTAAGCTTTGAATGGGACACATTCAATTGCTTGCCCAGTTTTCTACATTTTTGTTATGCTTAGTATACAGTTTATGTCATTACTGGAAATAGTCAGGGAGACTGATCTGGTGGCGTACTAGAAGAAATCGTTCCTAGATTATTGCTAGTATGTCGCCACATAGTGGTGAAAATACACATTACATGTTAGCTTTTACATACAGTAAAACCTTTGGTTTGAGAGTAACTTTTTTTAAATAAATTTTGACTTGATAAACAAGCGATGTCTTGATAAACAAGTAGCATCATGTCACAACTGAGTATAAAAGAGAAGAGAGGCGCCTCCAAGTGTAGCAATATGGTTACATTTAATGAAGGTACAACATTTAGCAACGCACATGGTTGATGATAAAAAGAGGCACATCTAAGTATGCAGGCATCCAGGGTAAAGGTAAAAGTTTTTTAACCTTAATGCATTTTATGCATTAAGGTGAAAAAACATCTGTCAATACCGCCCCCCCCCCCCCCCCCCGTTTAACTTACCTGACCCCTCGAAAGTCCTGCGCTCACCCCTGACATCCTCTTCGCCACTCACCCTGGCCGTTGATTGGCTAGAGTGGATGGATTGAAAGCAGCGCAGCCATTGGCTCGTGCTGCTGTCAATCACATCCAATGACGTGGCACGCCGGCGGGGCCAAGTGATAAAGCGTGCGGCTATAGCTATAGCCTTAATGCGAGAGAGCTTGCATTAAGGTGAGCAGTACTTGCGGGGGGGGGAGGAGCTGAGACAGCCGCCAAGGGACCCCAGAAGACCAGGTTCGAGGCCACTCTGTGTAAAACGAGCTGCACAGTGGAGGTAAGTATAACATGTTTTAACTGAATCTCAGAAAAAAATCTTCAGAATTCTCTTTTGCTACGCAAAAAAAGCAATAGCTCTTAGATGGAAGGACCCAATCCCACCTACATTACAGAACTGGATAGACCTGGTAAACCAAGCACTACCATTGTATAAGCTGACGTACACATCCAGAGGATGACCAAAGAAGTTCGAAAAAGTCTGGGCAGTCTGGTTGAAAAACACGTCTGAACCCTAGTAAAGTGACAAAAAATAAGCTAAGGTAGTGGGCATGAGATGTTTGGAGTAGAGTGTTACCCTGATCATTAGAACCCAGAACACACACGTACCTACCTTGTCATATACGGACCATGTTAGGGGAGGGGGGGGGGGGGAGAAAAAAAAAGAGGAAAAAAAAAAAAAGGGGGAAAAAAAGAAAAATAGAAAAAGAAACCTTGTAATAGTTTGATTTATGTTCAATAAAGTTTATTGTAAGATGATGATACAAAAGAAAATGAGACAAGTATGCTGCTCATCGAATGGTTACTGTTAAACTGGTTATGTATAACCTTTCTATATACTGTATGAGAAATGTACTGTATAAGAGTTTGTTTATTGTCAAAATTCTAATAAATTGACCCCTTTTTAAAAAAAAAAAAAAGGTATAACAAGTTTGTTATTAAAAAAAAAAAAAAAAAAAAAAAAATATATATATATATATATATATATATATATATATGTCCTTTACAACCCCTTTAAAGCTGTCCACATAGACTGCCCCCCGCACCGCCATCGACATCGTCCCTTCCACTCTGCACTCCACGAGCGGTTCAAGCCTCGCTTTCAGATCGCTCTACTGCAGGGTAGTCTTCCGGGTAACGATCGCATACTGACGGCGGTGCGGAGGACGGTCTATGTGGACAGCTTCCCCCCGGATGCCTGCATACTTAGATGTGTCATGTGAGTTGCTAAATGTTGTACCTTCATTAAATGTAACCATATTGCTACACTTAGAGGCTCCTCTCTTCTCTTTTATACTTTGGAGCTCCTGCTGGATTTTGCTTCTAATCCCCTTGTAGATGGACATTTTATGGTTACACAACCCATCACATTGCTATAATCTTTTTATAAACTGAAGGACCTATCAATAAATGGTTATGGAACGAATCATTTGAGCTTCCATTATTTCTTATGGGGAAATTTGCTTTGATATACAAGCGCTTTGGATTACAAGCATGTTTCTGGAACAAATTATGCTCGCAATTCAAAGTCTTGCTGTACTATATTACCCTTACGCTAACACTGTATCCGTCAGGCATTTTTTTTTTTGTCAAGTTGTTTTCAGAATAATAAGGGATGGATCTCTTCGGTACCTGAGCTGCAGCCTCTTCATATCCTGTGGTGCCGTTGATCTGTCCAGCCAGGAAGAGTCCCTGTACTAGAAATGACTCCAGTGAGGATCGGAGCTGTCTGGGGTCCATGAAGTCATACTGCACACCGTACCCTGCAAATGCAATACAGCGCTTAGAGCAGTCAGCCTAAAGGATAGACCATGCGTATATTAAACGTTTCCAATAACCTGATGGTTGCTGAAAGTGAAACGTGACAATTTACTGAACATTAAATATACAAAGACAGAGATTAACCAACTGCAGTGGAACTCCAGTTCCTAATTTCTCTTGGGGCTTGTAGCTCTGCATCCAATTCAGAGATACAGGATGAGCGAACAATGGCATGGTGGGCAATAACAGGACTTACAGCCAGGGCTGCTGTTAGAAATCACGGGGGCCCATACAGCCTACCTGACAGGGCCCCCTTTCCTGAATAGCTGAAAATTCCTAAAAATATTTTAAAAAAAATAATTTGAAAAAAATAAATAAATTTAACTTACCTCTAAATGCCTGTTGCTAGGGGTCCCTCGTAGTCTGCCTCCTTCAGTGCCCGGGCTGATGACATCACTTCCCCTCAGCGCAGTCAGTCATCTGGGACACGTGACAGGTCCCAGATGACAGTGCGGCGTATCACGGCACGCGGCGCATGCTGTGAAGCCACAGCCGGGTGCCCCACAGTAAGAATGCCGGCGCCACGAGCGGAGCAGGGAACGAGGGGGGGGCTTAGTTCCCCCGCATCGCTGGACCCTGGGACAGGTAAGTGTCCAATTATTAAAAGTCAGCAGCTGCAGTATTTGTAGCTGCTGACTTTTACATTTTTTTAAAGGGGCACCCCACTTTGATAACACTTTGTTAGAGCCAACAATGCAAGCAAAGCTTTCAGAGTTTGCGCATTGGGCCCTTAGCATATTTAATACAGAGGGGTAATGAGAACCTTCAGGGCCCCAGTGCAAGAAACCATGAAGGGTCCCCCGCCTTCCATCAGAGCCCCGGGCTTCCAGTCCTGGAAGGGCATCCATGGAATCCTCCTAGAACCCTGCCTCCCACGTGCCTCCTGGGGGATGCATCCAGCGCACTCTGAGACTGCTGTGTACTTCGGGCACAGCTGATCACAGTTAACTTATTATCAGGGCAGCTCTATAAGTGTAGCCCATCAGTGCCCCCTATCAGTGCCTCCTCAGCAGGACTCTGAGCTGAGAGTGTCTCTCTCATACAGCCCAGAACCTGCACTGACAGTTCCTCCTCCCTCGCATGGATGGGAGAGGAGAGAGCCGATCCGCTCCTTCTGCCCCTCTCCTGTGTGCACTGCGGGAAGTGAGAATGATCAACTTCAGCTGCTTAGCTTCACACTTCCCACCTTTATTTTGTGATTATCATTGTGCGTGTCACTCTGTTATGCACATTTTATGGTGTGCATATTTGTATTCATGAAAAAAAAGGGTACTCTGGTACTATTGTTCTTTTACTTATGTAACACTTCCAATAAATATTTTGAAAGTAAAATAAAATGAGACTTTGGTTGAACCAAGGGCTCCAACCACATCCACTGACCTGGGCGAAGCATGTGGACATTCTCCAGGCCAGGAATCTCCCTCAGAAGCCTTTCCTGGGCCTCGGCCGGCATCGTCACAGACAGTCCCTGAGGATAGATGACCTCTGAATCCGCCCCCTCTGGCTCCAGCCACACCTGGTGCCTCCTACCTGGAAACCGTAAGATCTTTGACTCGATGGAAGGGCAGTACCTAGAAGAAGAAGCCTAAAAATCAGCCAATAGTCACAAAGATACAAAATAGGGTCATGTGATAAGTACAGGCCAGACTTCTACCTGGGGCCCATGCTTGTCTCCTTGACATGACTATTCAGGTGTAAGTTCTCTTGAATGATCTTCTCCACTGCAGGAGTTGTGTAGGTCAGATGACACGGAACTTGATCTTCAGGCTAGAGAGGAACAAGTTACAATAATGAGACTCATCCAGTGGAAGACCCAAGATAAATACAAAATAAAAACCAACAGCGTATAAGTCACTCAACCAGATTTTACCTAAAAACAAATATAACTCTTGAGTGGGCTACGAATGTAAGTCTCTGGTGTCTCACCTTGATCCAGACGTTGTCATTCATGAAGCTGAATGGTACAGGTGGGTTATCCGCATCATGCCTTGCCAGGACGCTGAAGTCTACCGATTCCTTTAAGATGCGAGGTGGGGTTCCAGTCTTCAGCCGACCGATGGTAAAACCCAGGCGTTCCAGAGTATGAGCAAGACCAACCGCAGGCTCCTCTCCCCAGCGGCCGGCAGGAATATGTTCCAGGCCAATTCGCACTGTTCCTCTAAGGAAGGTGCCATTTGTCAACACTACGCTGCTCGCCAATATCCTGCTTCCATCAGCTAGAGAGACAAAGCACAACGTTTATTAAAGCTTATGGGTACTTTTGTAAGAAATCATGTTTTCTACACTTTTTCTCTAAGTAAAAATGCGATGTCCTATTCTCCTACTCCAGTGCTCTGTGCTGGCAGGGCTGAGTAGTAGTCAAACCCCTCAGCACAGGTGTCCCCTTACAGACTTTTTTTGTAGAGGAACAGAAGGTGGCTGCATGTCTTAACACATCAGCTACTGCGTTCTGATTAGTGGAGATATATAGGGTGCTTCTGTATGAATGGAACCTCTGGATATCCTGGTTCTCTGGGCAATCACCCAAAGGGACTAAGACCCCTTTCACACTGAGGTGCTTTTCAGGCGCTTTCACGCTAAAAAAAAGCGATTGAAAAGCTCACGAAAACCTATTTTCATGAAAATCAATGAATGCTTTCACACTGGGGCAGTGCGCTGGCAGGGGCGGTGAAAAAACGCCCCTGTCCATTAAAATTAATGGAAAGCTCTTCAAAAGCGCCTGAAAAGCACTTCAAAAGTGCCTGAAAAGCTCTTCAAAAGCACTCAGTGTTTTTACCAGCAGTTTAGAAGTGCTTCTTAGACCCCTTTCACATGGGGCATATTTAAGGCGTTTTTCAGGCGCTTTAGCATTAAAAAGAGCGCCTGTAAAGCGCCTAAAAGAAGCCGCAACTGCAGTCCCAATGTGAAAGCCTGAGTGCTTTCACACTGAGACCCCTTTCACACTATGGTGTTTTTCAGGCGCTTTAGCATTAAAATAAGCGCCTGTAAAGCGCCCGAAAGAAGCTGCAACTGCAATCCCAATGTGAAAGCCTGAGTGCTTTCACACTGAGGCGCTGCGCTGGCAGGGTGTCAAAAAAAGTCCTGCAAGCAGCTTCTTTGCAGCGCTTTTGGAGTGGTGAATACACTGCTCCTAAAGCGCCTCTTCCTATTGAAATCAATGGGAAGCGCCCGAAAAACGCCCAAAAAACGCCTGAAAAACGCTTGTAGCAGCAGCGCTTGGTGGGCGCTTTTAACCCTTTTTTGGCCACTAGCAGGGGTTAAAAGCGCTGGCAGTGTGAAAGGGCTCTAAAAGCACTTGGGTTTTCACATTGGAATTGCAGATGAGACTTCTTTCAAGCGTTTTACAGGCGCTTTTTTTAACGCTAAAGCGCTTGAAAAACGCCTGAAAAATGCCCCAGTGTGAAAGGGGTCTTAGTGGCGCTTTTCAGCCGCTAGCGGGGCACTTTTAACCCCCGATAGAGGCTGAAAAGGGGTTATACACCACTCCTAAAGCGCCTCAAAGATGCTACTTGCAGGACCTTTTTTAGGCGAATTTCACACTGAGGCGCTTTACAGGCGCTATAGCGCTAAAAATACTGCCTGTAAAGCACCTGAGGGCTTTCACACTGGAGCGGTGCGCTGGCAGGAGCACTAAAAAAAGTCCTGCAAGCCGTATCTTTGAGGCGCTTTAGGAGTGGTGCAGCCGAATCGCCTTTTTTTTTTTTTTTTTTTAAACGGGCGCGTTTGACCCTTTTTCGGCCTCCAAAAAGTGCCCCGCTAGCGGGCGAAAAGTGCTGCTAAAACTCCCCTAAAAATAGCAGGGCTTTACCGCCAACGCCCCATTGTGAAAGTGCCCTTAGCATTGTGCCAGTGCACCACTCCAGTGTGAAAGTCCTCGTGCAGCGACAGGAGAGGTGCTATTTTTAGCGTTATAGCACCTGTAAAGCGCCTCAGTGTGAAAGTAGCCTAAAAGTGGCTAGAGTTTGCTTCTACCTCTTTGAGTGCTGCTCAAGTGCATCCTCCAGTTGTTCTAAGACCAGGCCTTTCTGGAACTTTTTGTTTACACGTTTAAATTAGTATTTTTTGCTCGAAAATTACTTAGAACCCCCAAACATTTTATAATGTGAAAGATGATTTAACATGTTACGCCGAGTAAATAGATACCTAGCACGTCATGCTATAAAATTGCGCACACTGGTGGAATGGCAACAAACGACGGTAATTAACAATTCTCCTTTAGCAACGCTTTAAAAACTGTTTACAGGTTACCTGTTTAGAGTAATGAAGGAGGTCTAGTGCTAGAATTATTGCTCTCGCTCCAACGATAGCGGCGCTACTGCATGTGTGGCGCAAACACCGTTTACACATGTGGGCGCGACTTATGTATGTGTTTGCTTCTGCGCACGAGCACAGCTCGTAATTAAATTTATTTTTTCTCTCCTATTTTTACACTGTCCTTTTTTTTAATCACTTTTATTTCTATTACAAGCAATGTAAACATCCCTTGTAATAAGCATGACAGGTACTTTTTATTGAGAGATCTAGGGTAAAAAAATAATTCAAATCTCTCATTTACACTTGAAAGAAAAAAAAAAGTAATTTTGCCTTTAAGGGGAAAAAAAAAAAAAAAAATCATAATTTTAAGGCCAAAAGGTGGAAGTGGGCTATTTTGCACGATAGGATTGGCTCCGGGCTAACCAACAGGTCTGGTAAGCCCGAAGCCGACCGGGAAGCGGGGGTTTGGGAGGGGGGATCTATAGGTGTAACGACACCTATTCCGCCGCCTCTAAAAGTGATCCCTTGGCGAATCTGCTGCCGGAAGCGCTTTTAGCGGACGCAGAATCGCCCACATTAAACAAAAAAATACAGGGGTTAGGGCAGCTAGTTGCTGCCATAACAAAAGAACTTAGACCCCTTTCACACTGGGGCGTTTTTCAGGCGCCTTAGCGTTTAAAAAAAAGCGCCTAAAAGAAGCCGCAACTGCAATCCCAATGTGAAAGCCCGAGTGCTTGCACACTAAGACCCCTTTCACACTATGGCTTTTTTTCAGGCGCTTTAGCGTTAAAATAAGCGCCTGTAAAGCTCCTGAAAGAAGCCGCAACTGCAATCCCAATGTGAAAGCCGGAGTGCTTTCACACTGAGGCTCTGCGCTGGCAGGGCGTCAAAAAAAGTCCTGCAAGCAGCTTCTTTGCAGCGCTTTTGAAGCGGTGAATACACCGCTCCTAAAGCGCCCCTTCCCAATGAAATCAATGGGAAGCGCATGCAAAACGCCTGAAAAGCGCCTGCAAAGCGCTTTTGGCATCAGCGCTTTGTGGACGCTTTTAACCCTTTATTTGGCCACTAGCAGGGGTTAAAAGCGCCCCACTAGCGCTCGAAAAACGCTGGTAAAGCGCTGCTAGTTTAAAGTTTACGAGCGTTTTTCGGGCGCTGGCAGTGTGAAAGGGCTCTAATGTCAAAGTAATGACGTAAACGTACTGTGGGCGGTCTACAAGTGGCTAGAGAAATATAAATAAAAAGAGAGGTACCTTTAAATGCTGTAACACCAGTATTTGTTTAATAAATCCTGGTGTTACTGCACTTAGAAGTGCCTCTATTTCTATGTATGAGTGCTGATTAGTGAGACATTCTGCACAACTGCCGGAACAGGAGGTGGAGGTATGATTATGAAAGTGGAAGTTGTTGTTATAATGTGCATGTGACTGTATATCTATTTTTGTGGCCTGAGTTTTTTTGCATCTGCAGTCTGTACCTGCTCTGTGCAATGGTTTTGCACAGAGCAGCCCTGATCCCCCTCTTCTCGGTTTGGGTCCAGCCAGCGCTCCTGGGGGTACTTGTGAGTGCTTGATGCTGAGCCCCGCTCAGTGTCCATAAGACACAGAGAACAAGCCCCAACCTCCCTCCTCACTGGCTGCGATGGCTCCCGCTGTCATCTCTCTCAGCCAACGAGGTGGCAGAGATCCAGGAGAGCAGCTGCTCTAATGCATATTGCTGGATTACGATCAGGCTCAGGTATAAGGGGGGGTGCATACTGAAGTTTTTTTACCCTCAAGCATAGAATGCATGAAGGTAAAAAAACTTCAGCCTTTAGAACCACTTTAGTGAGGTGGACAGAACACAAAATATTATTAAGAAAGAGTGGATCTATTATATTGGAAGCTCTTATAAGCAGAGCCCTCCTAACCCTCTTGTATTGCATTGTAACTGTATTGTCTCCCTTTATACTGTGCTGCACAAACTGCTGGCACTAGAAGAATCAATAATAATAATGTTACTTCTGCTGCAGTAGTCAGCGTTTTCACAGATTCCCGCGGATTATCCTATGGGTAATCGTAAACAACCCCCCCCCCCCCAATCGAAAGTGTGAATGGGGCCTAAATCATGAATCTCAGTTAAAGCAGCCCTTTACCCTCCTCCCCTCATTTTTTTCAACCACTGGTTGTTGGTTCTGCACAGGACTCCTCCACCAGATCCAGCAGTGTCCTGCGGAGAACCTCCTCCATTCTGCCCCATGCTCAGTCCCGCCACCTTCATTTGTGACATCATCGGGGCAATTCCAGGTTCAGCTGACTCAATGCTAAGCCTACTAATGCCTCCGGGGGTATATGACATGGGTATCACAGTGGGCAAAGTGCACATTATTCACCCAGGCAAATGGCGTGCACGTCTGGGGTTAGGGCAGAGTGTTCACAAAAAACAAAAAAAAAAAGATAAATAAAAAAAAAAAAAATCCCATTTCAACAGTGGAAGTGAGTTGTGGTGCAGAAGAGGAAAGATGAGAAATAGGGTGATGATTTTCTTTAGGGATGGTGTCACGCTGAGTCATTTTTAAGAAGAGAGAAAACGTTTCTTACCTAGAATGACCCCACTGACTTGACTCTTTCCAGGACGAGAAGGATCTGGTGGATCCAAAAGCAAATCTTCTACAGATCCTTCTCTCACGGTGAGGCCAGGAGTGTTCAGAATCTCTTTCTGGACAAAAAACAGTGTTGCAAGTTTTAATAGAACAGTTGGATAAATCTACACACAAGCTAAAAAAAAAATTAAAAAAATAGATTTAAAAAGCCTCGTCCAGCCACTGCACATATACATTTTTCTTTTAAAGTCATAAAGCTGGTTAATTCAAATGCACACATAATGTGTCGCAAGTCCATGGTAGGTAGGTTTGTCGTATCATGCATGCATTTGTTGGCCAAAGATGCATGCATGTGGATACTGCAGCCCTTGGTCCAAGACTAGTGCTGGCCATACACTACGGTTGCACGGTTGCACCACTTCTTTAAGCACGAGTACAAGTACCGATACTTTTCTCAAGTACTCACTGATACCAATTACTGATACATTTTTTCTGTTATGTCATGCGACAGTGGTACTAATATGCAGCACTGATGGGCACCGATGAGGCGTGGACTGTGTCAGTAGTTTTTTTTTTTTTATTCTATTTTTTTTTTTACAATTTTATTTTTTACCATTTATATTTTTTTGTTATTTTTTATTTACAATGCTTTCTTTTTTTGGGGGTGGGGAAGGGAGTGGATGGTGTCAGTGCATTTTGTATTTTTGTTTACCATTTTAACTTTTAAATATTTAAACAATTTATACAATTTTTTTTTATTATTATTATTATTATTTTTTTTATCAGCCCTGTTGGGGAGGGGGCTTTGGTGATATATCAGGGGTCTAAACAGACCCCCGACATCTCCCCTTTGAGACAGGGTAAGGGACTGAGGACACAGATTCCCCAGTCCCTTTCTCTGCAGCCTCAGCTGCACTGATGATGGATGGACAGGAGACAGAGGCTCCTCCCCATTCATAAACTGAAGCAACATAAACACAGTTTACGATGCTCAGTTATGAATGGACAGAGTCAGTAATCGCTGACTCTGTTAATTCAAAAAAGGAAGGAGCCAGTAAATGACAGATTTACTGGCTCCTTCCTCAGCTCTCCATCCTGACAGATCCAGGACGAAGGGCGAGCCAGAGGGGGACTGGAGGAGGACATGAGGGGGACTGGAGGAGGACATGAGGGGGACTGGAGGAGGACATGAGGGGGACTGGAGGAGGACATGAGGGGGACTGGAGGAGGACATGAGGGGGACTGGAGGAGGACATGAGGGGGACTGGAGGAGGACATGAGGGGGACTGGAGGAGGACATGAGGGGGACTAGAGGAGGACATGAGGGGGACTGGAGGAGGACATGAGGGGGACTGGAGGAGGACATGAGGGGGACTGGAGGAGGACATGAGGGGGACTGGAGGAGGACATGAGGGGGACTGGAGGAGGACATGAGGGGGACTGGAGGAGGACATGAGGGGGACTGGAGGAGGACATGAGGGGGACTGGAGGAGGACATGCGGGGGACTGGAGGAGGACATGAGGGGGACGGGAGGAGGACATGAGGGGGACGGGAGGAGGACATGAGGGGGACGGGAGGAGGACAGGAGGGGGACAGGAGGGGGACGGGAGGAGGACAGGAGGGGGACGGGAGGAGGACAGGAGGGGGACGGGAGGAGGACAGGAGGGGGACGGGAGGAGGACTGGAGGAGCACGGAGGGGGACCAAAGGAGGACACGGGGCAGTCAGGGTGATCGGTATGGGTAGTTACAGGCACTGATCTCCCTGTATAGATTTCAATAAAGCAGCTGAAAGCCGCAGGGGGGGGAGCGGCTTTATTGAAATCTGTAAAGGGAGATTGTGCCTGTAACTGCCCGCACCATCGCACCGATCACCCCTGACTGCCCAGCTACCGGATTAGGCATCGGAGCATTTGCACGAGTACAAGTTCTTGTGCAAATGCTCGGTATAGGCACCGATACGGATACTAGTATCAGTGCAACCATACCATACACGTATAGATTATACGCACGAAAATTCTTTGTACAATCGATGAATAGACTTTCACTTGCTTTTAACATTCAATTGCAAAAGGAGTGTAGTGTCTGAGAGAAAACCAAATACAGTGTCTGAAAATTCATTCGATCAAGAAAAGTTTTCTATTCTGCTCCTTGGAATTTTCCCATCGGTGTGGTCGTAACTCCCTTTGCCCAGCACAGTTACTCCTTGTTATGGTTTGTGGACTGGGTAGCTGAAAGTAGATGACATTATTACCTGCATGTTCTGTTTGTACATCTTCCTGTCGATCTGTGCTCGCAGTCCATACACTGCTGGACCTTTGGCACGGTTTAAGACCTTGTAGTGGATTCCTGATTTATCGCAGATCCTCCCACAGACTCCATCCAGGGCGTCCACTTCCCGCATTAGGTGACCCTTACCGATTCCCCCAAACGACGGATTACAGGACATCTGACCTAGAGGGGTAGAAATAAATAAACGATTATTAGAGACAGAGCATTTCATGTATTGCCCTCGACTGAGCGCTCCGTATAAGAAATGACCACATAAAGAAAGCCTTTAACTTTTCCATTGCTAGGCTTCTTCAGAAGATGTCAGTTTCCTGGTTACAATGCTGACCCTTTGAATTAAAGCCAATACCTCCTACTTCACCCGCTCCTACACATTCACAATTTTTTTTTTTTTTGGAAAATTATTTTTATTGTTGTCAAAAAACACATATAGTATGCAAACAGTAAGGACCACCCACCACAATACGGTAAGCCGTCCGAAAAAATAAAGAAACAAAAAAGTGATACACAACAAGAAAAGGTGCATTGCATTAAGACTTAGGCCCCTTTCACACTGACAAACCGTTCAGGTCTGCCTGTCAGTTTTGACGGCGGACCTGAATGGGCGCTCCATGCTGGTCTATGGAGCGATGGATGTCAGCGGAGACATGTCCGCTGACATCCGACCTGGTCCGATCCGCCAAAAGCAGACGGATGGACCTACGTCCGGATCCGTCGCTATCGGATCGCGTGAGATCTGATGAAAACGGACACGCTGTTCGTTTTCGTCCGATCTCTCCATAGAGACCAGCGGCGCTGGACAAGCCCCTCCCCGCTCAGTGGCAGTGTGTGGAACTCCGCTTTAAGGTAGAAAACCTTTAGCTCCCCCCAGCCCTCACCTTATACCGCCAATTTCGATCCAACACTGTTCTAAAGAGCAGCAACATATCTAGTTCAGGTATGTAGTCTGTGCAGGGATCATATCAGGAACTCAACTGAAGTGCCCTCCATCCTTACCTATGGTTTCCACCTTGTGTGTGATGAGCAGTGTCTTGGCACCGGTCCGTGCTGCCGATGCAGCAGCCTCTGTGCCCGCATGACCTCCACCAACCACCACCACATTGTAGCGCTGGGTGTTCTCGTCTTTAATGGTGGAGGATACTGAACGTCTGAGAAGCCGGGGAACTGAATATCGAACTCCACGGGAGAGAATCCACTGCAGGAAAAAAGCCACAGTCACTTCTCTGATCAGCGAACACAAGCAAAACACACCCTATAACCAAATGATTTCTCATGCCCATCCTAACTATGGTACCCCCTTATGACTGAAGATGTAGCCCCAAGCAAATGGGCTTAGAGGATTGACAAAGATATGAAAGTAAAAAAAATTAAGGGATTTAACCCCTTGGCATGGGGGCGGGGTCTATGATCATGTGACCACCGTGATTGGCTGTCACAGCAGTCACATGATCGGAAAGCTGCTTGCGATTGGGGACCTTTTCGTTAGCCACCAGGATTGAGCAGGGCGTGTGCTCTCGGTACAGCTGTGTTTGCAATCTGGTCCAAAAATATGTGGCAGCTTGGCGCCAAGGCCCACCCACGAGAGGCCGCATATTTGTGTGCCATCGACCCCAACAGGTTAAAGCGGAGCTCCACCAAAAAGGTGAGGCTTCGCTTATAAGGATGAGCTCATCCGCGTTCACAACCCGCACGTGCAGAGCCCGCCAGAAAGTCGGCACCGCACAGCGCTAATCACAGGCAGTGAGACATTTCTCGATCTCTGCAGCCGCGCATCGGGACAATGTCTCACTGCCTGTGATTAGCGCAGCGCAGTGCCGACTTCCTGGCAGGCTCTGCACGTGGGCTGTGCGAACACGCCTGAGCTCATCCTTACTGTGCAGTGCCGACTTCCTAGCGGGCTCTACATGTGCGAGTTGCGAGCACGCCTGAGCTCATCCTTATCCACTTATTTGCCTCCTCCAGACCTCCAATGCCATATTTGGCACCTTTAGGGTGGAGCGGGTACCTGGTTTTGACAGGTACCCGCTCCCAATTCTGGCTGACGTTACTGCAGAAGACTCATCCGGAAGTTCAGCCCCCTCCTCCTACCCCCGACGCTGGGTCATTCAGGGTGTCAAAACCAGGTACCCACTCCCACTTCTGGCTGACGTTACTGCAGTGAACTTATCCAGAACGCACCTGAGAGCCGATTAAAAAATTGGCTCGGGTGAAGACACCGCTGGATTCGTGGACAGGTAAGTGCCCTAATATTAAAAGTCAGCAGCTACAGCATTTGTAGCTGCTGAATTATTTTTTTTCTGGAGGAGTCTGGAGCTCCTCTTTAAGTATATAATTTCTGATTATTGTATTATGTTGATTTAATATAATAACTAGAGTTGCCACCTCATCCCTTTAAACCCAAACACATATGAATTACACAGGTTCTGAGGCTAATTGAATGCAGATAAGGCACCAAGTGAGTTTAATTACCACCTTAATCAGCCACAGAACCCGTGTAATTCATATGTGTTCAGGTTTAAAGGGGGGAATGAAGTGGCAACCTTAATAATAACAGTGCCTTGTCTTTTACCAATATATTGTTTATGCATAGATGATTTGCACTATTGAGCTGCAGCTTGTAATACTCCAAACTGCTGAACTGTAAAGACATTTAAAGCACCTCCTTTAGAAAGTTTAGAGTCGTTTTGGCATCATTTCATGGGTAGAGATGAGCTCCGGCGTGTTCGCATGCTCTATGTGCAGAGCCCACCAGGAAGTCGGCGCTGCGCTAATCACAGGCAGTGAGACGTTGCCCGATCTCTGCAGCCGTGCATCGGGACACTGTCTCACTGCCTGTGATTAGCGCAGCGCCAACTTCCTGGCGGGCTCTGCACGTGGACCATGCGAACAAGCCGGAGCTCATCCTTATTCATGGGCATTCACACTATAAAGCTTGGCATGTTGGGTATCTATTTACTCAGCACAACCTCGTCCTTCATATTGTAGCAAACATTGGGTAATATAAATGTGTTTGTGTGCACCAATATTAATGTTTGTGTATTGATTTTTATTTTTTAATGAAAATTTGCACTTGCGAATCCGATGCAGTAGTATTGCGTGCTGTAAACGTGGATCTGGCAGCAAAAGGGTTAAACAATTTTTAAAAAAAGGTAAACACTGCGATGTAACTACACATCACACCTCCCATAATATATCTTGAGTAGAAGGTGTCCTCCTTCCATGTCAGGTATGTTATTGTTGTCACTGATCCCACAATACAAGGATCCCTTCATATTTCCATTGTAGACCCAAAACCTTTCTGCTGTTCACTACAATGGTTCCCCCAGGTGTCACCTTCCTTGTGTTCCCCCCACACACAGCTCTGTCACCCTGAATTCTCATCCTTACCTTCCCCCCATGCTCTGCTATGGACGTCGCCATCTTGCTGACCTCATGACTTACCATAGAGGGGAGACAGGGAGAGAAGGGAAAAGGTGCTCTCTGTGGCCCTCTGCTGGTCTTGAGGAATGCAGCTGTTCATCCCCTAGGTTGGCTGCTTTCATGTGAAGCTGTACAGAAGAATGTCTCAGAGAATTCTACGACTCCGAGCTGCAAATTAGAAGTTCCAATTGTGGATTCATGTTTACAGTCTAGATCAGGGTACTGAATTAAAATAGGAGGAGGTCCAGCAGAAAAGTCCAAATCTAATGTCTGTACTATGACAGATCCTAGTATATACAGTATGTAGTCATTTAAAAAAATAAGCAAAACACAATAGCATTTCACTGTGCCGTCTTACATTGGGGGTTCCCATCAGAGTCCCCCCTTATTTTGCGTCCTCATCACAGTCTCCTCTTACATCTGTTGTCCCCATCAGAGACAGATGCCCTGTACATCAGGGGTACCCAAAACAGTACCCCCTTATTTCAGGTGTCCCCATCACAGTGCTCCCTTACCCCAGATGTCCCCATTACATTTCCGCTTTACATCATGTTACCCCGTCAGAGCGCTCCTTACATCATGTGTCCCCGTCAGAGCGCCCCTTACATCATGTGTCCCCGTCAGAGCGCTCCTTATATCATGTGTCCCCATGAGAGCACCCCTTACATCATGTGTCCCCGTCAGAGCACCCCTTACATCATGTGTCCCAGTCAGAGCGCCCCTTACATCATGTTTCCCCGTCAGAGCGCTCCTTACATCATGTGTCCCAATCAGAGCGCCCCTTACATCATATGTTCCCGTCAGAGAGCTCCTTACATCATATGTTCCCGTCAGAGAGCTCCTTACATCATGTGTCCCCGTCAGAGCACCCCTTACATCATGTGTCCCCGTCAGAGCGCCCCTTACATCATGTGTCCCCGTCAGAGAGCTCCTTACATCATGTGTCCCCATCAGAGCGCTCCTTACATCACGTGTCCCCGTCAGAGATCCCCTTACATCATGTGTCCCCGTCAGAGCGCCCCTTACATCATGTGTCCCCGTCAGAGCGCTCCTTACATCATGTGTCCCCGTCAGAACGCCCCTTACATCATGTGTCCCCGTCAGAGCGCCCCTTAAATCATGTGTCCCCGTCAAAGCGCTCCTTGCATCATGTGTACCCATGAGAGCCCTCCTTACATCATGTGTCCCCGTTAGAGCGCTCCTTACATCATGTGTCCCCGTCAAAGCGCCCCTTACATCATGTGTCCCCGTCAGAGCGCTCCTTATATCAGGTGTCCCCATCACAGTGCTCTCTTACCTCAGATGTCCCCATTACATTTCCGCTTTACATCATGTTACCCCGTCAGAGCGCCCCTTACATCATGTGTCCCCGTCAGAGCGCCCCTTACATCATGTGTCCCCGTCAGAGCGCTCCTTATATCAGGTGTCCCCGTCAGAGCACCCCTTACATCATGTGTCCCCGTCAGAGCGCCCCTTACATCATGTGTCCCCGTCAGAGCGCTCCTTATATCAGGTGTCCCCGTCAGAGCGCCCCTTACATCATGTGTCCCCGTCAGAGCGCCCCTTACATCATGTGTCCCCGTCAGAGCGCTCCTTATATCAGGTGTCCCCATCACAGTGCTCTCTTACCTCAGATGTCCCCATTACATTTCCGCTTTACATCATGTTACCCCGTCAGAGCGCTCCTTACATCACGTGTCCCCGTCAGAGATCCCCTTACATCATGTGTCCCCGTCAGAGCGCCCCTTACATCATGTGTCCCCGTCAGAGCGCTCCTTACATCATGTGTCCCCGTCAGAGCGCCCCTTAAATCATGTGTCCCCGTCAAAGCGCTCCTTGCATCATGTGTACCCATGAGAGCCCTCCTTACATCATGTGTCCCCGTTAGAGCGCTCCTTACATCATGTGTCCCCGTCAAAGCGCCCCTTACATCATGTGTCCCCGTCAGAGCGCTCCTTACATCATGTGCCCCCCATCAGAGTGCCCCTTACATCATGTGCCCCCCATCAGAGTGCCCCTTGCATCATGTGCCCCCCATCAGAGCACCCCTTACATCATGTGCCCCCCATCAGAGTGCCCCTTGCATCATGTGCCCCCATCAGAGCGCCCGTTACATCATGTGCCCCCCATCAGAGCACCCCTTACATCGGGTTCCCCATCACAGTGCCCCTTACATTAAATCTCCCCATCGCATTTTCCCTTTATATCAGGTGTCCCCTTACTTCAGATACCCCAATTACATCACCCCCTTATATCTGGTAAGCCTATCACAGTGCCCATCCCCCCCCCCCTTAGATCAGATGTCCCCATCAGATATCCCATGTACATAAGTTTTCCCCATCAGAGTGACCCTACTATACTGCCCCTTACATCAGGCGCCCCCATCGGAGATTCCCTCATACATAAGGCACCCCCCATCAGATTATCCCTTTACAATAGATGATCCCATCACATCACCCCCTTACAGCAGGTGTCCCCATCAAGGTATCCCTTTACATCAGGTGTCCTGACTGCACTACCCCCTTATATCAAATGTCCCCCATCACAGTGTCCCTTTACATCAGATGTCCCCATCAAGGTATCCCTTTACATCAGGTGTCGCAAGCACTTTGCCCCCTTACATCAGGTGTCCTCATCAGAGATCTATCGTGTATATAGCTGGGGTGGGGTGCCATACATAACACAGTTAGGTTCCCATTGGCATCCTCCTGGATAATAGCAAAAAAACATACAAAAACATCTTTATGAATACCGTTGATGTTCCTCAGAGATTTTTTAGCTTTAGGTAAGATAATGGTGTGTGTGTGTGTGTATATATATATATATATATATATATATATATATATATATATATATATATATATATTTCTATGTGCAAAAGGCTTAATTGATATCTATCTATCTATCTATATATATATATATATATATATATATATATATTATAAAATGTTTTCTTTTATCTCTTTTTCTTCATTTTGTCCCAGTGAAGAGAGTTAAAATGATTTTTTGTGTTTTATGAATCTTGGTAACAGTTTACTGATATCCTTTTCTCTTTGTTAGAGCCTGATCTATTTAAACAGAAGACCTGATGTAATTTGCATGGTCCTGATGAAGCGGGTTTTCCCGCAAAGCACATAGACTGATCCAAACTTGAATTGCAGGTCTACAAATCTGACTGAGGATTTGCAAACTATGTAGCTTTTCTTTGTATAGCTCCAGAGAGTTTTTAAGTGAATGTTTTTATTATTGATGTGCATAAAAAAAAAATTAATAAAATGTGGTCTTTTATATGGATCACCGAGTAAAGCCTTGTACACACCATCGGACTTTAAACAAACTTTCCCATGGATTTTTGTACAAAGGGGGTCGGCCGTGAACTTGTATTGCATACACAAGGCAGAACCTTTTCATCCAACTTTCACCAAATCACAGGGTTTTTCTGCTCTTTACCGCCACCCTTTGGTCAACTTCTGTATTGTCTGATCTTTTGCATTGGTTCTGAGCATGGGTGTTTGTACTTTGGACTTAAGTCCGATGGTTTTCTGTACACACGATCGGACTTTGCTCCATCTGACTTTTGTTGCCGAAAAGTTTGTCTGTTTTCAGAGCGAATTTTTGTCTGATGAAAAACGAAAAAGTTTGTCTGATGGAGCGTACACACGGTCGGATGTTGCCTTAAAACAGCTAATTTGCATGTTTGTTGTCAAAAAGTCCGATCGTGTGTACGGGCCTTAAGGGTGGTTCTCAAAGGCATATGTAAAGTCCCATTTTAAATTATTGTGTTTTTTCTCCCATCATTGTGCCCCCTGTACATTAAAAAGGTCCCCATCAGAGTGCCCTCTTACTTCTGATGCCCTCATCACATTGCCCCCTTACATCGGGTGTGCCCATCAGATATCCCCTGTACATAAGTTGTCACCATAACAGTTGTCACATAAATCAGAGATCCCCTGTACACAAGGTGTCCCAATCAGAGTGATAGCTCCACACTGCCCCCTACATTAAGTGTCCCCATTACAACGCTTCCATACATCATGTGTCCCAGTCACAGTGTCCCCAATACATTGCCCCCTGACTTCAGATACCCCAAAACATCATCCCCTTAAATTAGGTTTCCCCAATAGACATCCCCGTACATAAGGTATCACCATCACAGTGGCCTCTTACATCAGGTGTTCCCACCCTAGTTCACCACCACCCTTACATCAGGTGTCTTCATCACAGCAGCCCCCCTTACACTAGGTTTCCTAATCATGGTGCCCCCCCCCCTGCCCATCCCTTACAGCAGGCCTCCCCATCAGAGTGCCCTTGTACCTTTCAGCTCCAGGCAGACCAAAGGGAGGGAATTGGGAGGCAGAATAGGCTGCAGGTCTGGATGGAAGAAATTCCACTTCTGTCCTCCAGTGATGCTTGGAGGCAGGGCAACATTGGTTGTTTAGATGCCAGCGGTCCTAACAGTTACTCCTGACCCCAGTTACATAGTTCTGACATCTGAACTCTGTGTTACTTGCTATTATCCCCTGTACTCTGAATTACATATTACAGACCTCTTTGTTACATACTCCTGACCCCTGCACTCTGCATTACATACCACTGACCCCTGCATTACATACCACTGACCCTTCACTCTGCATTACATACTCCTGACCCCTGCATTACATACCACTGACCACTTCACTCTGCATTACATACTCCTGACCCCTGCATTACATACCACTGACCCCTTCACTCTGCATTACATACTCCTGACCCCTGCATTACATACCACTGACCCCTTCACTCTGCATTACATACTCCTGACCCCTGCATTACATACCACTTCACTCTGCATTACATACCACTGACCCCTTCACTCTGCATTACATACTCCTGACCCCTGCATTACATACCACTGACCCCTTCACTCTGCATTACATACTCCTGACCGCTGCATTACATACCACTGACCTCTGCATTACTTAGTACTGATCACCGAGTTACATACGGTACTACTGACCTTTGTGCTGCTTACTAAGTTACTACTAATACCTGGATTTTTTATTTTTTTTTGTTATATATTGTTGACCTCTGGAGTTAAATACTACTTATTTCCTCAGTGCAAAAAATGTGCCACTGCCCTCACCTATAAAACTTCCCTTTGCAGCAAGGAGCATTGGAAGGCCACGCATATCAAACAAAAGCCAAGGAAAAATCCTTGGAAAAATTCCAAGATCTACTTACCAACCGGCCTGCGACCAACCAGATTAACCTAACAGTATGCGTTTAAAAACAGGGGTTTCGTTGCACAAATTTGCAAATACATGCGTAAGCTACAGGCCCCATATTTCCTCAGAGTGCAGAGGTCAGGAGTATGTAACATACACCCACTGTGAGCTTCTCACAATGTGCATTAGAAGCTGCAGAAAGTGAGATAGAGCAAATAAATACTAGAGTATAAATAGTGCGCAATATCAACCTTAGTCTACTTAGATCAGCAGGTGAGGTTAAGACAAATGTCATGGTATAATAAAATATATAAGTGCTTGCATGACAATCCCAGGTGCACAAAAAAAAAAAAAAAATATATATATATATATATATATATATATATATATATATAAACTTCAAGTTACAAAGAGGTTGTAACCAATTTAATAAATAAATACAATGTGTTTTAAATAAATAAAGTGCTTCAAAATGTGAGTAAAGACAAGTATGTGTTATAATGTGTCAAAGAAAGGAAATATCCAGTTTATGCCAGTGATGCATATGGGGATATATAAATTCCAAAAGCCAATACAGGCTTGACCTGATGGATTAGCTAATTAATTGATGAATTAATGGGTAAACGGCCACCAGTTAAATATTATATTAATCCCATAGGTGATAGCAGTCCATTAAATGAGTTAGATAATTAATGAAATAACTCTTCACATCCACTAATGATATCCGGGACACATTTAGAAATGCTAGAGAAAAAAAACAACTTCCCTTTATGCCGGGAATGTAGGGCTTTTTTCCTTTTGGTTCCTCCTGATATCTTGCTCCGGTATGATATAAAAGAGAAAAAGACACAAACAAAAAACCATTGCGCAGCGCTCTATTTAACCATCAAACAAAGAAGATCTTTTAGGTGGTTGCCTACAGCTATACAACTCACATGTACCCAGTAGGTGTTTGCGCGTTCAAATCCTGCTAATGATCAGGCTCAGATAGGGGGCTGTCAGCCCTTTCCTCCTCACTGTGCTGTGCTGTGCTTAGCACTGTCACTTGGGCTCCTCCTCCCGACGCGTCATCACAGGTCACGTGACTTTCTCAAGTCACAGGTCACATGACTTTCTCCCTTGAGAAAGTCACGTGACCTGTGATGACACGCGTCGGGAGGAGGAGCCCAAGTGACAGTGCTAAGCACAGCACAGTGAGGAGGAAAGGGCTGACAGCCCCCTATCTGAGCCTGACCATTAGCAGGATTTGAATGCGCAAACACCTACTGGGTACATGTGAGTTGTATAGCTGTAGGCAACCACCTAAAAGATCTTCTTTGTTTGATGGTTAAATAGAGCGCTGCGCAATGGTTTTTTGTTTGTGTCTTTTTCTCTTTTATATCATACCGGAGCAAGATATCAGGAGGAACCAAAAGGAAAAAAGCCCTACATTCCCAGCATAAAGGGAAGTTTCTTTTTTTCTCTCTTTTTTTTTTCTCTAGCATTTCTAATTGTGTCCCGGATATCATTAGTGGATGTGAAGAGTTATTTCATTAATTATCTAACTCATTTAATGGACTGCTATCACCTATGGGATTAATATAATATTTAACTGACGGCCGTTTACCCATTAATTCATCAATTAATTAGCTAATCCATCAGGTCAAGCCTGTATTGGCTTTTGGAATTTATATATCCCCATATGCATCACTGGCATAAACTGGATATTTCCTTTCTTTGACACATTATAACACATACTTGTCTTTACTCACATTTTGAAGCACTTTATTTATTTAAAACACATTGTATTTATTTTTAACACATTGTGTATTTATTTATTTATTAAATTGGTTACAACCTCATTGTAACTTGAAGTTTATATATATATTTTTGTGCACCTGGGATTGTCACGCAAGCACTTATATATTTTATTATACCATGACATTTGTCTTTTAACCTCACCTGCTGATCTAAGTAGACTAAGGTTGATATTGCGCACTATTTATACTCTAGTATTTATTTGCTTATTCTTTTAAGTGTAGGACACACTTTAATGGTGCAGCATATCATTTGGTCATCTTATCTATTTTATTTGGTTTTCTAAAACATTTTTAATATTTTTATTCTCCTATCAGCGCTTTAGTACTCACTTTGCAGAAAGTCAGATAGAGCCGCCTCATTTTCCTGGCTGCAAGATGTCCCGCATCATCTAACTCTTTCCTTCCCAGCCTGACTGTCCCCGGCCCACCCCTCTCATTTATTTACTCATGGAGGCTCAGCATCACATGTGCGCGTTAGCTAGGGTGGTCTGTGTGCATATACAGACCGCTTGCCCTGCCAGGGATTGCCCACTCCTCCAGACTGAAACCAACCCATCAAAGCAGTTTCACCAGCAGACACGAATAGCTACGACCGCTGACAGCCTATCATTGCACTCGACGGCTATGGACTCAGCAGCGGCTGCTGTCAGCACACAGCAGTCAATCACAGCAGCAATCAGTAGATTCCCGCCAATAGGATTCGTAGCATAGCAAAATACCTGTGTAAATGGCGCTTTAATTCTGTGTGTACCCAGACAAACTCTGCATCCACTATGATAATAAAGAAAAAAAAAAACACGAGACACGGGAGAAAAAGGCTTAGTTAAGTGTTTTTATTCTTGTTAAACAATACATTTTTTCTGTTTCGGAGAAAACCTTTTTTTTTTTCTTCCCTCCGTTTTATTTTTTTTGTTTCTTTTTTTTTTCTGTTTTTGTATCTAAAAACCGATCCAACAATTTTTTTTTTTTTTTTCCATATAATAAATAATTTAAAGATATACTTTAGGCAAATAGATTTTAAAAGGTAAATACGGTTTTACAAATGCAAAATAAACAATAAACAGAAAACCTTTAGATAAAATAAAAACAGCTTCAGAAAAAAAAAAAAAAAAGTACCTATTATCACTATTACACAGTAGAAAAATAAATTAAAAAAACAAAAACAAAAAAGGATTACTTAAAATCGGGAGAAATATATATATATATATATATATATATATATATATATATATATATATATATATATATATATATATATATATATATATATATATATATATAGATATAGTGTTTTAATGGGAGTAATATATACACTAATAGTGTGTGTAATTGTGTATATATATATATATATATATATATATAGTGTTTTAATTTTAATGGGAGTAATATATACACTAATAGTGTATATATATATATATATATATATATATATATATATATATATATATATATATGTATGTATACACACATATAGCAGAATTAAAAGCATACCACGCCCATGTCAAAATAAATGTAAATTAAACATCAAATTGAAATGACGGACTGATTATGCACTCTCTCTGGAGTACCTGTTGCATGTCTGCAACCGAAGAAGCTATTTTGTGAGTAGAACCAATAGGTATTAAGGTGGAACTCTAAATAGAGGACAATATTTTAAAGTATACAACAAATCGATGGTGCCAGATATCTGTGCATTAATGAGAACAGGTCGCAACTAATGCTTATGCAAGAATCTGAATACCTACAGGTCTGTCTGTTTGCTGTGCAGATGTGATAAACATTTGTATAATCAGGGCAAAAAATGCCATACTTCCTTTATTATGTGCGATTCCTATATCGTCAGGACCATCCAGTAGACAAAATTTATCCCCCCGCCCCACGAAATACAGTACCTTAAATCAGGAAAAAGTATAATATGGCCACTAGATGGCGCTGACAATATAGGAACCACACGGAGGAAGTACCGCGATTTTCACCCCAATTTCGCAAATGTTTATCACATCTGTACGAAGACATATACATTTATACATAGACCCCATAATCTTTGATCAAAGCAGGCTTACTGATGAACAAGATTATATTTGATAGCAGCAAATGTTGACTCCATCTGATGAAGATCCTGGAGTTATGCTCTGTGAGACCTGACAACCAGGGCCCGGGACAATGGGTGGGCAGGAGGGGCAGCTGCCCTGGGCACTGTGGTATCATGTGAGGTGGGGGGGGGGGGGGATTTGTGTTGGAATGGCGAATTTGAGGGGTGGCAGTATTGTTCTAGGAGGGGAAATTCAGTGGGGAGTGCCAAGAGTGGTGATTTTTGGGATTTGTGTAGGGAGGGGGGCAAGAAGATTTGTGCTAGGAGGGAGTTAGAATATGTGTACTAGGATGGTCAATTTTAGGGGTAGAGGTTTTGTGCTAGAAGGGGTCAATCTTTTTTCAGTGGTGGATGTGGCATTACAGCTGGGTGGATATGGGGAATGGGTAGAGGGCAAAGATTTGTGCTGAAAGGCGGGATTTTAGCAGGGGGTGGGTTTGTACTGAGAGGAGGGGGAATTTATGCTCAGGGGGTAGGCATGAAGATTAGCGCTAAGTGTTTTTTGGGGGGGGGATCTTTGTTGCCACATAATGCTCATACATCTTTGGGGGGGGGGGGGGGGTCGCAGTTTGGTATGTTCGCCCTGAGCTCTAGATGACCTTGTCCCGGCACTGACAATTGTCGGGATGTTCTCAGTGTAGGGTCCAACTAGCCCCAGTCTGCAGGGTGATAGGCATTCAATAGAATTCCATGACATCATAGTGTAATAAGGAAAAAGACATTGCGAGATCCAGTGGGCTGTTATAATCGGATCTCTCTGGTTGTGTTCACAGTTAATGCATAAAAACGCACATCGATGTGCTGCCATTCATTTTTGATGGCATCCCAATGCACCTTGTCAACACTATAGAATGCGTTGTGAAGTGCAAAAAAAAAAAAAAAAACATATTAAAAATGGACGTGCGCTTTTTTGGTTTATTAGGCAACCGATACAAATGCAAGGGCTACCCTAACAAAACACACGTCCACTACGTGGTGTCACCGCCTCACCTCGTCCAACCAGAGACTGCTTTACATTCACACCTCGTCCAACCAGAGAATGCTTTACATTCACACCTCGTCCATCCAGAGAATGCTTTACATTCACACCTCGTCCAACCAGTAAATGCTTTACATTCACACCTCGTCCAACCAGTAAAAGCTTTACATTCACACCTCGTCCAACCAGAGACTGCTTCACATTCACACCTCGTCCAACCAGAGACTGCTTCACATTCACACCTCGTCCAACCAGAGACTGCTTCACATTCACACCTCGTCCAACCAGAGAATGCTTTACATTCACACCTCGTCCAACCAGAGAATGCTTTACATTCACACCTCGTCCAACCAGAGACTGCTTCACATTCACACCTCGTCCAACCAGAGAATGCTTTACATTCACACCTCGTCCAACCAGAGACTGCTTCACATTCATTCAGAAAATGCAAAGCATTCTCTGAATGGTGCCCGTGCTGAGCAGCCAACCTCCTCAGGCTGGCCAATCAACACGAGACCCAGAAGCAAGTGGAGATGACTGGACTAGCAGTCTGCTTCAGCGATCTCCATTTTCCAGGGGGGGGGGGGGGGTTTGCTAGGTATGGTATATACATAGCTACATCGGTCCAAGCCGACTTAATGTAACCATGTAAAAAATTAAACCATACCTGGAATTCTTTTTTTTAAAAAGGGGTTGTAAAGGTAAATAACATCTGACAATGCCGGCCCCCCCAGGCCCCCCGCTTTACTTACCTGACCCCTCGAAAGTTCACCCTGGCCGTTGATTGGCTAGAGTGGATGGATTGAAAGCAGCGCAGCCATTGGCTCGCGCTGCTGTCAATCACATCCAATGACGCAGCACGCCGGGCCGATTGATACAGTGAGCGGCTAAGGCCACCAGCTGTATCACGGGGGCACGCCTGCAGGCACTCCACACTATGCGAGGGAGCTCGAATGAAGTTGTGGAGTCCTTGCGGGAGGGGAGCCGAGACAGCCGCCGAGGGACCCCCAGAAGGCCAGGTTCGGGGCCACTCTGCAAAACGAGCTGCACAGTGGAGGTAATTATCGCATGTTTGTTATTTAGAAAAAAAAAAAAAAATTTCCTTTAGTGACCCTTTAAGGAGTTCAAAGAAGAAGGTCTGCAGTGAGAATAGGACCATATTTGATGGCCAGGCCACCTGCATATAATGCCGAGTGGAAGTCCTCTAAAAAAAAGCCTATTGCTGGAGGATAGACATGAGGAAAATACTGGGTTTAGAAAGAGTTGTAGGTGTTGTACCAAATATTAGATCGAAGGCACCAGAACTCCGTGAACCCGCAAAACACTGAGTGGTAACTGCAGGCATATTGACATATTCACGTGGGATGGATATACAAGGAATAGCATGGCAGAAATACCTTTCCAGGAGAAAATGCTTTTTTCCCCCTTAAAATCAGTGGAAAATCGTGGGTGCGTGTTATACACCCATACCCGCTGTTTGTGAGGGGAAAAGGAGCGTGCGCCGCACAAAAAGACCGTGCCGAGCGTACTGTGTACTCGGCTCGCAGTCCCGCCTCCTAGCCTTTATGTCCCGCCATTGGAGCGGTGATGTGTACATCATAGGAGCCGCGAGACGAGCCGTATATTGGCGGCGCAATAATTTAGAAAACGATAATGCTGCAATTTTGGGCAAGGCTGCAGATACACACTTCAAATGTAAGTTTTTTTCCTTAAACTCCCCTCCTAAACTTGGGGTGCGCAATATACGCCGATAAATACGGTATACTCACCTTCTCTCCAGTGCTGCGGTGTCCCGGAGCTCCCCACTGGCCGCTGTTATCTTCAGCCGAATCAGCTTTCCTGGTACCGATCTTCAGCTATTTTCATTGACCAAGATGATGCAACTCATCTTAGCATTGCCAAATTTTGTACACAGAGCTGTGCGTGTACAGGGCACACAGGCAGGAAAAGAACTTTAATGCAGGGGAGACATAGTATGTCTCTTCTGTATTAAAAATCCTGCCTGCCATTTTTCTTTTTTCCCAGGTTAAAGCTCAATGTTAAGAGAGGAGGATCACCCAGTCTGAACCCTGACCACTACTCAGAGATCACATGACCAATGGCCTTGGCTTTTCAGTGAAGCAAGAAGCACTGAAGGGAGCCTATAATAGCATATGATGATGATGATGATTATTATTATTATTATTAAAGCGGAGCTCCACCCGCACCAAAAATATTAAAAGTCAGCAGCTACAAATACTGCAGCTGCTGACTTTTAATAAATGGACACTTACCTGTTCCTGGTTCCAGCGGTGTCGGCAGAATGTGACGAGCGACCGCTCGTCTCTCGGCTGCCCCGCCGCCATCCTCTGTCAGGGAATCAGGAAGTGAAGACGCAACGTCTTCACTGCCCGGTTCCCTACTGCGCATGCGCGAGTCGCGCTGCGCGTCTTTATTGGTCCCCGTTGTGTCCTGGGAACTGTGTTTCCCAAGACACAAATGGGGCATCTTCGAATATGGGCGGGACAGCTCCGGATATCTCGTCCCGGAAGTGGGTGCAGATACCTGTATTATACAGGTATCTGCACCCCCCTCCCCCCCTGAAAGGTGCAAATTGTGGCACCGGAGGGGGGATCCGATAAGCGGAAGTTCCACTTTAGGGTGGAGCTTCGCTTTAATACAGGCATTTATATAGCTCCAATTTATACAGCACTTTACATACTGTAAATTCACATCGGTCCCTGCCCTCACACGGAGCTTACAATCTAAGGTCCGTTTCTCACATTCATACACATACTGGGGACAATTTAGACTGGAGCCAATGTCTTTGGAGTGTGTGTGTGGGGGGGAGGGGGGGGGGGGGAGCACTCGCAAGCAATCTCTTTGCAGATAGTGCCCTGGCTGGGATTTAAACCGAGGACCCCAGCGCTACAGGGAAGAAGCGTCAAACCACAGTGCTGCCATACTGACCAGTACCTGTGGATGGTGCAGTGGCTTGCATTAATCCCTGCAGCACTGGAAGATCACAGTTACTGGGGTACCAAGAGAAAAGAAGGGGAGAGGAATGAACAGAGAAGCTACCAGCACAAGGGACACCTCTAATTCAATGCAAGTACCTTACTTTGTGTTGATTTAAAAAAATAAATTAAAAAAAAGTTTAACTAAAAGGCAAGAATGCTCACCTATGCTCGAATGGTGCGACACCCACAAGGTCCCTCACCAGGACCTAAAGAGTCAGCCTGTTTGGAATTTCTTTTTAGTTTGCCTTTAATTCCACTTTAAATTTTAAGTTGAAATGTCAGGTTCACACAAAGTGTAACTACACAACGGGGCAAATATAAATATATTTCATCAGTAAGTCTGCCCAGGAATAATACCCGAATATTCAGATTTGTGCAGGAGGTCCTATGAGACGGGTTCAACTCAAGGAGTATAGATTAAGGAGTTCCCACAAAAACCGTTCAGGTGTGCCAACCGCAATCTTATCGGAGCACGCTATCCTGTACCTGTTCATCCAAACACTGTATAATCACATCTCTCAAAAGGCCACTGTCATCCCATATTAAACCGTAATAAAAAAAACAAAAAAAAATAAAAAAATAAAGTGAGAATCTAACATACCACCATTATGTTCATAGGTAGTACCGTCTTAACAGGTTTTGCCCAATAACAAAGTTGCTTTGAGAAAATTTATCTAACAATACATTTCAGAAAATGTATATTGCAGAAAATATGGTGGATTTCTAAAGACCTTCAAGCTAATATTTCCACTGACATTTTTTACATAGAGGCTCTACACCCTTGGTGGCCACCCTGTGGCGCCTTGGTGCACTTTGTGTTGCCCTTGGGACCCAGCAGCTTGTAATGGGTGTGGGATCATTGAGAACTAAAGTGGTTGTAATGGCAATAATCTCCAGCAGTCTCTTGCAACATGTCTCTAGTCTTCCGACTACTTCCTTTAGTATGTCCCCAGGCTCTAACCACCTTCTATACTAGGTCCCCAGTCTTCAAACACCTCCATTACTACATCCCCAGTCTCTGATCACCTCTTGTAGTATTGTCCTCAGTCTGACAGTCTTATGCAGCAGTATATATACACACACATATACATACATTATATGACGTCACTCCTGCACGGGAGCTGCCATTCACGGCACAGGGCTTGGAAAGGAATGGCACACATGGGCCGTTCCTTCAGAGCGCATGCGCCAGTGATTTCACTGGCTGCATGCACTAGAAATATCTCCTAAACCGTGCAAGGTTTAGGAGATATTTTCAGTACTTGTAGGTAAACCTTATTATAGGTTTACCTATAGGAAAAAAGTTTGCAGTTTACCTCCTCTTTGATGAGTAATGCACCAAAATTTTGGTTGCCGAAAATAGGGCTTTCGGCATTGAGCTGAAAGAAAAGAAAAGTGCTGATAATAGTTGCTAAAAACACGCACGTTTTTTTTGCGATTTACCTTGCTTATGGTGTGTTTTTTTATAGGTCACGTGACAAAAAAATGCATCCAAAAATGCAACACGGGTGCGTTTTTGCTGCGTTTTCAATGGGGAGGTGAAGTAAGCAGGATTTTTAACACCGCTTCAAAAAGGTGCCGATAAAGGCCGACAAATTCATATTCATTTAAATTTATATTAATGAAAACACTGAATATAATACAGTTATTTATACAAATATAACTTTTTTTCTTTCCAATTTCGGTCGAGTGCCTCCTGAAATGTTTGAAATTTTCATTTCAGCGCACCATTACAAGTAAGACGTACAAACCATATGATGAACATAGCATTTCAAAGTATCAGCTTCAAGTTTGCTCGAGAAAGATGTTTCATCCCTCGAAACACGTAATGCAGCTAGGATCCTAAAGGATGTCCTTCCATGGTTTGGAGTACGCTGGTCTGATTAAGCAACCGATACTTTGTTTGAAACGATATGTTTACCATACGGTTTGTGAGTATGTTTTACTTGTACAGGGGGTCCCTGAGCTACGAACTCATTAGGGACTGTCAGCCTGTCCTTAAATCGGAAATGTTCGTAAGTCGGCCGTGCATGCGCAGACCGACAATTACGGACATTTACGATGTTCCGTCGAATGCCGTTCTGCGCATGCGCGGCAAATTATGGACATTTCCGATGTTTGCTGTCATTTTCCGAGGCTTCGTCTGGCCGTGCATGCGCAGAACGGCCGAGAGTCCGCGGAAAATGGCAGAGGGTCCCCGCAGCACCCAATTCGTAAGTAGGGAATGTTCGTAGGTTAGGCGTTCGTAAGTCGGGGACCCCCTGTATTGTTAATAAAAGGTATTTGGGATAATGCATCAAGCTGGTGTGCCCTCTTTTGTGTGTTTTATTTGTAGAGTGCCATCGGGACTTCCCCAGTCCTAAGAGAGCAGCAAGGCGGTGTGTGTGCTCCTGACCAGTGCAGCGGATGTATACAAGGAACTGGCATCGGACCATCACACTGATGAGCAGCGTCTTTACTATGTCAGGGGGATGTCAGGGGTCAGAGTTGGGCCCCTTCTAGCTCTAGTACATTGGCCCCCTTGCTCTAAACCGGGGATATGCAATTAGCGGATCTCCAGCTGTTGCAGAACTACAAGTCCCATAAGGCATAGCAAAACTGACAGCCACAAGTATGACACCCAGAGGCATGATGGGACTTGTAGTTTTGCAACAGCTGGAGATCCGCTAATTGCATATCCCTGCTTTAAAACTATCACCAAGGTAAACTCTAGCTAAAAAAATTATATATATTTATTATTATTTTTTTTGTTTTGATCAAAGCTAGGAAGAGTTCCAATTTTACAGCAATTTTTACTGCTGTGCCACCAAAAGTAGGAGTTCCCATATTGCCTGCTACAGTGACCCCTGTCTTTAAGACACGAAGCAAGGAACCCAGACATTAAAAAGACTGTCAAAGACCATAAAAAAAAAAAAAAAAAAAAAAAAGTCAGCGCCACTCCGTTAAAATTCAACGATGGTAACCTTATTAATTTGGACAAAGGGACAAGAAGTCCATTTTAATGATGAAGCCTGTCAGAGGAAGAGGTCCCAGCTGGAGACTCTTTGTCCTTTTGTCCAGATCAATAAAGTTACCAGTGATGAACAATAGAGTGTTGCTTACCTATTTTTTTTTTTCCTTGTACCATTTGGGTGTGTGGGGCATAGGACGAGCCCCAGTCTAGCTTCTGGAACCCAGTTTTTTCCCCACAAAGGGTGACCTCGTTTGAGGGCTTGTGAGCAGCACATGCATTATTTTTATTGAAGGTTGTAACTTATCCTCAAGCTCCTTCCAAAGACTAAAAATAAAAAGTGTTTTTTTTTTTTTTTTTCACATTCTGACACACAATCTTGCCAATGCCGAACTTTTATAAATTGGAGAAAAGCAGACAAAATTTAGCAGCTGAAAGAGTTGACAAGAGAAATATGCGTTTCACCAATCCCCGTGGCCTAAAAAAAAATAAAAATAAATAAAAAGTCGTAATCTCAGTACCAAAATATTAGAGTACCTATTGAGGGTTAACACTGCCAATCAGAGAAGTACCGCTTCGGCTGGTGTGGCGCCAACAATTATGTCAATTCATTTACAATAAGATTGCAGCATTCTTAATACAATGACGAGTTGTCCTGACTTCATCACAGGTTCTACACACAAAACATACTCCTATCTTATGTAGGTGACAGGTCCACTTGAACCTGAATTTTTCACACTATATCAATACATGAGATTTTTTTTCTTTTTTTTTTTTCTTTTTTAAACTCAGACCAATTTGTGTCACTTAGGAGAACCGGTGATTTGACGTTTATCCCACAATAATTTTGGAGTTCAAAGCTCAACTCCAGGCAGGTATAAAAGACACAAAGGAATATAGCGCTGCATTCATTAATGCATCTGTAAATGTGTTTTTTTTTTTTTTTTTCTATGCAAACAGTGTGAGTACCGGTTTATTTTCGTAGCCCCTTGCAGTCCCTGTACAGCAAAGCTCAGGCTGGTAGGGGGGGAGAAGCAGCACAAGGAGCCAATAACGTGACTTGAAAGAGCAGCTTGAGAAATGGACTTATTAGTCTGCTGCTGTCCAATTACAGGCTGGGGGGGGGAGGGACAAGACCTGTAAGTGTTAGCCCTTGTTCACACCAGTGCGACTTGTCATGCAATTTGACAGTTCCAAATCGCACCTCATTGCTGGCAATGGATTCGTTCAAATTGCAGTGACTTTGAAAAGTTTCCTGCACTACTCCCCCCCCCCTGCCGAATTCATTGCAACTTGTATCAACTTCTGTTGCAAGCCGCAATAAAATTGGGAGATGCAAATCGCAGCTTTAAAATTGCGCAGAAGTAGCATGATTTCGAAGCTGCGCTGTGTGAACCAGGGCTTACTGAACAGCAGAGAAAAAAATAAAATAATCAGGTCTCCTCCCCTGCCAGGCAGGACTGTGCTATATGGTAGAGCTGTGTAAACCTCAGGACTGGATGAACAGAAATACTAATTATTTGGCCCTTCTATAAATTTTGTGTATTTAGCGGTTTGCCCGGAGTTTCGTTTCAAAGGTAACGCGTCAAAACAGAAATATGAAGCTGCTATTGTTGACTCACTCTGAGGCTACCACCCCCCTCCTGACCCTGGCTCCAATGCCTAGTAAGTACCTGTCCATAAAAGAGGCAATAGGGACCACATTAAAGAAAAACTCCAGCCTCAATCTTTGCAGGATATGCATATGGTTCCCAATAAAATGACATTTCAATTTCAAACTGCAACTAAGAGTTCCTATTAAAGGGAAATATCCCTACCTTGCAACCAAGGCAACAGTATTTAGTTTGCAGACAGTATTTGTGGGCAAAGAGCTCTTGTCACTGGCTCTCTACCATGAGACAGTGGTCACATTACAAGCATTGTGGTAATATGGCATCCCCAGACATGGTTTACTGCACTGAAATTGATCTCTGGTGAGCTACTCAGTGCTGAACATCTAGAAGGATGTAGTTGGGTAGGTGGGTTTAGTGTTTTATTACAAACACTGGAAAGAAGCCTGGGAGCCAAAACAAAGCCTTTCACTTTGTCTTGTAGATATGGAGATCTAAGGCAGGCAAGGATTCCCAATGGCGTTTGCTGGAATCCTCAGCATGTATAAAGCTGTCCTGGATGGGATTGAGATTGGAGTTTCACTTCAAGTGACCTCTCACAGGAAAGGTTGTTCGTTCTTTAACCCCCTTCCCGCCAGCTGTATGCATATATGTGGGAGGAATGGAGATAGGCCTCAACATCGGGCCGATACATACATGTGCACTTCTTTTGTGTTTTGCGAGCACCCTCACCGACTGTGCTGTCACCTACAGCTCTCGTCCACCTAGCAATGATCAGGAACTAGCAGGGCAGGCTCCCAAATCACGTGATCACATGATCATGAGGCCCATGTACCGCTCAGCAAAGTGGTGACAGGGCTGTTGAGTTATGAGAGGGAAAGTGGGGGTCTATATGGCCACTGTTATATGGCAATTTTAAGGCAAATGTTACTTATCAGAATCCTTCCTTGACACCATCGCCTCCTGACCCTTTTATAGGTTTCAGATGCCAGGAGGTGGGGCGGGTTTATGATCATGTGACCACTGTGATTGTCTGTCACATGATTGGAAAGCTCCCGATCCCAAGGAGCAATCAGGAGTGGGTAACCGTGCCGGGAGTGCACTCTCGGCACAGCTGTGTTAGCAGTGTGCCACGCAATTATGCGGTCGCTCGGCGCCAAGGCCCACCTGCCGAGAGGCCGCATATTTGCGTGCCGTCAGTGCCAAGAATTATACATTGGCAGACATTGACAGCAATGACAAAAATCAACCAACAGCTGTGTATGCCCTATCAAAGAGAACCGGTCACAAGCAGGCTTAGGCAAGAAGCTAAAATATACTGTCTAAAAGGATTAGAACCGATTAGCTATACTGATGAAATATTTAAAGCTGCTGCTTTCTTTAAAAAAAAAAAAAACAGTGGCTAGAGTTTGCCTGAACCTTAAAGGGGCTTTTTCAAGGATTTGCTTAACCTCAGTCACTCAGCTCCCAAGCATGCATTAAAGTATCCAAGTACTTATTTTTTTACATTTCTGTTAACGATTGGGCCCGTTATTTCATGATGTTATGCATACTCAGAAGCTGGGAGTCGGACTACAAGCTCTGGCAGTTGACTGGAAAACAAGAGAGAGGGACTTTAGGTGACCTCTTACCCTTGACGCTCAAGCTGAAGAAGAAAAAAATGCAGCTAGAAAAGTTCAAACATTGACAACTTTATTGTTGCCTTGCACGAGGTCCCAGGCAGGTAAAAATTGTCCGTGTCTGAATGTTCTTGGAGTGCAGATTTCCCTTCCTAGATTTATCAGGCAAAGGACGAGCCCCCACCAGCGTTGGGTTTTTAGGCGAGTGACCCAACCTAGGACTTGAGAGCAGCACAATCTACAATTCTGTCTAAGCTTCAAGCTAAATAGTCCGGCTCCAACAACAATAAGTGTTGCTTCAAATTAGGGCAGATATAAACCTTTTATAAAGTAAGCCAACTTGCATTATTTCAATTATGACCGGTTCTCTCTGAACTCACTGGCTACATGGAAGGAGTCAAGAACAGCCTCTTTCAATCTTTTTACCCCGGAGGAACCTTTGAGATAATTTTCAGATCTCAGGAGCCTCATGCTAAAACCAAGCCAGTTTGAAAAATGCCCATAACATGGCTGGTCAGTAGGAAGAATGCTCCCCTTACAGTGATGGTTAGAATGCCACTGTTACAGACAGCAAAAAAAAATAAAAAATCACTGGTGCCATGCTGCTGGCTCTACCAAGTGTTGTTGGCCCTGGAACTCTGTAGGCACCATCAGGTAGGAGCTCAATCAGCCACAGAACCTCTAGCAACCTTTGGAGGAACACTGGTTACACACTGACCGGTCTAGTATGTAAGCAGGATAGCAATCGGGAACATTGTGGTTGAGGTGAGCCCTCATTTGTAAAAGGGTGTAGTGTACCATATTAGCAGACCTTGAAAGGACCTGTTAGTATAAAGTTTAGTGTGTGCCCGGTGTCACCGAACTGTAGTGTATTTGAAAGATTCCTATATTATTCACATACGGGGGAGGGTCTGAAGTGGGTTTGCGTACTCTGGCATCTCTGGTCTAGCCACGTTAGTGTGTCTATATCAGAAAACAAGAGACTGTGTTTCTGCCTGGGAAGGCAAGCTGCAAAACAGCAGGATGGGAGAAAGATCCAGCAACCAAATAGGTCTGTTACTTAGCCTGACCCCGCTTATACAAAGGAATACTGGTTGTTTACAGCTCTTGCGCGTGAAGCAGCATTGGCATCGCTCATATCCTCCGAGCTGGCGCCCCCCGGCTGCAATTGCTGCAGGCGGACTGCGGCCTCCTCCTGGTTTTCGACAGGTGATGCGCCCTCATCGTGCTGAGTGATCGGAGGCTCTGGAGGAGGCCGGCTGATCACAGAATCTTCTGGAGGGGAGGTGCTGGGTGGGTACCAGGGCGGCTGCATGTTCCCCTCTGCGCTATGATGCCGCGACAAAGGGTGGGGGGGCAGTGGGGGAGGATTACGGCTGCTGGCTGCCTCTGCAAATTGGAGAAAAAAAAAAAAAAATGTAAGACACACATTTATTAGCCAAACCAACACCATCTTGAATATAGATCTAGCTGGTGTTTAAGTATAAAATCATCTCAAATGCTACAACATAAAGAGGAATTTGCAATGATCACAGGAGGTGTCCTACAGATGCAGAAAAGGGCATAAAACTATTATCTCTAGAAAAAGAATCAAACTATTCACCAAAAAAGAAAGAGCTCCTTACAAACGTAATAAGCACAGGAAAAAAAAAAAAAAAAAGTAGAACTATAGGCAAGAAATAAAATCACATACAAGATTCAAGCTGCCCATTACAATAGGACTGCATTGTTCGTTTCTCTAACTTCCCACTGTAAATGCCTGTTGATCCTGCCAGTATTACCATTCACCCGCCATAAATCTAGGGCAGGCAGTAAACCCCATCAATACATCAACACCTTCTGCAGAGCTATTGTGTTCTTCCGGCGGGGGTGGGGGCGCAGGTAGCTGTCCCTTCCAGGAGAACACAGCGATTACTGCCTGCGGCTAAAGTCACTGGCAATAATCGCATACTAGAAATCAAACAAGCTGGTTGTACCCAAGTTGATCGATGGATCGTCTTGGGTACAATCAGAATGCCCACAGATGGATTGAAACTCGAGGGTCCCTGCTGAACTGCCCGAGATTTATTTATTTATGGCCAGCTTCACAATCCTGCAATAAAGGGAGGAGAAATAAGAGCCAAAAGATGGAATTTGCCTGAATTTTAAACACATTCCCAATAGACATTCTTCACCTCTCCTCTTAAAGCGGAGCTCCACCCAAAAGGGGAAGTTCCGCTTTAAGCACTAACCCCTCCTAGGTTTGACAGGTACCCGCTCCCACTTCCTCGCAGATAGCCTAGGTGATCCAAGTGGAAGTACTCCTCTCCCCTTCCCACCCTGCAATCTTCTGAGACACGTCAAAAGGTCCCAGAAGCCGCAACCTGTCACAGCCGGGGGCCCACAGTTTAAGTGCCGTCACCAGGGAGGAGAAAAGAAGCGATGGTTCAACAGGGGAGTACGTTACTACACTAGGCGATTACAGGCATGGTATAGGCCCCAGGATCTCCACTGTGTGATTATGGGCAAGGTATAGGCCCCAGGGATCTACACTGGGTGATTACGGGCAAGGTATAGGCCCCAGGATCCCCACTAGGTGATTGCAGGCATTGTATAAGCCCCAGGTTCCCCATTGGGTGCTCACAGGCATTGTTTAGGCCCCAGGCTCCCCATCTGGCAATTATAGGCATTGTTTAGGCCCCAGGCTCCCCATTGGGCAACTACAGCCATTGTTTAGGCCCCAGGCTCCCCATCGGGCAACTACAGCCATTGTTTAGGCCCCAGGCTCCCCATTGGGCAATTACAGCCATTGTTTAGGCCCCAGGCTCCCCATTGGGCAATTACAGCCATTGTATAGGCCACAATATCAATGCTGGGTGATTACAGGCATTGTATGGACCCCAGGATCCCTATTGGGCGATTACAAAAATGGTTTTGCCAGAACAAATGGTAACAAACAAGGGTTTTTTAAGTTATCATGAGGAAATGGGTAGAATATGGTCTGCCGTCACAAAAAAAAAAAAAGTAAAAATACTGGTTGGACAAAGAAAGCTCAATACTTCCTTATGTAAAAACCGCTTGGTTCTTCATTAGACTGAATCACACAGAAAGCAAGTTGAGATGGGCTTCTAGTAAGAATTTTGATATTATATCTTAAAATGATTGTGGCTGTATTAGTCTTCTTATGAAAACTGTATAACTATCCCAATATTTAGCTTTACTTACTCTGAAGACAACATCCAGAGGGCTTACAGTTGTTGTGTAATCATGATAATACATGATGTGTCCTAGCTCATTAGGGTGCATAACATGATCAAAAAAGCAAAAGCTGTTAAACTGAATATGCAAAGCCATTGGTGACTGGTAATCTAACATTGTGGTGTTCTACAAAGACAGAAAGCCTTGTGTAAGTTAGGTGATGTGCAGTGTGCAGTCTTGTATTTATTAAGAAACTACAAGTCCCAGCACACCTTATCAGGGCAATGCTGGGAGCTGCAACTCTTCTACAGTTTGGCTACTATATACACTCCCAGATATTAGAAAAACCCACAAATGCCTGGTGTCAGCACAGGTCCACCCACCACCGCCACCCCCCCTAACTCTCACCTCCCTGGGAGGGGATTGTGGGAAGGGACACAAATGGGGCATGAATGGTTGTAGTCAGCACTTACATACAGTCATTCGCTCCAATGGAGATGGGGTTTGATGGTGAGTCTGGGATGCGGTGAGGGACCTCACATACGGTCGTTCTACTGTCAGCCCTGTCTCGGCCTGCAAAGAACAGATGGTGCCCAATCAGAGAAGAGGATGGAGTGGAGAGGAAGGGGAGGGGGGGGGGGGAGAGTAATGCATGTGGAGGGGGGAAGAGGAGAAAGCACTTAGAGACATCTCCTCTGCTGAGCATATGTGACTTCCTCTGGTAGCCATCTTGTATATAAAATACAGACCTATCACTACGGACTTCACATCTTATCTGCTCAACAGAACCAACAACAAATTCCGGGAACCAATTGCGAGTCACATGATGATAATGTTTAATTAAAAATCAGACTAAAAAGGGAGGAGGATTCCACTTTTCAAAAAAAGAGCAAAAAATGTTCCCGACCTACTAAGGTCAGCTTGCTCTGTAAAAGTGATGGCACGTGGGCTGGATTTTTAGTCTGAGTGTGTCAAGGTGATGATCAGTTGACCATAAACTGTCCACAGCTTTTCAGAAAAGCTTGTTCAGCTCTTTAGAGATGGGGAAGAGACTGATATTTTAATGTTGACAATTGTCAGAAGCCAATCTTCTTCCAGCCAAAAACGCTGCACATAATGTTCTAAGGAGTGCTTATTGTAGGTCATGTGCCTCAGTCCATTGAACAAGTATGGATGTTTAAGTCAACCTAATGCCTCCTGCTAACATAAAAAGGGAATATGTGGCCAGGCCATGGACTTTCAATTATCTACATATTCTTAGCAAACAATAAATTAGCAGTAGCGGGACTCGGGAACGAGCCCGCTCGGGTGCCCCCAAGGAAAGCGGCGATGAAGAGGAGGGGCTTGGAGCGCCGGTGGGGGACCCCAGAAGAACGGGATTGGGGCTGCTCTGTGCGATAGTTTTAGTAAGGATAGGCATGTTTGTTTGTTTTTTATTAAAAAAATACACCTGGTTTACAACCACTTTAACCACTTCAGCCCCGGACCAATTTGCAGCCAAAGGACCAGGCCCCTTTTTGCGATTCGGCACTGCGTCGCTTTAACTGACAATTGCGCGGTCGTGCGACGTGGCTCCCAAACAAAATTGGTGTCCTTTTTTTCCCACAAATAGAGCTTTTTGGTGGTATTTGATCGCCCCTGCGGTTTTTATTTTTTGCGCTATAAACAAAAATAGAGCGACAATTTTGAAAAAAAATGCAATATTTTTTACTTTTTGCTATAATAAATATCCCCCAAAAATACACCAAAATTTTTTTTTTCCCTCAGTTTAGGTCGATACGTATTCTTCTACATATTTTTGGTAAATAAAAAAAAAAAAAAAAAAAAAAACGCAATTAGCGATTGATTGGTTTGCGCAAAAGTTATAGCGTTTACAAAATAGGGGATAGTTTTATAGCATTTTTATTAATATTTTTTTTTTTTACTAGTAAAGGCGGCGATCAGCGATTTTTATTGTGACTGCGACATTATGGCGGACACATTGGACTTTTTTGACACATTTTTGGGACCATTGTTATTTATACAGCAATCAATGTTATTTAAATGCATTGATTCCTGTATAAATGACACTGGCAGTGAAAGAGTTAACCACTAGGGGGAGGGGAGGGGTTATGGTGTGTGAGGTGTGTTTGTTTTTTTTACATTAAGGGGCGGGGCTGACGTCTGACGTCATTGATCGGCTTTCCCGACGACAGGGAACAGCCGATCAATGACAGGCAGAGTAGGAAGCGTGGGGAGAGGTTTGTTTACACATACCTCTCCCCGTTCTTCAGCTCTGTGACCCGATCGCGGGACACCAGTGGCGATCGGGTCCGCTGGTCCAGCGGCCGTGGTCACGGAGTTCCCGACCGAGTCGCGAGCGCGCCGCCGGCGGGGGGGGGGCGCGAGACCCGCGCCTAGGCTCTTAAAAGGACCACGTACCTGTACGTGCTTTTGCCTAGCCGTTTTGCCTAGCCGTGCCATTCTGCCGACACATATCGGCATGAGGCGGTCGGGAAGCGGTTAAATATTGCTGGGAGAGAAAAGCAATGAGCTTAGTCACTGCAGCCCCAGGATACCCAAGATGTTGCTGTTCCTGCAGCATGAAAATTGTGCAATATCCAACTTGCAAAACTCCACATCACAATGCCAGATCTTTCCGCTCATTACACGAGATCTGTCACTGCATCATTTGGAAAAAGGTGGACTGCAAGAACCAGAATGTGTATCAAGAATAAATGCTGCACTATCACCAATAGTTTATCTGCGAGTAACAATTAAATGTCTGATCTGATGTTCTATGTGTGTTTTCAGCAATCAACACAAAAAAAAAACTCTCAAACAATAAAACAGCAAAAGTCCACATCATTTTGAATGTAGTAGTCCCCTGCAAAAGCCCAGGTAAGTGCTGCAAGAATGTGCAAGTAAGGCTTCATGTACACGGGACGTTTTTAAAACCATCTCTGAACAATTTAACTTGACAGATAGTAAACCACATTTTAAAACATGTTTTGCCGCATTTACATGTCGCGTTTAAAAAAAAAAAAAAAAAAAAAAGTCAAAAAAATGTATCTCCATTAAAAGCGGTTGTAAAGTCAAAAATTTCACTTTTACCTACAGGTAAGCCAATAATGAGGCTTACCTGTAGGTAAAAAAAATATCTCCTAAACCTGTACGGTTTAGGAGATATTCGCTGTGCAATGCGCCGCTGACTGCAGCGGCGCATGCGCACCGGGGATTCTCGGCTGAAAGGCCGGCAGAATCTGAACCCTGCCGGGAAGAAGTCTCCCGCGCGCATGAGCGGGAGTGACGACATTGCGGCTCCAGCCACTCACAGCGCTGGTGTCGCGATACCCGGGAGACACGCCGAGGCAACATGTCAGCGACCTCAGCGTGGACCAGGTGAGTTACCGACGCCTCGTTCTAAGGTAAGTATTTCATAATGAGCTAGTATGCGGTGCATACTAGCTCATTATGCCTTTTCCATTACAGGTGTTTAAAAAAAAAAGAAAAAAAAAAAAAAAAAGTTTCAGCGGGTTTACTCCCGCTTTAAAAACGCCTGTAAACTAAATGTGGCTAAATGCAAGTTACCACGTCTACAAGCTGTTACAGGCATTTGGCATTTCAAATGCCTCTGAACATCCGTCTTGAACGCATTTTTTTTTTTGCTTTCCAAAAAATGCTTCTAAACTCAACTGCCTGGAAACGTATATACTTATAAACTTATAGCGGTATAAGCGACCCTGTGTACTGATAAGATAACAGAGGAGAGTTCAGGGGCAGTGGGGAAAAAAAATGCAAAACTGCTCCTAAACGTCTGTTTCCCAGCAGCGGTGTCCATGAAGCCTAACACCTCCACCACGTTAATTCACCTATTAACCCCCCACAATAAAAGTCAATATGCACCTCCAACAATAAATGGGTTCCTTTCCTTCTGAATAAGCAAGGACATTGACCTCAGCAGTCCAGGTGGGCGGATGGATGATTCAGTGTGTAATTATGTGTTTAAAAAAAAGGACAATGAGAACCCATATAGTGCCTACTGTTATTTTATATAAAAAAAGAAAGAAAAAAACAAAAAACAAACACACAACATAAAAATAAAAAGCCACTCACATGTATTAAGACCGTAGACATGAGCCTACCCTGTTTCCCCGAAAATAAGACCTAGCGTGATTGTCGGTGATGGCTGCAATATAAGCCCTACCCCCAAATAAGCCCTACCATGTTTCCTCGAAAATAAGCCCTACCCTGAAAGCAAGACCTACAAGGACTTTAAATATCACGCTAGGTCTTATTTTCGGGGAAACAGGGTATATAGCTTCATAAAGTTCCCATCTGTAACCGTCAGGACAGATGGTAATGGATTGGATCCAACATTGAAGGATCCAACATTGAAGGATCCAATCTGCCCTGATGGTTACAGATGGGAGCTTTTTAAAGCTATATAGGCTATAAATGTCTGGTCTTAAAGAGGCTCTTCACCCTGTAAACAAAAATGTAAAAAAGTCAGCTGCTACAAATACGGTAGCTGCTGACTTTTAAAAAAACAGACACTTGCCTGTCCAGGGATCTAGTGATGCCCTCGCCCAACCCTTTGCTGGTCTTCAGGTGCATGCGTGGGCATCCTAACTGTGGACAGCCGACTGACTCCTTGCGGAATCCAACCAGCTGACTACTGCTCATGTGTGAGTCGAGCTGCACCACGTGATTGGTTCTGCAGTCTCCTGGGACCTGCGACATGTCCAAAGAGGCTGTGGATGGAGGGCGATCTGATTGGAAGCTGGAGCAGGTACCTGTCAAAATCAGGCACCTTCTCCTCCCCAACAAAAAATAAATAAAAACCCATGCTAAATATAGGAGAGGAGGTTATAAAAGAAAAAGCGGAACTTCCCCTTTTGGGTGAAGTTCAGCTTGAATACATGTAAGTGGCTTTTTATTTTTACGCTTTGTTTTTTTAAAATAAAATAACAGTGAGCACTAAATAGGTTCTCATTGTCTTAACATGTAAATACACACTGAATCATCCCTCCACCCACCTGAGCTGCTGAAATTCAGAGTCCTTGCTGATTCAGAAGGAAAGGAGTCCATCTAGTGTTGGCGCGCATACTCACCTTTATTGTGCGAGATCAATACAGAGAGGTGAGAGTTTGCAAATAATGGATTCACTGTGGTGGATGCGTTTTGTACTTAAACGTTCTTGCAGCACTTAACTGGGAGCGATCTTTTTCACTACATTCACGATTATATTAAGAATAAGCACTTTGCTGTTTTATCGTTTATGATTGTTTGAGTTTTTCAGACTTTTTTGAGGATTGCTCAAAAAAAACATAGAACATCAGATCACTGACACTGGTTATTACAGATAAACTATTGGTGATAATGCAGCATTTATTCCGTTATGCACATTCAAATCATTTTTTTCCACTTTATGCATGGAGCTTTAATTATTCACACGCTTGTGCGCAGATAATCACATACACAAAGAACCAGGAAGTGACAGCTAAATGCCAATGGCATAGAGATGGCACAGGCCTGGGCATGCAGCAGAGTGTATAACAAGAGGGCACGCTGCGATTCACTAGGCTGGTAAGAATGTTTATTCTAAAATGATCAGCAAAAAAAGTTAAAGAGGGATTGGGCAAGATTTTACATGGGAAGGTCCTCTTTAAAGCGGAGTTCCACCCAAAAATGGAACTTCCACTTTAAGGAATCCTCGCCCCTTACATGCCACATTTGGCATGTCATTTTTTTTTTTGGGGGGGGGGGGGGGGGGTGGAGTGGGGGACTTCCTCCTTCCGCCCAGGGACCGTCAAGGCGACTCCTCCTTTCGCCTTAGGTGGCCCCTCCCTCTAGGCGATCTCCTGGGACACGACACGCGACAGGTCCCAGGAAATCGCCTGTCCAATCCGGGCGCACAGCGCAACTCCGCAATTCGCGCATGCGCCAATGCGTGCCCAGGCCATGAAGCCGAAAGCTGCCACAGCCGGGTGCCCAGAGTGGCAATGGAGGCGCCGGCGGAGAGGAGGGGGAGAGGAGTGACGCTCCGTTCGGCCGCATCGCTGGACCGTGGAACAGGCAAGTGTCTGTTTATTAAATGTCAGCAACTACACTTTTTGTAGCTGCTGACTTTTAATAAACATAAACATAAAGAGCCTGGAATTCCACTTTAAGCACTTGCCTACAGGGCACTTTCACCCCTTTCCTGCCCAGGCCAATTTTCAGCTCTCAGCGCTGTTGCACTTTGAATGATAACTGCAATGCTGTACCCAAACAACATTGTTATTTTTTTTGAGACAGATAGAGCTTTCTTTTGGTGGTATTTAATTGCCACTGGGGTTTTTCATTTTTTACTAAACAGATAAAAAAAGAGCAAAAATGTAGGAAAAAAATAAGTTTTTTTTTTAGTTTTGGTTATAACATTTTGTAAATAAGTAATTTTTCCCCTTCACTGATGTGCTCTGATGAGGAGGAATTGATAGGTGGCACTGACTGGCAGCACTGAGGGGCACTGTTGCAGCTCCACTGATGATCAGTGCCTCGATTATCAGTGTAGATGTCCCCTGTGTGGATTTGCTGGGTTATCGGCTCTCCTCTATACACACACGCTGTCAGCATAAAAGGAAGGCTGATTACAATGTAAACAGGATTTTCCAGTTATCAGCTGATCACGTGGTAAAGAGCCACTGTGATTGGCTCGTTACCACGATCTGTGATCAGCTGTGTCTCGAGGGCACAGTGATCACAGATGCCTGCGGATGCACGCAGCAGGGGGAGCGTGACAATCGCAATCACGGGAGGACGTTATGTCACCCTCCACACAATGTACGACGTGCTGTAGCCGTTACTTGGCTAAAACGCAGTCATGAAGGAGGTTAATGGCATCAATGATTATTTTGCAAAACTTGAGCATTGATTGGTCAACAATGCCTGGGGAGAGTAGTGGGGGTTTGTTTTAAAGCTCATTTAGTGCTTCTTAAGAATATGTAAATACTTGAATGTCCATAGTCCTGCCACAGATTCACTTTAAGCTATTTTACAGCCCATTAGCAAAGAGTGGAGCTGCTGTTAATGGCACAACCTTTCATGTCAAATTAGAGACAGGGTAACAGAGGGATCTGTAATAAAAAAAACTTTGGTTAGAAGTAGACTTTAGGGCCTCTTAAAAAAAGAGGGTCAATACATGAATATAAGCAGCAGTGTAAATCTCCAGCTGAAAAAAAAAAACATGGCTGTGTGCCACCACACTGAAATTAGATAAGTCCCGACATATTTTCTGCTGGTAACGTGAAGAACACTTACCATGTAACCTTTGAGAAGACACCACGTAGCTGATGAGAGTGACATCACTTGAGCCCCCTGACTCCAGAGGTATCGGGTGCACGCGAAAGTGCTCTAGCATGTCGAAGATGGTCTGAAACCAGAGGTGCTGCACTCGGCACTGGCCGTCCTCGTTCAGGGACAGGCGGAGGTGCTATGAGAGGAGAGAGGGAGTGGAAATGACCCTTTGTGGAAAGAAGAAAGACAGAGCCGGCACAATAGAGATAAATAGTGACTGACCTTGGCTTTGCCCTGGAAGTTGAAAGTCAGCACGTACTCCCCTCTCCGAGTCTCACTCTGCCGCACCAAAAAGACACCGTGGCTGTTGGTGCCCCCTGCAAGCACAAGCTGGGCTGCTTTGAGTCGTGATAGTGTACCATGGAACCACTGGTACTCAGACAATGGGTGCTCCCCATCTCCAGGTTCCTGCTCTCCTTGGCATAGGAATGAAGCTAGAAAATGGAAATAAAAAAAAAAAATACAATATAATTCGAATAGGATTTAGGGACCTTAGATTTTAAGCTCCTTGAGGACAGGGACTGATGTGAATGTACAATATATGTGTAAAGTGCTGCGTACATTGACAGCGCTATACAAGTAAAATCTATGGTGTGAACCTCTGCGCTTGTGAATGAAAAGCTATACAAGTACCTGTAATAAATAAAATACAATACATTTCAGAAATAAAAGAACAACAAAAAATAGACTTTAGGTCTACAGTATCTACCTTCCAAGACCCCTTTCACATCGAGCCGCCTAGGGCGTCAGCGGTAAAACTGCGCTATTTTTAGTGCCGCTTTAACCGCACTATTCGGCTGCTAGCGGGGCAGTTTTAACCCCAGGCTAGCGGCCGAAAAGGGGTTAAATCTGCCCGCAAAATGCAGCCAGAGCGGCGTTTTGCCGGCGTGATCGCATCGCTGCCCCATTGGTTTCAATGGGGAGCAGCGATGGAGGAGCGGTGAGTTCACCGCTCCTTCACTGCTCCAAAGAAGCTGCTGGCAGGACTTTTTCTGACACCCTGCCAGCGCACCGCTCCAGTGTGAAAGCACTGGAGTGCATGGAGCAGCTGTTTTAGGGCGTTTTTCCAGGCGCTATTGTTAACACTATAGCGCCTGCAAAACGCCCTCAGTGTGAAAGGGGTCTTAGATACTACGCTGAAACTAAACACACCTGGTCGCTTGACCCATAATGAAAGGTTGATAGGTCAGCCTACTGAAATTTTATATTTCAATTAAATAAAGAGTTTGCTGTGCTTGGTATCTATCCTCGTGGGAGTTTTAGGTTTCCCTGTATTTTATATAGTGTTCCACTCCTTCTGCTACATTCTACATACCCTGTTTTCCCCGAAAATAAGACCTAGTGTTATTGTCGGTGATGGCTGCAATATTAGCCCTACCTCCCAAATAAGCCCTACCTTGTTTCCCTGAAAATAAGCCCTACCCTGAAAATAAGACCTACAAGGACTTTAACTAGGGCTTATTTGGGGGGGGGGGGGTAGGGCTTATATTTCAGCCATCACCGACAATCACGCTAGGTCTTATTTTCGGGGAAACAGGGTAATATAAATGAAATGCAACAGGGAAAGCCTGAGCTCCTCATAATGGGCACAGCAGGTCTACAGATCTGGAAACTCAATGCAGGAATCTCACCAAAAGAGAGTCCCAGAGAGAAGAAGAGACGGTCGACAATCATTTTTTCCACCATCTACCTGTATGGACTGACTCCACCTCAAGAAGGCAAAGCCTACACTTTACCAGGGTGCAATGGTAGCCACCTATGACAAGCCTTAAAATCAGAGGGTCACATGTGAAGTAGGTAGTTTTGGTAGTAAAAGTGTTTACTCAGATCTGCATTGTGTACGACTTGCTGCTTTCTACAATTTGTGGAGAAGGAGTTTCCTTTCCTTTCACAAGGAACCCATTAGAAGACCCTCACTGTACTCACTAAATAAGCAACTGAAATCTACGCAAACTCTACGCACCTGCAGTGTCTGGGGTGTCTGAGAAAGGGGCCCCCATAGCGTTTTGCGGTCTCTCCCCTTCGTCGATAGGTGCTCGTGGAGGCAGCTCTGGCGGGAGAAGCTCCATAGAGTCAAAGTGTGAGGCGGTTATGGAAACTGAAGTGGGTGAGATGGATGCAGAGGGCCGGTCAGAAAGGCCACCATAGGCTCCTATCAGGGAGTAAAGGAAACAATCACGCAAGGTCCCCCTCACATCTTTTTTCCCAGTGCCAGGAGCTGAAGTAACACTTGGTTGGGAGAAGCATGTGACATCACTGGGCCAACCAGCATTGTCCACTTTAAAAATTATTTTAAATTTATTTTTTTGACACTGTACCTTTACACCTCTTAACAACTTTATTTCTATCACAAAGGATGTTCTTCATACCTTACCACAATAAAGTTAAATTGAAAAAAAAAATAAACATAAAAATAAAAATGTAAAAAGGCACAGTGTCAAAAAAATAGCTGGGGCCGTGACAGGACCTCTTTATGTAGAGATCTGGGATCTGCTAGACCCCAGATCTCTCCTCTGCCCTCCAAAGCAGTCAATCAAACCAAGAACGGTTTCAGTGACTGCTTTGCAGCCGAAACCAGAAGTGTCGAAAATCCTTGTCGCTTCTGGTTTCATATACAATAGAGATGATCGAGGAGCAGAAATTCCTCCATCTCTATAGTCAGCTGGTGTGGCCACCACTGGCAGCAGTTCTAGGCTTCCTGGTGAGACAGGAGAGCCCAAAAAACTGCGGCATCATCCAATTTGAAACATTGAAAAGGTAGGAAGGT